>CM053403.1:111965399-111982917 GCA_028644305.1 Xerus rutilus
CCAGGGGGTCTGGCAGCTTGTGGTTTTGCACCCCCATCCGTGAGAAGCAAGCACAGCAAAGCATTAATCACAGAAGCACAAAGAGCAGGTTAGCAAATACATGCAGGCCTGAGCCAGAGTGACTCCATTTTGTGTTAGGATTTTACACAAATGAGTTCCCATTCGGAGGTACTGAGGTTTGGACTTCCACATAACGTTTGGGGGCATAATTGAACCCCATAACAGAACATGAACCTTGATAACCAGAGATTGAACTCAGAGCTGCCACCATTTCTCATGCCTGTATTTTCTCAGAGAGATTAAGAGGTTTGGGGTTAGTGGTATTTCCCTGGAAAGCAGATTTTTCCTCACCATGATGCCAACTTGAAGTGGTAGGTTTAGTTCTACATTAAGAACATTTGTTGGGTATGGCAGATATGTCCAGTGTGGGCTGCAGAAAGATCCTGAAGTGTGAGTATGTTTTCAATCATGGGCCCTAAAACAGTAAGCTAGTTTTTCCTCACTGAGTTTCAGAAGGAGTGAGCCTGTAGTTGTAATGCAGCTACATATATTGCTTGGCAGACAAGGTTCCAGCTGCTGATACAAATAAGGCCTGCAGGGGTTGAGCACTGCCCTCCCCCATGGGGCTGTGACTGCAAGAAGCACAGAAACCATGCACAAGCTCTAGGATCAATGAATGACAGAGACCCAAATGCTTACCCCGCCTTTGGAAAGTGACTGTTTAGTTAACAGAGCATCATATTTCTGACATCTATTTCAGTGTATTGGGTTTAGCTAACCACTGAAAGAAGCTTAATATCAGATTCAAATAACATCTCTGTGCGGCTAGTCTGCCCTCATTTGACCTTCTGCTGTGAAATCACCAAAAGCCATTACTTCCTTAAGACCAGGACTGCATAAATAAAGTGGTATTTTAATTTACATTATGTTTGTGTGTGTGTGTGTTAAAAGTAATTCATGCTTAAAATGGAAACATGAAAGGTATATTTTTCTTTATTTTCATTCCCATTCCCATCACTAAATGAAAAAAAAATGTGGTTGGCATAAGCATAAAATGAAACAGAGAAGGAATACGCGTTGATGCTTTCCATATGCCTGGGTACCAAATCTAAGACTCCCACAGTCTGTGTGCACTGTATCCATTTTATGGATGAGTAATTGAGCCTTGGGGAGGTTTGGCTGTAGGCCTGCCTCCAGGCATATGGTGATCTAACATCCAGTTCTGAGCTTACCTCTTTTAAAAACCCTCCCCCACTGTTTACCTTCCCAGAACTCCTTTGTCTTGATGACATCATTTATGTTTGGTATACAATTGAAGTGGTTTTAAATGCATTTATCTATGTCCCCACCTCAACTGAAAAGTTTGAAGTAAGGAATATAACATCTATTCGGAGTTAAGGAGGTAGCTCAGTGGTAGCAATTCCCTGAGATCAATCCTCAGCACCAAAAAATGCTAAAACAAAACAAAAATATCTACTTCATGACATGAATTTAGCACAATATTAAATAAATGTTGAAAAACTGGCTGATTGATTTTATCAGGAAGATGTTTATCTTTGAGTACATCTGTAGGATTTTTCTGCATTGCACCTGAGGGTTCAGGGGCACTTCATGGATATGTTTCCTGACTCTTCCCGTTGTGGATTCAATTCTCTAATAGATCGATTTGCCAAACTTTGGGCACAGGTGGGATCTACTTCATGGGGAAGCTATAGACATTTGACTGTATGTGAATCCATCTTAAATATGTAAATGTAACGTACGGGGAATTTTCTTTGTGTTTAGAAGGGGGAGATAATGCAGTAGAACTAACTCCTCTTTGGCAGAAGTTGGGACATTCTGGGCTGAGCTGGTTTGTTTTTGTTGTGCCTCGCTTCACTGGGTGTGCAGGGATATAAGCAATAGGCATGCTCCTTGGGGACAGCTAAACCTTGTTCATTTCCATGTTCTTAGTGCTGATGAAAGTCCCCTCGTACATAGGAAGTGGTCGATGATTGCTTGGTGAATGAATGAATAAATGAGTGAGTTTTCTTTTTTAATTCTTTATTAAGTATTGCCCACGGTCCCGGGGCCTAGGGAGAATGTCTCTTTATGATGTGAGACCTTACCTGTCCCCTCTCTCGATTTCATCCTTTGGGCCTGGGTTCATTTGCTTGACTACTTTAACTGTTAAACATGCTACCATGGGTACTATGGGGGACTTAAGTTTGGGAAAGAGCATAGAGCCCTTATTTGGTGAGACTTCATTTTCTCAGTTGTGTAGCCATGAAGCTCTATTCAAGTTTAATTTAATCAGTATTAATGTGTATTTGTTGAAGGAATTGATGCATAATTACAGAATCATCCACTAGGGGCCCCTGGTTACAATTTTAAATTCTAAGGGGTGCAGCAGTCAACTTAGGAAAAGGTCCGATTGTGAAGCAAAAGATAACTGCCTCCTCCCAACATCCTTTCTCCAATCCATATCCAAAGAAGAATGTAAAAAATGGCAAACCTTCCCCTGCCCATATCCTCATTATTCCCTTACATTTCTCTGTCCCACCCACTCTCAGGCAGACAAATATCACAGGGCTGGAATTTGCAAATCCGTCAATGCTTCATTTGTTTCCCATCTGCTTCCTAGATATGCCAGAGCCCTTAGACTTTTAAAAATGTCTGCTTTTCAATCCCAGACTTGAATGACAACATCAGATAAAGCAATTGTAATTTTCCTCTTTCATGTTGCTTCTGTCCCATGACTGGATACAGTTGATTTACCTGTACTAAAAGGGACAGTAACCAGAAAAGAGGATTACAGTACATTCAGAGGCAATCAAGGGAGGAAAATAAACGAAATGCCAAGAGGGTATTAAATAGCAGAGCTATCCACAGGAGCAGAACAAGCTGACACTGAGAGAGAGAGAGAGAGAAAGAGAGAGAGAGAGAGAGAGAGAGAAAGAGAGAGAGAGAGAGAGAGAGAGAGAGAGAGAGAGAGAAATCTTCCAGGGACAATTTCTGTACTTCAAAAATCTGAAATTTCGTCAGAAGCTAGACAGTTGGTTTTCTTTTTAGGTAATTTAACAGGTAGACATGGTTTACTGGATTTTGTTTATCATTTTAATCAAGGCATCCCTGAAATACTGTTTTCTTTTTGGCAAGGCCATTCTTTTTGAAGCAACTTAAGCTATGGAGAATGCATATTCTTTTATTTTGTTTCATGTGTGTTGAGGATTGAATTGAAGACCTTGTACATGCTAAGCATCTGCTCTGCAACTGAGCTACACCCCCAGCCCAAGAATGCATATTCTTAAATCTTTCCATACAAATGTAATACAGAATGCGGAGGTGTATGAGGTGTTGGGGGTGGGACATATATAAAGCCACATAATATGGGGAATTTCTTTGAACATAAATTTACTTGAAATCTCTTTTTAATTAAACAAATGTGCATTTATCATGTGATATAATAGGAATGTGTGGCGTGAATTTTAAAGATAAATATGTCAAATAATTGTCACATGAGTGGCAGCTGCTTCTGATCAGCAGATCTCCCTTTCTCTACCCCTAGGCTCCCCTCTGTTACTGGGCCTCAGGGCAAAGAGAAATCTTTGCATGTTTGTGTACAGTCTAGAGACTTCCTTCAAAATCCTCACCCTCTGTAGTTATATTTTCTGCTGTGGAATTTCAAAGGCATCATTACTTGGGTCTTGCCTTACTTTTCTTCATTATTTCTCTCTTTTAGCCAACTTTCACAGCCTGACTCCATTGGTCTTTAAAGAAAGTTAATCAAAACAATCAATAAAATCAAATATGTGGTACATGACTCATTCCTCCTTCCATTCTTCAGTTTTTATACCACTGCCCAAAGGATCACACTCTGTAATGAGTCATGATGAGTGATGGGTCTGAGAAATAACAGAGGCCCAGCCCAAAACGTGGCTGGAGAAATCAGGAGAATGGATCACAGGCATGAGAGGGTGGAAGTTAGGAGAAGACCAAAATTTAATTTGTAGCAACTTTTTGAATGATTCATGAAAAAAATGAACAAAAGTACTTATAAAAGTTGGGTATGATTCATACTGTATTAAGTGAAGACCTGGAGAGTTTTCTATTCCCTCTTCATCCTTGAAAATGCATGTAGAGAATGAAATCTGTCTTGAATTTTGAAGCAGAATGGCTTAAACTCAGCCTTGGAGGTAGACAATCTGAGTTCAATCCTGCCTCTGTCACTTACTAGCTGTGACCATATACCTTTTGTTACTTAGCCTGTATGATCATCTATATGCTCATTTATAAAGCAGGGATCATACATTATCTTTAAATGAGGGGAGAAAATGAGAATGAATGAACTCTCTGACATATCATTCATTCATTACCTTAGTATTATTATTTTGGTGTAGTGAATTACTTAAAAATATAGTGGTTCCAGACAACAAATGTATTATTTCACATTGTCTCTGTGGGTCAGGAATCTGGGTGCCTCTGGCTCAGGATCTCTCCCAAGGCCACAATGTAGGTGTCAGTCAACCGAGGGAAGAACCACTTTCAAGTTCATGCACATGGTTGTTGGCAGGACTTTGTTCCTGACTGGCTGTTGGCTGGGGAGTCCTCAGTTCCTTGTCACGTGGGCCTTCTCATAGGGCAGCTTACAACATGGCAGGTGGCTTGGCTCAGAATCTGCAGTAGGGGGCCAGGAGAAAACATGCATAGTGAAGCCACAGACTTAGTCTGGATAGTGATAACTCATTACTTTTGTCATATGTTGTTCATTAGGGTCACAATATTTTGCCTGTACTCAAGAAGAGATGATTTAAACAAGGGTATGATGACTGGAAGGAGAGTATCATTAGGGGGACTCTTAGAGGCCACCTGCCATTCAACAGATTCATATCAAGGGTCTGCTGTGTGCCAAGCATTGTATCAGGTGATTAAGCATTTGAAAGTAAATAAACTGAGACACAGTACCTGCCACCATGCAGCACATAAAAAGAGAAACAGGCATGAATTCATGTAAAATTACAACTCATGATACTCACAAACACATACCATAAAGACCTAGCCTAGTCATCAATCAGTGAATATGTTCTTAAAAAATTTTACTCCTGGGCCAGGTCTTATAGTAATCTAGGAAAAGGAAAGAAAAATAATCGCAGGCAGAGAGAATAGCTTGTGAAAAGGTCCCACTTTGGTATGACCTTCTTAAATTTTTAATCCAGACCAACCTGGAGAAGATGTTTACTCTAGGTATCTATTTAATTTCACTTCGGTAGATAGGAATACAACTCAGGAATTCTGTTTTCTGACTTGCCTCAAGATTTCTGTATGCAACTCAGAAGAGAGAAAGTTCTATAGCAATGCTTCTCAAACTTTAATGGACATTTGAATCTTGGTAGGTCAAGTTATAACGCAGATCCTGATTAGGTAGATCCCAGATTTGCTCATTGGCATCACCTGGGAGCTTAGTAGAAGTATATGACCTCAGGCCCCAGCCCAGGGCTCAAGAGCAGGTGAACACATGAATCACTTGGAAGGTCTGGGCTCTGTCCCAAAAGATGATCTTTCAGATGGTGTGGGTGGGGTTCAAGAATTTGCATTTTTTTAACAAGCTCCAAAGTATGTTGCTGCTATCACCACACTTTGAATAGTACCACTCCTGAATGTCAGGGCTCATACTATTACCTAGGACATGGCAGAAAAGACCTTGATTGGTGGCCCGCACTGGAGGTAAGTCTTAAGGAAAGGTATCTTCTTCTGGGGGAGGGAGGAAGAAGGGCCTATTCTGTTTCCTCTCTGATAGAGGAAGTAAGCAACAACTGGAGGGAGGATGTCTATATCTTGGTGACCAGCCATATTAATCAGTTTTCTATCACTATAACAAATACTGGAGATGATCAGCTTATAAAGAGAAAAGGTTCATTTTGGTTCATGGCTTTAGAAATTCCAGTCCATGATTGATTGGCCCAGTTGCTTTTAGATCTGTGGGAAAGCAGCACATAATGGTGGGAGCATGTGGGAGATGAATGCTGCTTACCACATCACCAGAAAGTAAAAGAGAGAAAGAGGCTGGGCTCAACTAACCCCCTTCTCCCTACTGGGGCACACCCCCTGTGATTCTGGAGAACTTCCACGAAGTCCTATTTCTTAATGGTTCCACCACCTCCTGATAGTGTCATTCTGAGGAACAAGCCTTGACCACATGGACCTTTGGAGGACACTTCAGATCCAAACTGTAGCACCACCCATTACAGGGACAGTATAATTCTTTCAGGGACTCCAGACACCATCAGGACTGTCTGTGAAATAGCAGTCAACAAATATTTTTGCTGTTACAGGTACATTCCTTGCAGACCCATTTTAACCCAAATAACAATTTTAACTTCTTGAAACATCCACGTGTCTCTAGGAGACTATAAGAACATAGGTAATGTGGTGCTGAA
Source organism: Xerus rutilus (assembly GCA_028644305.1). Classification (NCBI taxonomy): domain Eukaryota; kingdom Metazoa; phylum Chordata; class Mammalia; order Rodentia; family Sciuridae; genus Xerus; species Xerus rutilus. Next base: position 111,971,816 of record CM053403.1, read on the forward strand.
GTCAGAGAACTGGGCTTAGGTTGAACAGACCTGGGGAACAATTCTCAGCTCTTCCACTCCATTGGACACAAGACTCTGAGTAGGACATCAACCTTTCTACACTAATTGCTCCATGTTTAAAAGGATAATGAGACCAATTTCAATGACTAAACGGGAGGATTGTGAGAATCCAAGCAAAGATGCTTCTTCCCCTTTCTTTTCCCCTTCTCTTCCCTCCTCTTCTCTCTGCCTTTTTTTTTTCCTTTTCCCTTTGTCCTGTCCTGTATCATCTTCCTCTTCCCTTCCTTGGAGTCCAAAGGAGTCAAGAGGATATCCATGTAGGAGAGTAGCCTGGTACAAAGTAATACAGACCAAGTCAGAGCAGGAAAGGTTACCAGTGATGGTGGGGTGGGGTGACCTTGTCCTAGGAATCAGAACCTAAGAAGGGTGAACAGGAAATCTGCATCCAGTGGAGGCTGAGGGTTGTACAAGTTATAGGAAATTGGCTGCAGAGAAGGAGATGGATATATAAGTATATTAAAGAGAGGGGAAGCCAGGTTTCCACAGTTGGAGAGTTTCTAGTATGGAAAGAGAATAAACACTGGGATGCTGATTTATTTATTTACTTTTTAATTTATTTATTTATATTTTTTAAAACAGCAAAATGCATTTCAAGTCATAGTACACACATGGAGCACAATTTTCTGTTTCTCTGGTTGTAAACAAGGTAGAGTTACACCATTTGTGTCGTCATACATGTACCTGGGGTAGTGATGTCAATCTCATTCCACCATCTTTCCTACCCCCATTCCCCTTCTCTTCCCTGCCCTCTCCTTTGACCTATCCAAAGTTCCTCCATTTTTCCCATGCTCCCCACCCCCATCTCCCTTATGGATCAGTATCTGCTAATCAGAGAAAACATTCAGCCTTTGTTTTTTTGGGATTGCCTTATTTCACTTAGCATGATGTTCTCTAACTCCATCCATTTACCTGAAAATGCCATAATTTTATTCTCTATTATTGCTGAGTAATATTCCATTGTGTATATATACCACAGTTTCTTTTTCCATTCATCTATTGAAGGATATCTAGGTTGCTTCCATAGTTTAGCAATTGTGAATTGTGCTGCTATAAACACTGAAGTGGCTGCATTACTGTAGTATGCTGTTTTTAAGTCTTTAGGCTATAGACCGAGGAGTTGGATGGCTGGGTCAAATGGTGGTTCCATTCCAAGTTCTTTTTTTTGGAACCAGGGATTGAACTCAGGGGTACTCCACTACTGAGACACATCCCCAGACCTATTTTGTGTTTTATTTAGAGACAGGGTCTCACTGAGTTGCTTAGCACCTCGTGGTTGCTGAGGCTGGCTTTGAATTCACAATTCTTCTGTCTTGAGATTACAGGTGTGCACCACCGTCCAAGTTCTTTAAGGAATCTGCTTTCCAGATTGGTTGCACCAATTTGCAGTCCCACCAGCAATGTGTGAGTGTGCCTTTTTCCCCACATCCTCACCAACATTTATTGTTGCTTTTATTCTTGATAACTGCCATTCTGACTGGAGTGAGATGAAATCTTAGAGTAGTTTTGATTTGCATTTCTCTAATTGCTAGAGATATTGAACATTTCTCCATACATTTGTTGATTGATTGTGTATCTTCTTCTGAGAAGTGTCTGTTCAGCTCCTTAGCCCATTTATTGATTGGGTTGTTTGTTTTTCAGTGTTTTTTGAGTTCTTTATATATCCTGGAGATCAGTGCTCTATCTGATGTTCGTGTGGCAAAAGTTTGCTTGGGGTGCTAATTTAGAACTGCTTTTAGATAGATGCATAAGCAAACTAGATGTAAGTATGTGTGCATGCATGTGTCTGCATGTGCATGTTTATGTGCGTGTATGTGCTGTCTCTAGTTCTGTTTGTTAAGAGAGTATAAGATCAGCAATATCTCACTGTCAGTGAGAATACTGAGAACCCTGTGTTGACATCCAAGTACCATGTTTCACTAAAAGGATCCAGTGATCCTTGAAGAAATTGATGGTTTCACAGCTGAGACAGGGAGCATGCAACATGCATCTTGTGTCAGAAAGTGAGAGAATGTTCTAAGCGACACTAACACAGGCTTAAAGAAGCTCCCATTGGCTGTATTTCAGATAGTTTGAGCATAGAAATAAATAGCAATAGTAACAAATTATAACTTATAGAGTGAAATTGGAAACCATTGGTCCAGAAAGTTATGAATAAGTGAGTAGAGGTTTGATGATAAATAGAACATTAATTTTGTCTCAAATTACCTCTCTACAAAATATTTTGAATTATAAAGAAAACAAAGAGTAACACTATAGTGGAGAAGTCTGGTAGATACCACCTTAATCTAGTGATCATAATGAATATCCCCAGTGATAGGGTAAATTGAAGAGGCACCACCCCATGGCATACAATATCTACAGCATCATTCTCTGATAGTTCAAAGATGCATCCTGAATCTAATTATAAAGAAATAATTCCCTCATCCAATAGTGAAAGCCCTTTAAAGGCCATTGCATAAAAAATCTGCTAAAAAAAAAATCTCTGCAAGTGTCAAGGTCAAGAAGGGAAGTCCAAAGAACTTCTAGACTGAAGGAGATTCAAGAGATGTGATAGCTAAATGAAGAGTGTGATCCTGGAATTTGCTATAAATTATATTATGAAGAAATTAGAAAGATTTGAATTAGGTTTGAGTATTAGATGGTGGTAGTGTATTAGTGTTTCTTTCCCAATTCTGGTGGTCACAACTGTGTTGCTGTAGGACAATATCCTTGTTTATAAGAAATATAACAGTAGTGCTCAGAGTTGTTGGGAAATTTTATTGACATCTTCCAAGTGTTTGAAGGGGGTGCTCTTTGTTCTATATTTGCAAATTATCTGTACATTTGAGGTTGTTTCAAATAAAAACCCCAAACAATGATGCACATCAATGTGTCTGAGAGATACAAGGCAATTTACAAAGGACAGATGGAATGATGTCATCCCCTGCTCTTCCATCTGCCGTTCTTTCCACACAAAATCATCACCATGTCCTTCCATTTCTACTTGCACATTTTCCCTGAGCTCTGTTCCCTGTACCACTTTCAATGCCATCACCTGGTTTCCGTTCTCATTGCTATTCGACAGGGCTAAAGCAATGGTCTTCAAGCTCTTCTAATATCAACCTCTCTTTCTGTTTCATCCTACTTCCAACCTAGCCCCCATATTACTGGCTGAACAACTCTGAAAACCCAGACCTGGTCCAGGTTAAAGTCCCTAAGTCTTCTTTCCCCCATGAAGTCCCAGCTCCTTAAACATTCCTTCTTCTGGTTACAGTGTGTCCTTCAGCTTGCACTTCTGCTGCCTTCATTCCTGGTGGCTTGAGTAACTGAACAGTTTACCTTTTCATAACTCAACAGTACATTCCTGCCTCCAGGCCTCAACAATGTTATATGCTCAGCTTTCTTTTCCTGAAAAACTTGCTTCTTAAGATCCAGCTCAAGTAGATTTCCTCTGTGAAGACTTCCCTATCCCCACTGCCCTACCCCATCTCTGTCTTTTCTTCATGCTCTAATAACTCTTGGTACAAATCTCTCTCATAAGAACAATCATTGTAATGTAATTATTTTGCTTTGTTATAATTATCTTTCTCCAGACTTTTAGCTCTTTAAGGGCAGAGACTGTGTCTTAATGTGGTTGGAACCAACACAGCGCCTGGCACCATGTTGGTATTCAATAAATGCCTATTGAACAACTGAACAGATGACATAGTTTTGCCGTGCTGTTTTGCACTTGGTAGCATTTATGTGGAAACTCCTCTCTCCTACTGGGATGAAGAGCCTGCAATAGGCTGAGAAAAATTTTGTGAAACTGGTATATGCATAGTTAAGAAATTCTCAGCATTAAGGTTTGCCAGGAGGTGAAAGGAGTTATCTACAAACTGCCTAGGAGGTCAAGGTCCAAAATGCTGGTTGAGAAACCAGATCCTGCATCAAATCTGGCAGGGGTCAGAGTCAGGTATTAGGGTTGGGGCAAACATTGGGATGGAGAGATGAGGATGAGCATCAGTAGAGTAAAGGGAAGGATGGAGCATCCTGAAAGGTTCATTTCAGATTCAGCTGGCATATGGCCCTGGCATTTGAGGACTAGCAGGGGGAAAATGGTGTCTTTGTATGTTTTTTGTCACTGTAGCAGAATCCTGAGACTGAGTAATTTATAAAGTAAAGAAGTTTATTCAGCTCACGATTCTGGAAGCTGAAAGTCCAAGGTCACACAGTTCCAATTGGCAAGGGCTTTGTGCAGTGTCATAACATGGCCTACAAGAGGAAAGGCAAGTGGGTGCCTCTGGAAGAGGTGAAACATGAGGGGCAGCTTTATTTTATACAATCCATCCTTTGAGAAAGGCATCAGTCACTCTTAATGACTGCTATGGTTTGGATATAAAGTGTCACCCAGAGATTCACGTGTTGAAGGCTTGGTCCCCAATGCAGCAATGTTCAGAGCGGGGGTCTTAGGGATTGATGGGATCAGGAGAGCTCTGACCTCATTGAAGGTTTTATCCATTTGATGAATTAATAATTTAAATGTGTTACTAGGAGGTGGTACAAACTGTAGGAGGTGGGGACCAGTTGGAGGAAGAAGGTCACTGGGGGCATGCCCTGGATGGGTATTTCTTGTTCTCTTTTCCCTCTCTTTTGCTCTCTGCTTCTTGGCTAACATGAGCTGCTCCGCTTTCTTCCACCATAATGTTCTGCCTCACCACAGGCCCAAAACAGTGGAGCCAGCTGACCATGGATGGAAACGTCTGAAACTGTGAGGAAAAACCAACCAACCAACCAACGACCACCACCACCAATAAAAACCAACCAAAAAACCCTTTGCTCCTTTAATTTTTTTATGCCAGATATTTTTGGTCAGTGACAAAAAACTGACTAACACAATGCCCTAATCACTTCCCAACTCTGCCCCAATGACAATCAAATTTCAACATAAGTTTTGGGAGGCACAAAAAATAGCAAGTAGATATAAGAGCGAATTAGATTTTCTTAAATGGTCCCAAGTGAATCAGATGACAATGAACCAAAAGTGATGGATAAAGTGTCTTGTATTATCATAAATACCTTTTGCTTGTCTTGAGTCCTCTTTGTTTTCACTATTTCAGTTATTAAAGAGATTCATCTGTGGGGGAGAAATCCAATGTTATTTTTGGGTTGGACTTTGCCTGGCAGAGCCCTGCTAAACAAGGAAGGGATATATGACACAAGGTATCAAGTCTCAGCCCTGTTGAAGACCACTTGGAGTCACCAAATATTCAAACTTAAATTAATTTCAAAGTTTTTCCAATAAAAATGTATGTAATGTAGTCTATCTATCTATCTATCTATCTATATCTTTATGCTAGATCAAAAGAAATTAAAAAGTAAATCATTCCACTTACAAAAGATTTAAAAAAATTAGAGTAGAAAAATCTTTTATAAAGCAAGCTACCCACATATATTTGAAAAGAGCTGGAAGTTAGGAAAACTGTAATAAGCAAATTACTGAAATCAATTATACATATCCCACATGTTCAGGAGTGATGAAACACACTCACAAAATCAAACAATTCAACAACTGAAGCTCACAGGCTTGGAGAAGCATTGATTCCAAGGTTGTGATTGAGGAATACAATTCTGACATTTATAAAAGTCCTTATTTTTTTCGTTCAGTAATCTTTCACTAAGCATCTGCTACCTTGCTTGCCACTGAGAATGTAACTTCATAAATGAGGTGAAAATTAACCAGTGACAAAATCCTTACTCTTGTCAAATATTATATACTAAGGAACACAGAGAAAATGCAAATAAATAAATAAGAAATTTTAAAGTTGCAAACTATGATGTGTGTTATGAAGGAAATAGCCAAGTGGCTGAGATTGCATGTTGGGGAGGCTGGGGGAGAGGAGATATTGGGGAGTGTCTGAGAAGGCCTCCTTGAGAGATAACCTTTGAGTTTGAACAAAAGAGCTGGTTAAAAACCATATGATGCATGGGAGAATTCTGGGCAGTGAGAATATCGTGCAAAAATGCCTTGGGTCAAGAAAGTCTTGACGAGTTTGAAGAACAAAAGGAAATAAAACAGTATGCCTGGTGCTTAGTAAGTGAGAGAGTATTGTAACAAATACTTCATTTATGGGCCAATGGCAGATCATACAAGACCTTGGGGTTCATTTAAGGGCAGTGGGGAGCCCACTAAAGAGTTTTAAGAGTTTCAATGCTATAATTCAACTTACATTTCATATAGTTACTCTTGAGTTCAGAGGAGTCAAATAGTGAGGAGACTATCTGCATGTTGTACCAGTTGTCCAAGCAAGCAATAACAATGGCCTGGATGAAGATAGTCATAGACAAGATAGAGAGATATAGACGGATTTTAGATACATTTTGAAAACAGAATTGACAAAATGTGCTTTTAGGTTAGATGGGGCTTGAGGTAAAGAAAAAATCAAGAATGACATGGGCTTCTAGATGAGAAATAGGCTGGTACCAATTTTGGAAATGGGGAAAATGTTCAGGGTCAGACACTTTATGAACTGATAGAACAGAGAAAATCAAGAACTCATATTAAATATGTCTTGAGACATCTGATTGAGATGTCAAGTATAGTTGGAAAATCTATATCACAAAGAGTGATTTCTCATTTCTCATTATGTTTCTGTGAAATGGCTGTCTTGATCATCTATCATGTCATGACAACCACTTCAAACCTTAGAGACTTAAGAACAGTAAGCATTTAATGATCTTTCATAGATCTGTGAGTGGACTATTCAACTAAGCAGTTTTTTTTGTCCCTCTTGTGGTCTTGAAGCTGAGCATCGAGACCAGATCTCATGTTGACTCCCTATTTAATCTCAACTGACTTTTGTCTTTCCCAATAATAAGATGAAATATTTTTTCTTTCATTACCTTGAGTTTGGTGATCAAAAAGAGAATCTTGGGAAGCTAACCCTTCTAGACTTTCCATTGTGTAATATGTTGGGAACTGCACATGGGCAAATTAATCAGTGACAAAAATAATCTGAGGAAATAAAGTATCTTTATTCTTGAGATTTGCAGAACTGAAAAGAATCTCATGACTAGACATCTGAGATGGGATGCACATCATCTGACCTACTCACTGTGAGAAGGCACCTACCCATCCACCATCACTCTTCACCCACTGTGAGAAGGCAACCACCTATCTGGGAATACTCATCAGCTGCATATATAAACTATTCCCATATCCACTTCCCAGCAAAATGGACTTTGAACAAAAGTCCTCCAACTTGTATTGAGCTAGCTTTTTAAATAAGGTCACCTTCCTTTCCTCAACACCTTGTTTGTCAACTTAATTGGCCTGTCATGCAGAGAGCTGCTGGACTTGGCTCCAGTAACAGACTCTTAAGTATTTTCAGTCAGTTGGCAGCTAGAGCTGGAGTCTTTTGAAGATTCTATTGGGATGCTGGGACAGTTGGTCTTTCTCCTTCTCATATACACAGAGCCTCTCCTCTATTTGGCCTCTCCAGGTCATCTGTACAAGTGGTCTCTCAAGCAGTACAGTCAAACATTTTGCCTGATAACTCAGCCTCCAAAGTATAAACGGAGGTTTCTTAACATCCTTATGGCCCAGAACCAGCACATCCTCAATTGTGCCAAGTTCTATGGTTTAGATGAGTCACAAGCCCAGTCCAGATCCCAAGTGGGAGGAAAAATAAGAATGTGAATACTGGGAGGTTCATTGACCATTGTTTGAAAGCTAGCTACCACAATGGGAAACTTCAGACAGAATTTAAACTCTGTATTCCTCCTAAAGATTTTATTTTTTAAGTTGATGTTTTCCTAAGATACTTGGTCACATTTTTAGTAACACTCTATTAAAAGATAAGTAAGAGATCAGATTGACAATAACACTGAGAGTCTAGGACTTAGTCAACTTAGGAAACCAATGTTCTCTACAAAGTATTTTCTTCCTTGCCCTACCTGCTCAGCTTCTTACTTTACCACTACAGTGGCTCTCTCTCCAAGATTCCACAAGTGTTGGATTTATTCCAGGCTCTGGAGCCCATGCCAACCAGATGGCAGCCATAGAAATATCAGAACTTTCCATTGAAATTGGATTCCAGTCAACTGAGAAACTGATGTTTAATTTTAGACTTTTAGATAAGCCATGTCATACTCTACCTTCTCTCTACTCAAAAAATCATAACACAGTAATGTTGGGCAGAATTTTTTTTGTCTTAGGAAATATTTTTAGCTCTTTCAAAGCTATAGTTGAGATTTTTAAAAATAAAGTTAATATAGTTTTAGAATAAATAATATATTCACATAGTCACAAATTTTAAAAGATTCAAAGGTTAACAAATCTCCCTTCCACATCCTTGTCCCTCAGACATGTAGTTTACTTCTAACATTTTTAATTTCTTACTCTTTTCCCAGATATATAATATACACATGCAAATATAGATACATATTCTTTCCCAGTTTTTTACCCAAATGGATTCACACTCCATGTTCTTCTTTGTACCTTGTTTTTCTTATTTAATACTTTTGAATATTTTTAGACATCAACCCATAATTTTCTTATTCTTTAGGGAATGGCTGCATAAGATTTCACTGTATACAGATACTGTAATATATCAAACCATTCTGTTAAAGGGTATTTAGTTTCCTTCCAATATTTGACCACTATTACTAAGAACACTTCATTAGTCTGTTTTTCATCAATATATTAAAATATCTGACCTTGGATACTTATGAAGAAAAGAGGTTTGTTTAGCTCACAATTTTGGAGGCTGAAAGTCCAAGAGAGAGATCACATCACAAGACAGGAAGCCAGATGGTCCTGAGTCAGGCTCATGGTTTTGACTTGCTCTCACTAGAACTAACTTAGAGTCCTATGAGAACTATTTTAATTCCTTCCAAGAGCAATAACCCCATTAAAACCTAGTAGCCTCCAGGAAGGCCCTACCTCTTAAAGGTTCCACCACCTCCAACACAAGAGCTCTTGCAGGACAAACCACATCTAAACCATGGCAGGTACAATGAATAAAAGCATATAGACATCATTTCATACACATGTGAGCATCTGTGGGATAAATTCCTAGAGTTGAAATTTCTGCTTCAAAAAGTGAAATTACTTGTAGCAATTTGTTATTGGCAAATTGCTACCCAAAGATGTTATAATGATTTACACTTCTACCAACAATCCCTGGTTTGCCTGTTTATTCCACCTTTGTTAATACTTTCCATTTTTTTGTTTTTACTTCTGCCATTTAATAAGGTAAAACTATTATTTTGATGGTTTTCTAAAATGTCTCTTATCATGAGTGAAATTTATAACCATTTTTTATATTCAGGCATCGTAATGGTCAATCTGAATTGTCAACTTGATTTGATTAACAGATGTCAAGGATTGAGAGGCTTATGTGTGTCAGTGAGGGTGTGTCTATGATTGGCATGTGGGATAGCCAACTGAAATGGAGACTGTATCCACACGTGGGCAGCACCAGCCAATAGGATGATGGCTTGGATGGAATAAAAGTTGGAAGAACAAAAAGCAGTCTCAGATGCAAGCTCAATTCTTCGTGAAAAGGTTCTTGATTGCTGTTGCAATCATCTGAGGATATCAGACTCTCACTTCTTCACTTCACTCTTCCAAAGCAGACTCTGACAGTTATTCTCCAGAAGGCTTAGGTCTCAGACTAGGGTAGCATCATCCATCGCTCTTATTCTGTGGCTTCAGCCTCTTGGACCATGCAGCTACTGGTTCTCCCAGCTCTCCAGCCTGCAGACGGCCATTGTGGACTACTCAGTTTCTGGTCACATAAGCCAACCTAATAAGTCCCCTTTATATAATTATACTTCCTCTTGATTCTGTTCCTCTAGAGAATGCTGACTAATATAGGCATTATCTGTATTTTCTTTTAGATGAATTACATATATAAACCTTTTTGTTAATTTTCAGTTTGATTATGGAATTTTTATTTTTTATTTGTAAGAACTTTTTCATGTGCAGGAAGTAAACCCTCTGATTCTAATATGAATTCAAAGTTTTTTTCCACATGATTATTTGTTTTCTTACTTAGAATTATTTTGCCAAGCAGAAAATTTTCTATTTTTACAGTGTCAATCTCAATAACACCAAATTTCATAACATTTTGATAATAATCTCTTCATTCTGAGGGAGGAAATCAATTAGTTTCTTGTAGTAATTTTATGATTTCATTTATTACACCTAAGTTTTTGATTTATATTGAATTTATTTTGATAGAAGTGTGAGTTATGTAGCAAGCTTATTTTTTCCAAATGCCCACCATCTGTTTCAACACCATGTATTAAATGATCTATCTCTTCTCCACTGTTGATTTAGTATCACTGCTATGACACTAAATCTTCTCAATCTATATTACATTTTGCTGTTGTTGCTCAAGTCTCTTCTTTTTTCTTCAAAAACATTTAATTATATTTCTTCTTATAGTGCCTGTATGATTCTTGAGTTTATCCCTAAATACTTTTCCTTCTTGGTTATCATTACTATTGTTAATGATGAACTTTTCTCCCATTGGAATCTACTGACAATCTGGTGAGCTTTTCACTTGTATTGTTTGTTTATATAAACACTATTGATTTTTGAATGTTAATTTGCTGGAGGAATGCAGCTTTATCCTAGGTTTCAAATAATTCTCACAAATTTCCAAGGAAAATGAGCATTTCAAAGCCAAGAATTACTATGCACAGTAAGTAAGTTACCAGTAAGTAAGTTACCAGGAACAAGATCTTTTTTTTTTTTTTGGTACTGGGGATTGAACTCAGGGATACTCAACTACTGAGCCACGTCCTCAGCCCTATTTTGTGTTTTATGTAGAGACAGGGTCTCACTGAGTTGCTTAGCACCTCGCCATTGCTGAAGCTGGCTTTGAATTCGCAATTCTCCTGTCTCAGCCTCCCAAAGTGCTGGGATTACAGGTGTGCACCACTGCTCCCAGCCAGGAACAAGATCTTGCAGACATAAAAAATTGGCCAAACAGACTATTAAAGTCTCTGGACGGCGTGGCTTCAGCGCCGGCCGGAGGAACGCGGTTGCAGCCCGGGCCCCAGCCCAGGGCTAC
>CM053403.1:111983417-112005154 GCA_028644305.1 Xerus rutilus
GCCAATCCCAAAAAACCAAATGCCGAATGGTCTCTCTGATTAATGGATACTGATGAATAAGTGAGGCGGGAATGGGAAACATAAGAGAAATAGAGAAACACTAGACGCGACAGGGGGGAGGCGGGGGGCAGGAAAGGGGAATGGGTATAGTAAAGATGGTCGATAAAAATATATATAAATATATATATATATATATATATACTGTTCATTGAAAGTGCATATAAAGATGTTTAATATGAAGAATGTAATCTGCTTATAATTTTGTGCAAAGTTAGAAAAATTATGATTGTAACAATTTTTTTCCATTTGCCTCAACAAATGTTTTCAGTGAATAGTGTGTACAGCTTCTGAAAATTTGTTTTTTTCTGTTATGTTTGCTAACATGTATTAAAATGCAACTTTTGGGAAAAAAAATAAAATAATAAAAAATAAATAAATAAAAAAAATAAAAAAAAATAAAGTCTCTGGACATTGAAATTATTAGAAATTATGTAGAATAATTATGTTTAGTGTATTTAGAAAATTAAATACAAGTACATGTTCCCTGTACATGTTTGCAGGGAACAAAATCTAAAATGATTAATCAAGAAACTTTGAAAATGAACCCAATAGATCTTCCAGAAATGAAAATGTAGTAATGAAAATACAGCTTAATGGATAGATTTAAAAGCAGAGTAGATTTAGCTGAAGAAAAAATTACCAACCTGGAATATAGATCAGATAAAATTATTCAGAATGCAGGTCAGAAAAATAAAGAGATAGATATATATGGAAGAGTGGTTAAGAAGCTTGGAGGACAGAATAAGAAAGCCTCATTTATAAATGGCTGGAATTCCAGAAGGAAAGAAAAGAGAGAATGAAGGTCAAGGCCACATTTGATATGGTAGCAGAAAAATTTCCAGAACTAATGCAAGAGAGTCAACTGCTGGATCAAAAATTCCAAAAAACCACAAAAAGTTTAGATAAAAACAACAACAAGCCGGGCATGGTGGCTCAAGCCTGTAATCCCAGCACTTAGAGAAGCTGAGTCAGGAGAATCGCAAGTTCAAAGCCAGCCTTAGCAATGGGCAAGGCACTAAGCAACTCAGTGAGACCCTGTCTCTACATAAAACACAAAATAGGGCTGAGGATGTGGCTCAATGGTCGAGTGCCCCTGAGTTCAATCTCCAGTACCAAAAAAAAAAAAAAAAAAAAAAAGAAGAAGAAAAAAGAAAAACCAACAGCAACAAAAAGAAAACAAAACATATCATAATAAAAGTACATAAAAACGAAGGCAAAGAAAAAATATTAAATGAAGGAAAAACGATTGTTCTTAAAGGAGCAACAATTAAATTCATAGCCAACTTCACAAATGCAATAGTAGAAGCTAATAAACAATGGAAGTATTAGTGTAGAAGATATTAATGGAAGCTAATACCTTAGTGTGCTGAAAGATAATAGCTATCAACCAAGAATTCTATACATGGTGAAAGTATCTTTCCATTATGAGGGCAAAAATGAAGACCTTTCCAGAATCAGAGGAAAAGTCTGTCATCAGCAGTATATTAAAGGAGGAACTTCAGACAGAATTGATCTTCTTTGGAATATATAAGATGAACTAAGGAATAAGATGTAGAAAAGACACATAAACATTTCTTAGAAGAATTAGAGCCAATAAAGCTATGAAAAGATATTCAATATCATTAGAAATCAGGGAAATAAAAATCAATATCATAATGAGATTACATCTTCTACCTGTTCAATCGTAAGAAATTAGAAAATGTTGGATATTGCCAAGGTCAGTTGTTAAATAAGGCAGGCACCTTTTGGGGGCAAGTTACTACACTTCCAAGGGAGAAAGTTGCCACCATTTAAAAGGCTGTTAATCCAACTTCAAAGTTGTTGTTTTTTTTTGTTTTGTTTTTGTTTCAGCTAAACTCTTTGGAGAAACCTACAAAGAATCAGCCAAGGTCACTGAGTCACCTAGGTCATTCTTTTAGGTAACCTAGAGTAAACTTGGCTCATTATAATACTGAACAATTATTTGCACACAATCTTTCCTTTTTAAACATGTAGTCTATGACCGTGAAATGAACATGCTCAGAAATGTACCTACCCCTACATATTATTTCCTATATTAATATGTAGAAGCTCCCTGAATAAAATCCCCATGCTTCCTCCGCTTGGGGAGAGCATTGCTTTGCAAATAATCCAAGGGTTCTCCTTACCTGCTGCAGGTAATAAAACTTTCTCCACTCTTACCTCCGGGTTGTGCTTTTTGACTTTGCAATCACTAAAATGGAAACACCTTGTATTTAATTACTCAAGTGTTGGAGGTATGTGCATTCACAGCCTTTCTTTTACATTGCTGATGAAATAGTAGATTAGAAAATAGTTAGCATTATCTCCTAAATTGAATGTTGATATACTCCAACAATTCATCCCAGGTTCATATTGAAGAAAAATTTATGCACATGTTCATTCATAACAATATGATTTAGCAAAAACATAGAAATAATCTAAACTGTTATGAATAAGAGAACAGATGAATAAACTGTGGTATAGCCAAAGAACTATGAAGTAACAGTCAAAACAAATGAACTGCAGAAATATTCAGCTAATTGAAAAGTTTTGTCTTAAAAGATTATAAGACCCCAAGTTAAAGGTGAAATCTTCCACAATGCTCCCTTCACATCATATGCCATCTGCAAATCTCAGGGGTCTCCAGGTCGCTTGCACTTCTGACCATATGGCTGCAAATTTGAGGGTTCCTGTGACTCCCTCAGGTTTGCTAATTCACTAGAATGACTCACAGAACCCAGGAAGTCACTGTATTTATTATTACAGTTTTATTACAAAAGATACATAGAGGGAGGACCAGCCGAATGGAAAGAAGCACACAGGAAGATTTCAGAGGGATCTGTGCTCTCTCATGAAATGAGGGTGTTCCACCTTCAGAATATCAATGTATGATTGACACTCACAAAGTTCCATTGGAGCCTTGGGTCCAGAATTTTGTGGGGGATTTTATTATGCAGGCATGAATAATTAAATCATCGGGTACACAAACTCAATCTCTAGCCTTCTCACCTTCCTTAAATGTTGGACTAGTTCAAAGTCTCAAACCCTCTAATCACATGATTGGTCCCTTCCGAGACCAGCTCCCATCCTTAAGATACTGGGTGCTCTTCTGAGTCATCTCATTAGCATAACAAAGACATTTCTAGCAAGTCAGGAAATTCCAAGATTTTTTGAAGTTCTGTGCCAGTAACTCAGGACAAAGAGCAGAAAAATTCTTGATTATACAACTCCCTAATAAAACGCCTGCACACAAATCTCTCTTGGGGTCTGTTTCCAGGAAATCTGACCTAAGACAGTTGTTACCCGGGGTGATTTTAGGAAATGCAAGTAATGTTTTGGTCCCTGATGTGTTGTGTTCTCTGAAGAGGAAGGGAGGTCAAGGGTTGAGGTTTTAATGGATTAACTCTGACCATATAGCAGAGTGTCCTGTGTGATGGGCCACCAGGCCCAAAGCTGGCAGCACAATGACAGTGTTCTAGCTACAGAGTGCTTAATACTTAAAACAGCTCTTGCACCTGGGATGCTCCTGAGTAGTTTTAGCTGCCACTACAATCATGGATCCCTTAGATGGGATAAGTTTGGAGAAGTGCTTTCCTCATCAGGTGATTTCATAATGCAAACATCATAGGGTGTATCTGCACTAACCTAGATGGTATAGGTCAATCGCTCAACCTTGGCCTGTCGATGCCATCACGAGATGTAAGTTTCAGATGTATGAACTGCCACCAGTGTAACACAGGACAATGTTTTCAACAAAATCTACTCCCGCCCCTCTCAACAAGTAGAAAAATAAGAATAAAATCTGGGCACGGGGGCATGTGTCTGTAGTCCCAGCAACTTGGGAGGCTACATAGAAGGATCCTTTGAGCCAGAGAGTGTAAGGACAGCCTGGACAGCATAAAAAGGCCTCATTCCCTGCCCCGCCCTGCCTACACACACACACACACACACACACACACACACAAACACACAGAATTAAAATAAGGATAAAAAGCATAGTATAGTGAATACATCAACCAGTAACAAAGGACTTATTATCATCATCAGTATAATTTACATAATTATATGTACTATTATTTTATACAACTGGCAATCCAATGGGTTAGTTTATACAAGCATCACCATGAACATGTAAGTAATGCATTACACGGTGACATTATGACAGCTGTGAGGTCACTAGGTGATAGGAACTTTTCAGCTCCACTATAACATTATGGGACCACTGCCACATATAAGGTCTATCATGGACCCAGATGTCATTATATGGACCCTGGCTCTATAATGACTAGAAGGAGAGTATTGGCTGTTTGCCCCTTTCACATGTAAGATCAGTATTATATGAAAACAGATGACCTCTTCTCCTCGCTGCCGCTTATCGGTTTCTGGGAGTCGTGCACAGTAAGGGTTGGCACATCAGCTGGCTCTGATTTCCATGAATCAACCTTACTCTCCACTCCAGCTCTCCAATCAGTCTGCCTCAAATTGCCATCGGCAGCATCCAACTTTCTCTGTCCTCGAGCCTCAGATGTTTCAGCCTCAACCTGTCCAGGGAAATGAAGCCTTCTCCATGAAAATTCCCTTCTTCTCTGGTCTCCACCATCCTCCTCCATCCTCCACCAGAACCTTGTTGTCATTTTGTTGCCATCCTTGGCTTCTCCATCTCTCTCGCCTCCTGTCTACATCAAGCACCCTGACCTGTCAATTTCACTCCTGAGCATTGCTCAGAAATCTACCTCAGATTGGTCCGTAATGGACCCATCTGTGCCACCACAGCCCCAATGATGTCAGCCTCCTCATCTCTCAGGCTGGAGGGGAACGCTCATGTCTGCTTCCCCTGCTTTTCTTTCTCCATATACTATCTCTACATAGACCAAAAGTGATACACTTAAAATGGGGACCCAGTGGTCCTAGACAGGGTCTCACTGAGTTGTTCAGGGCCTCGCTAAGTTGCTGAGGCCGATCTTGAACTCACGATCCTCCTGCCTCAGCCTCCCAAGCTGCTGGGATTACAGGTGTGTACCACTGCACCTGGGTAGTACAATAGGTTAGTTGGCTGTTGTTAAATTATTCTATAATCAGGTAACATCTCATTCCATAAAACGGAACCAGTGTTCTAATGACCTGAGCAGAAAAGATTGGTTTTATAAATACAGACGGCTGAGGACAGCAGAAACAGAGAAGAGAAAGCACATTGGTTGTTTCAAAGACACTTTTCTTGTAAAGGTTAAAGCAGAGGTTAAACTCCTTTTTCATGTCAGCTAAAACTGGCTTGTTTGGAGATTTAGTTATTATCTCTCACTCTTCTGATATCTCAGAAGGCCATATAAACAATTTGGGTTTAACTTGGTGATGTGGAACTTCAGTAGGAATGACTCCATTTTGCCTGGCCATTTGGGATAGCACTGGAGTTCAGTCAAACCAACGGCCTCCTGTAAATTTTATTTACCAATAAATGAACCCCCACCCCAGGAACTACCATATTCTTCTTTGGTCTCTCTACTCAGGCCACAGTTAATTGGTTTATATTGAGAGTCCTTTCCTGTGGTTATTGGATTCAGGCTCAAAGAATAGAATTGACCTCTCTCCATGGCTGGAGATGTAAGACACAAAATTTGCTTTTCTTGTTCTGGTGAGCAGAGAAGCTGAGGCTGGGGGCCAGAATAAAGTTGACACACACACAAAGAAACAGAGATGAAACAAAGATAAACGAAATGGAGAGAAAGAATCCTTTGTTGTTTTCTTATACAAATGAGATCATACCATACCAGATTGTTTTGCCTATTTTTTTTCTTCATTTAACAATGTATCTTGGAGATCTTTTCATTTCCTTCTTTACAAAGGTACTTTGTTCTTTTAATGTCTGCCTGGTATTTAATAGTCTGAATGGTTCATGGTTTAATAGGCAGATTGCTCTCAAATTTTTGTTGTTAAAGAGAATGCTGTAATAAATATCCTTGTACAAGTATTTTATTAATTTATTTTGTAGAAGAGAGTCCAAAAGGGGAATAGTTACTCCCATTCTCCTGAACTCTCCAGTATTTCTAAGATAAAATGTGTGCTACTTAAAAGGGTGGATACAGCCAGTACCCCTGGTCGTCATTATTCCCAGCTTTCTACCCCACTCTCCAGCAACACAAATTGCTTGAGGCTTCTTGCACACATGGCACACTTTTTCTCACTCTATGCCTTTCCTGTTCTTTCTGCGCCTAGCACGTCCTCTCAGCTCCTCTCTGTTCACCCTCTGTCACTCAGTGCAGGTGTCCAATCCTCCTGGGAACCGCTCTACCCTGCTTCCTCCATTGCCAGTGCCCCATTGGGTCTGACTATGACTATTTACACACCAGTTTTCTCCCTCGTGTGTAAAGTTTTCTCCCTGGAGGATCAAGATTCCTCCAGGTCAGGACTGAGGACAGTACTAGTGTCTTATTGTTTTATCTGAATTAGCAAAGTGTCTGGAACCCACTAGGCTCCACTGCCCAAAGTGGAGCAGTGGTCAGAATGAATGGTCATTCTGACAAGTGGTCAGAATGATGAAGGACTATGCTCATATTTGTCAGATCATAGATCCATCAGGATGTTAATGAATCGAGTAGATATTTTGTTTTCTCTAATCAAGAACAACAATACTACAAATATACATGTATTTGCACATACCACAAACCATAGTGTATAGATATCTGCTATAATTTGGACATTAGATGTTCCCCAAAGTTTCATGAATTAGTTAAAGACTTGGTCTGAGTGTGTCACTATGGAGAGGTGGTGAAACCTTTGGGCAGTGGAGCCTAGTGGGTGGTCCTTTAGTTTATTGGGTGAGGGATGTGCCCTTGAAGGAGATTGTGAAAACTCTGTCTCATCTTCCTTATTTCCTTTTACTCCCTGGCCATGAGGTAAGCACTTTTTGTTCTATCATGCAATCCTGCCATGATGTGCTGCCTCATCACATGCCCAAGGCAATGGGGTCAATTGCTGTTGGACCAGAACTTCCAAAAATGTGAGCCAAAATAAACCTTTTCTCTTTATAACTTGATTGTCTCAGGTATTTTGTTATAATAACAGAAAATTGACTAACACCAAATATATATGATATTTATCTAAAGATTTCAAAGATTTTTTCCCAATATTATTTCATTCATTAGTCAACTGTATTCAGTGATTTTATTCCTAGAGTCTGCTTCAAAAAAATGTCACTACCATCCTTAAGTCAAGGGACAGATGGACAAGACAGAGAGAATGACTGGTAAGCTAATAGTGAGGTCTATGTCTCTGCTCCTTCCCTGCCCTGACAAGACTGGTCAGCTCCTGCAACACACATACAAGGCATCTCCCTTGTAATGAAATTTCCCAGCATTAGTATGTACTCTTGCTAAAACTTTCAATGTAATACCATGAAGTCAGGACATCATCTCACTGCAACTGCCTGGCAGAAATGCAAGAGTGAACAGACATCCTGATGTTCTCAAAATATGGAAAAAAGAAACCCACTGTCTGAGAGACCCATCTAAGACAGAGAGAAAACCTCTAGGCTTTTTTTTTTTTTTTTTTTTGATACCAAGGATTGAAATCAGGGCGCTCACTCACTGAGCCACATCCCCAGCCCTATTTTGTATTTTATTTAGAGACAGGGTCTCACTGAGTTGCGTAGTGCCTTGCTTTTTTTTTTTTTTTAAATTTATTTATTTATTCTGTTTAGGTTTACATGATAGCAGAGTGCATGTTGATTCATTGTACACAGATGGAGCACAACTTTTCATTTCTCTGGTTGTATGTGATGTAGAATCCCATCAGACATACGGTCATACATAAAGCTAGGACTGTGATGTCCATCTTATTCTACCATCTTTACTGTCCACCTGGCCCCTCCCCCTCCACCCCTGTGACCAATGTTCCTCTATTCTTCCCGTGTCCTCCCCACATTGTGGATCAGCATCCACTTATCAAAAAAAACATTCAGCATTTGGTTTTTTGAGATTGTACCTTGCTTTTTGCTAAGGCTGGCTTTGAGCTCGTGATCCTCCTGTCTCAGCCTCTCAAGCCGTTGTTGGTATTACAGGCATGCACCACTGTGCCAGGCAACCTCTAGGCTTTTTATCTAGGATACTACTCAAGTGAGAACACTTTTGTCCTCCTAAAGGAATTGTCATGAAAGAGAATCTTTTCTTCTTGTCTATCAGAATCTAACTTCTATTATGCAGAATGCTGAACTAAATATTTTCAACATTTGATTTAATTTCTTGATAAATGATCCCCCCCCACTATGCATCCCAAACAAAAGATAGTTATTTTCTACATTAACAAGTCATTTTGCAACAGATAAATATCTAATACTACAAAGAACACTTTATAATGAATACGTTGCTTTGTTGAGGTCTACATCCTTGAAGACAATAATAATAACAATGAGTGTCATTTGCAGTGTCCTTTGTTTGTTCTAAGCCTTGGGTTAAATGATTTACTGGATCATTTCTAGTCCTTGTGGTTCTGAAGGGTAAGCACTTTTATCCCCATTTCACAATCCTGAGTGTAAAAAGGATTATCCTTCACCCACCATCATATAATATTGAAAAAAGAAAAAAAATGTCATTTCTGGAACTTAGATCTTCAAGAACTGCAAGTCCATCCTCTTTTCCTAACCAGGCTCTCTCATTAGTGTGAATTCTTAAAAGTCGTTGTTGACTCAGGCCCCCTAGTGCAAGATTCAAGACTCACAAATTTAAACCTAGTCGGAAACTGCAAACACACTTTTATTTATTTCTGCTATAATCAAAGAAGAGGCTTTTACTTAAATATTAAGATTTGATGGTAGTTGCAAAAATAGAAACAGTTAATGAATATTCTAATTGTTCTTCTGTCCCCTCTTGCAGTAACCTGCGCTGAGTTTTAAGCTGGGCCTTGTTCCTCAAGTGCTATCATTATGCTGTACATATGCTCTTTCTAATATCAATAATAAGCTAATTTCCAGCCATAATTACCCATGGTTAAATGTTACCTCTAAAGAGTATCTAATGTTAAATACAAGAAACACACACACAAAGTCACCCCCTGGAATTGCTTGTATTTTCCTTTCACTATTGAGATTTACTAAGCTGCGATGATAGGCGAAATTGTACTCTTCTCAAGAGGGGTCTTTAAATATATATCTGAGACTTATGGATTTTAAGTCTTTAAATCTAACTTAATAGTTTTATAATTCTATATCTAAATATAACATTTGATCAATCATTTTCAGTATGGCCTTTGACTAATATTTAATCAACTCAAATTAAACAGACCAAATTCCTTCAATCATTAAACACCTGAACTCTATTTATAAATTTAATATATTTAATTTCCTTTACAAGCCCTTCAATGTCTGCCTCTTGGCCAATATTTTCCTAAGAACTCAAGTTTTGTCAATTTAGTAAATGAAACTTATAACAATAATGAATATCAAATTATCTTAAACATAAATAGAACAGAAAGATCATTTCAATTTTCTTAAAGCTGCCATGAGTGATAACACCATGGATTTTATTTACTCCATTCCCTCTAACTCAATTGTAGACCTTCTTGGAGTTAAAAGATCCTCAGCTTCATAAGCAGGAGTCTCAGGCAATTGTCCACAAGAGAACTGAGGTTACCATCTCAAGCAAGTAAAAGGGAATTTTGATTAGAGATGTAAGACCAAGAAAAGAAACATCCAGGAAGTTTCTCCCACTTACTGAGAGGCAGTGAATTCATTCTTATAGTTGCAATCATCTAAGGATCAAAGTCCTTATTCTTCAAGGAAGAGATGGTTTTACTCATGTCTTCTGTGGGGCAAGGTACACCATCAACTAATTATTTAATTGGCACTTGCCTACATTAAATTAAACTCTCTTGGCAATCTTTTTTTTTTTTTTTTTTTGGTGCTGGGGATTGAACTCAGAGGTACTCACTCGACCACTGAGCCACATCCCTATCCCTATTTTGTTTTTTATGTAGAGACAGGGTCTTACTGAGTGGCTTAGTGCCTCGCCCTTGGCGAGGCTGGCTTTGAACTGGTGATTCTCCTGTCTCAGCCTCCCTAAGTGCAGGGATTACAGGCGTGCGCCACCACGCCCAGCTTCTCGGCAATCTTTTTATCGGCTGTTTGAATTGTGCTTTTTAATTTTTATTTTAGTCATCCTGCTCAATTGGGCACAAGTCCTTTAGATAGAAGCTATGAATCTCCTACATCATCATAGGGTCCTTTAGTTATGATGACAAAGTTACTGTAATGACAATCCGATCATTTCACAGGGTTATTGTGAATGACAGAATTTGTAGCGCCTAAAATATCAGAGGCACTGCACAAGCTATTATTGTTTGGGATGTTTTCACTTACATAGATATTTATCTGGTTGAATTTTTTGTTAAAATAACATTTTTAAATTATAGATTTAAAAATCATATACTATATTATATCATTCACTTTTGGCCTATGTAAGTCCCATTAAAGCAATAGTAAAGAGATGTTTAAAACAGCATAAATCTAAAAGCACAGTGAAAAAATTAGTAAAAATAATGTTTTAAGAAACCACAAAGCAAAATAAAATGAAAAACTAAAGTTAGGCGGGTGGTGAGAAAAGATGAGAAGCAACTTAATTTACCCCAAAGATACCTAGCAAAGCTTAGAAATTGGTAGCAATAGTTGAGGTGACAGGAGAAAATGAAAAATAGAAGCATTTATTCAAAATTCTATTTAAGAAGCATTAAGACCCCCAGAGCATTACCCATTCTGTGTAGATGAATTGAAGTTCATCTACCTCTGACATAAGATCAGCTGTTTGTTCTGTCAAGAGATAATGCACAGGACCACGGACTGGGGTTATCAGCTACAGGGCACAGCTATTGGGAGCCCCTCCTGAGACCTTTATATTCTAGGCAGGAGGTTTTGAGTCTTTGGGAAACTAGCCAACTCTCCCCCAAAAAGACTGAAATATTCTGACATGTGGGATTTCCTAACTGTCTTAGTTTGTCCAAGCTTCTATAAGAAAATAGACAATTTATAAACAGCAAAAATTTTATTGCTTACAGTTTTGAAGTTCAAGACCAAGGTACCAGTAGAGCATGACAGCTCCCTGGAGCATTTATTTATTTAATTTTATTTTTTATGAGGGCATTCATGTCATTCACAAGGGCTGAGCTCTCAGTGACTTTATTACCTCCCAAAGGTCCCCTCATTCTAATCCCATAATCTTGGTGATTATGTTTCAAATATGAATTTGAACTGTAGCCCCCATGCAATGGCCCAAGCAGATGCTCAAAGGGAATACTATATTCGACAAGCCCGCCACAGGCTTGGAGTTTCCAGTGAACTTTCAGTGTTCAGTGAGCAACTAAGGATTCCCATACCTTCTAAGAAAATCTCTGAAGTGAAATTCAAAAACCAAAATAAAACAGAAAAAAAAAGGACAGAAGAAAATACCTCAACACTTTTATTAATATCCTTCATAAAGAAAAGCTTCTTTGAAACAATCAGGATAGATTTTTTCCCCCCTAAAAATAAAGAATACCAGAGAATTAAAAATGGACTGTTTAAAGTTAAAAATAGGAAAAAGTACCACCTCATAGAAAGTTTAGAAGATAACAATGAAAAACATCTAGAATGTAGTACTCTACCAATAGAAAGGAGGGAAACAGCAGAAGCCTGTGAAGGGAGCCAATGCAACAGGTGAAAGAGATCCCTAAGATAATAGTGAGAAGATCTCAAAACCACAGTTACACAGGGCACACAGAGAGGGGCCAGTTGAGATACAGAGAGGTTTCCTCCCCACAAAATGAAAATAGATAGAATGCCAGATTTTCTGAACATAAAATGAGGAGATTTACATAACTGGGAAAGAATGGGGGTGAATTAGTAGCAAGAATATAGAAAACAAAACATTTCCATTTTTGGGAAAATGGGTAGCTTTACAGAAAAGACAAAGCAGTTATAAAATAGTAAGATGTTAGGAGTGCCTACTTCAAGCTTCACACTTGATAATTATTTCCCTGGTTTTTCCCATTTAGAAAAAGCACACACTTTTGCTCTTCTAGGAGCGTATCTCCCTCCAAGTGCTGTGGGCATTTTTAGCTATTAGCTGCACCTTGAAACTTAGATGTGATAGTATTCTCCTATCATTTGTAGATGCCCCAAGTTTTTACAAATTTCATAATGGTTACTGATAGATAATCTTCTTCCAAATGAATCCCTACCTTGTATCAGAGTATAGTTTTTTTTTAAAGTAACATTTTTTATGCACAACTCTAATGCACCAATAAAAAAATATAGAAAAAAATAGGTTAACATTTTAGTCAGGATGTGTTTAAGGCACTCAAGGCTTCATTTTGGTGGGATTTCCCCCAACGAGGGTACTACTCATATTTCATTGGCTAATTGGAGAGACAACCCAGTCTGAAAAGTCTTGATAACCAATAAAGTCTTTCTGTAAAATCAGATTTCATATTAGGGAAATTCAATGCCTTAAAAATCTTAACTTATGGAAAATATAATTTGGAGAGTTTATTGCCGCTAAGTTTTTTGTTGTTGTTGTTTTTTGTTTTGGAGGGGGCCTATTGAACTATTCTTTTTTTTAATATTTATTTTTTAGTTGTAGGTGGACAGAATATCTTTATTATATTTTTATGTGGTGCTGAGGATCGAACCCAGTGCCTCACACGTGCTAGGCGAGCACACTACTATTGCGCCATAACCCCATTCCCCTATTGAACTATTCTAATCAGTTACCTTCGCTTCCATCAGGTTTTCCTCTTCTTGTATACTTCCCTCTGAACTGCAGCATAGCACCAAGCATTATAAATACTCGGTAAGTGTAAAATGACAAAATCATTGAAGTGAACAGATGAGTGAATGACTGAGTACATTAGTGAAGCAATGGCTGAATGAATGCATCACACACCATGTGCATCTACCTGTTGTAACTTCCAATTTCTATGTATAAGGACAAATCATTTCAGATCCAGAGGATAGTTGTTGGATTACACTAGAGGAGGTTTCTAAACAACCAACTGATAACTTGGACACCTATTCCCTCCCAGGCACCATACACAGCATTTTTACAGGCGATTGGCTTTTTTACAAAGCTTTCACTGAATGTTTCCTTTAAAGGAAAATAGGTCTACATCCTGAGTGTAAAACAACACTAATAATCATAAATTCTAACTAATCAATTTCCAGGCTTTATTTTATAAATCACATATTCTAGATAAGGCAGAGCCAAGTATGTGCCAGGCCCTGTGCCACGCACTGGACATGGAATAATGAAAATGACAGACAATGGTTTTATCCTTATGGAACTTATATTCTCAAAGAAGTAAGATAATAACAGATGGTAAAGAATGCTAAGAAAGAACCAAATGGGGAGATGGGATCCAGACTACTAGGGAACCTACTTTAGACTGAGTGGCCTCAGAGGAGGAGACATTCAAGCTGAAAGGCTGCATTTTTGAATGCATTAAAGTGGACATCATGTTTAACTTTTAAATTTTGGTGTACTTTAGCATTACACATCTTCTACTCACAATAGTCCCACTGGACAACAGTCAAGACTGCAGAGGGTGTTTGCCTTCCAAAATATATCTACTGTGCATTATAGAATTTCTGCCCCTTTCACTTGAGAAATAGTCCAAGAATTTTACATGTACCTCCTTGTGAGAGCAACCTTGCACCTCCTTGATGGGAAACTTGGTTTACCATCTTGACAGCTATTGACTTCTTTGTATAAAATAGTGATTATGCCCAGAAGCTTGGGAGGCCGAGGCGGAAGGATCATGAGTTCAAAGCCAGCCTCAGAGGGCATGAAGACGCACTCCAGTAATCCTAGCAGTTTGAGAGGCTGAGACAGGAGAATCGCAAGTTCAAAGCCAGCCTCAGCAAGGGTGAGGCGCTAAGCAACTCAGCGAGACCCTGTCTCTAGATACAACACAAAATAGGGCTTGGAATGTGGCTCAGTGGTTGAGTACCCCTGAGTTCAGTCCCTGGTACAAAAATAATAATAATGATAATAATAATTATGTGAATTTGGGGCAACCTTTCAATCTTTGCAAATACAAAGAAAAACACAGAATTTGGGCTATGTTCACTGAATGTACCAACATGTATTATAATGTAAGTAATGGGGCAAGTCAAAGGAATTAAGGAAGTGGAACTAAGAACTATTAGGTCCCCTGATTAAAGCATGTTATTTCTTCCTTTCCTTGATTTTTCCTTTGACCCGAGACTGAATGAACTGAATACTTGGGCTCATAAAGTGCTTCAACTGTCTCCACCCATTTAACATGTATTAAAAAGAACTGATACTGAGAGTAGAGGTGGGTAGCATAAATCTAAAGCAGTAGAATTTTTCAGGGTAGAGAAATTTTTTTTAAAAAAATTGTAAAAATATTAATACCTATCAAATTGTCTTCTGCTAAATACTTAGCAGATGGAAATAAATGTATGCACATATATAGATATTTATGCAAATAACCATAAATATATGTTCATATATGTAAATGGGTATTATTATTGACAAAGCATTTGTGTTAGCATAGTTACTTGCCCTTGGTGGCTAACAGCCCCAAACTTTTAATTCCTACAATAGGAAAAATAATTTTAAAACTCATTAATTATGCCTAAAATTTACATTTTTATTTTTATTCCAAGCCCTGATTAGTCTATTAATAATTGTAAATGTGCTTGCATTTTTAAGTATTTCTGGATTTCACAAGCTTTGTTTTCAGAGGGCAAAGCTCAGTCAACACTTTAATTTACTAGCGGACTAGTCAAGGGAAAAGGCTTTATTAAATAAAGAAATTGTCTTTGAAGAAATAGTTGAAGTTTAGTAAATGTATTTAATGCCTGCTGAGGACTTTTTCTCTTTTTCTTTTTAATTTAATTTGAGCTTTTATCAAAGTAAAATAGAGAGTTGTTAAAAAATCAAAACCACTACAAAGCTTATAAAGCAAAAAGCAGTTTATTATACCATCATGCCTCAATCCTGCATTATTTAATGTCTTAATTCTTTCCTTCTCAAATTATATCTGTTTCTGAATAGTTCATATATGGTGTTTTAATTTTTTTTCCTTTTAGGAATTATTGATGGATTTTAAAATAAGGACAGATTTGTTTCTTCCTTTTTACTCTCTATACCTTCCCTCTCTTATTCCTGGTTCATTTCATTGGTTAAGATTTCCTGTATGAAGTTAAAAGGACTTTTATTCTGATCTCAGGGGTAAAGTGTTCATCCTTTTACCGTGAAGTGTGATGTTAATTGTGGGCTTTGTAGATTTCCTTTAAAGAATTGCAGAAGCTGCCCTCTATTTCCAGTTTCCTAAGTTGTGTTTGTGTGATTGTTATAAATTAAGAATGGATATTGAATTTTCTCAAGTTTTTTTGTATCTATTGAGACAAATGTGGTTTTTCAGTTCTAGTCTATCAATGTGGTGAAGTCCACTGATTAATTTTCACGTATTAAACTAACCATTGGGTCATGATGAATGATTCCTTTTATGTATTCTGGATTTCAATTATTAATTTTCTGAAAGAAAATAAAATAATTTTTAGTGCTAGGGATTGAACCCAGGGGGGCCCCATGCACTGAGCTACATTCCAGACCATTTTATTCTATTCTGTTCTGTCCTCTCCTATTCTGTCCTAAGACAGGGCCTCTCTAAATTGCTCAGGCTGGCCTTGAACTTGTGATCCTCCTGACTCAGCTCCTTGAGTTGGTGGGATTCCAGGCATGCTCCACTGTGCCCTGCTCTGAAATAATTTTTTATGCCCATATTTATACAATGTTTGTCATTAGCTTTCTTTTAATGTAATTACTTTGCCAGGTTTAGGTGTCAAAGTTATGTTGGCCTTATGAATGATGTTGAGGGATATTCTTGTCTCCTCTAAATTTTGAAGGAGTTTGCATAACACTGATATTATTTCTTTTTTAAACTATTGATTGAATTCACTAGTGAAATCATTTGAGTTGAGAGCTTTTCTATGGGAAGTTATTTAATTATAAATTTGATTTCTGTAATAAGTATCAGATTACTTATAGATTTTATATCCTCTATTTTGGTAAGTTGTAGTTTTTTCTTTTTTTCTTTCTTTCTTTCTTTTTTCCTTCCTTCCTTCCTTCCTTCCTTCCTTCCTTCCTTCCTTCCTTCCTTCTTTCTTTCTTTCTTTCTTTCTTTTTCTTTCTTGTACTGGGGATTGAACTCAGGGGTGCTCAACCACTGAGCCACATCCCAAGCTCTATTTTGTGTTTTATGCAGAGACAGGCTCTCACTGAGTTGTTTAGCGCCTCGCCGTTGCTGAGGCTGGCTTTGAAATCGCGATTCTCCTATCTCAGCCTCCCAAAGTGCAGGAATTACAGGCGCGAGCCACCGTGCCCTGCTGTAAGTTGTAGTTTTCAAGAAATTTATCGTCATTAAATTGCTGAATCCTGTTAGTATAACTTTCTTTCTTATATCCCCTACAACCCTTTAAACACAGATAAGAGCTGCAGTGATTTCTTTTCTTCATTCTTTTTTTTTGGCCCAGGGATTGAACCCAGTGGGGCTTAATCATTGAGCCATATCCCCAGCCCTTTTCCATTCTTGAAGCTGATAATTTATATTCTCTTTCTTTTTTCCTTTAGTAGTCTGACAGCTTATCAATTATATTAACTTTTTAAAAAGTTATTTCATTGTTGATATTTTTCTATTGTTTATCCATTTTCCCTCTCATTGATTTCCATTTATTTTCAATATTTCATCTCTTCTCATGTTCGTTTTAATTTCTTCTTATTCTAGTTTCTTAAGGTGGAAACATAGTACATTAAATTTAATTTTTTTAATATAAGCATTTCAAGTTATAAATTTAACTATAAACACTGCTTTAGATACATGTATGGGATTATGATTCTACTAGATTACAAAGTACTTTCTAATTTCCTCTTTGACCCACAGATTATATAGAAGTTTGTTGTTTTGTTTCCATATAGTTGAAGATTTTTCTAAACATGTGTTTTAGTTACTTTTTCCATTGCTGTGACCAGAAGACCCAACAGAAACAAAGTAGAGGATGAAAATTTATTTTGGCTCGTTGTTTTAGAGGTTCAGTCCAGGGTCAGCCAACTGCATAGCTTTGAGCCCAAGGTGAGGTAGAAAGAACATCATGGCAGAGGTGTGGTAGAGGGAAACAGCTCAAGACATGGCACACAGGAAGGACAAAAATATAAACCCCAAAGGCACACCCTTAGTGACCTACTTCTCCAACCACACCCTATCCACCAACAATTACTGCCCAGTTAATCCATATCAGGGGATTAATCCACTGATTAGTATACACATTTCATAACCTCATCATTTCACCTCTGAAAATTCTTGCATTGCCTCATGCATGTGCTTTTGGGGTACACCTCTTACCTAAGCCATAACAACATTTCATTATTGATTTATAATTGAACTCTACTGTAGTTAGAGAACATATTTGTATACCTTGAATCTTTTATAATCATTGAAATTTGTGTCATGGCTCTAAACATGGTCTGTCTTGGTAAAAGCTTGTGTGTATCTGAACATAAATGTGTATTCAACTATTGGGTGGAGTGCTTTATATATGCCAGTTACAGGTCAAGTTGGTTGATTCTGTTTTCAAGTCTTCTCTATACTTACTGATTTTCTGTCTACTTGTTCTATCACTTTTTGAAAAACAAATTATAGAATCTCTGACTCTAATTGTAGACTTCTCTATCCTTCTATGTAGTTGTATTGGTTTTTGTTCATGTGTGTAGAAGCTATATTGTTGAGCACATGAACATTTAGGAATGCTATACCCTTTCGATGAACTCATCTCTCAGTCATTATAAAATGAACTTCTTTATCCCCTAGTAACATTCTCTGTTCTGAAATACATTTCATCTGATATTAATATAACCACTGTGATTTTCTTAGATTTGTGTTAGCACAGTGTCATTTTTCTTCCTTTACTTGTAGCCTTTGTGCATCTTTATACTTAAAATGGGTTTCCTGTTCCCCATCTGTAGCCATCAGCAGCTTCTGCCTTGCCTTTGGGAGAAGCCTTGCATGCCTCAGAGGCAGTTTCTCCCAGTGCCCCTATCTTGCCTGCACCTAAGGATCCTAAAGCTTCTAATCCATATGGCAACCTACTCGTGACCATTAATTGTAAAAATTCAAATTTCTGCTCCTGTCTATGGCAGGTTACCATTCATTCTGATGCTCTGTCTGAAATGAAAGCAGGTAAGTGTCTTCACTCCTAGGAAGACAATTCTGGATATAGTTCATCCAGGTTTCTTTGTATCATCAGCTCTCTAAGATATTCAATAAAACTATGATTTTGTAGCTTATTCAACTTGTTTCATTGTTAGGTTGATGTAACAGTCTCTTAACGACTTTCTACATCTCAACCAGAATTAAAAGCTTGAATTTTTTTGTAGTAGAAGGAAAGCAATTCCCTTATTTCCTGTTGTCCTTGTGATCCTCACTGCTCCCTTACATATATAGGAATATCAAATCTTTTTTAATGAATTAATATTAATGCTTACATCACTTTAACTATCTAACTATTGCTCATTACTGTCTCTCCCAGATTTAGTGATATGAATGTAGAAAATGAAGAAATTCAAAAGCAAGAACTCCACTTCTCAGAAGATCTGATAAACTATCAGAATTACCAAAACTTACTAAATTTTATTTTCTCCAAAATCAAATACATCATGAGTCCTGTTGGTTGCGTTTTCCCCTTGAGCCCTCTGTGCTGTTTTCTTCTTCAGTGGAGGCTCCGGGCACAGCTGATAGCCGGCTCTTGGATTCGCTTCTTCCCACACTGAATCTTTTGCTGCTTTAATTCCTTGTTGTTTTTTTTTGTTTTTTTTTCTTGGTTCATCCTTTTGTTTTGGTGCAGCATATTTACAGCTTCCTGAGAAAGAATAAGAGGGAAGTAAAAAATTTTAAGTCCTTGCATATTTGAAAAATATTGTTGGTTGATAGCTTGACTGATGACAGAATTCTAATTTAAAATCATTATCCCTTCAAATTTTGAAGAAATTTTTTTCTTTGCTATCTAGTATTATTGGAAATATGACTGTGGAAAAGCCCCATTCTGTGCCAAGATGTGCTTTTCTTTTTTCCTCTCTTGAATCTTTTAGGATCCTCTCTGACTGTAAATTTCTGAAGTTTATGTGAAGAAATCTGGTGAGCCTTTTTCATGAGCAATCTTAGATTAAAAAGACATATCCTTCAGTTTGGGGATTTTTATTTTCTTTAAATTATTTTCTTCATACTTTTCCTCTTTTGTTTTTTTTCTGTTCTCCCTTCTATAATATGACTGGTTGCTAAACCACCTGGAATCTGTTTGAGTCCCATTTATATCTCCTGGTCTTTGTGATCTGCTTCCTGGGAGACTTCATTAACTTTATCTTCCAAACCTTCTCTTTCTCCTTGTCTCTTTTCAACTTTGCTGTGTTATTTTTAATATAAAAAGAATTGATCTTTTTAATGGTATTTTCTTGTTCAGTGGATCTGGTACCTTTCTTGCTTCTCCTATTTACTCCATTTTTTTAAGTCTTTTAACAATCATCTCTATTTATTCTAAATTCTCTATTTCCAGACAATTATTTGATATATTTCTTTCCTCAGATGTCTTTTTTATTCCTAGCTGTTCATTCAAAATGAGAATAAGGTATAAAAACACTATATTAGAAATACAGTTGTAAATCTAATAATATATGTACAGTAATATATTTTCTTATATGTTGAAAACTATAAAATGCACAAAGACATCAAAGATCTGAATAAAGGGAGAGACATATGCTTATGGGAAGACTCAATATAGTAAAGATGTTACTATACACCAGGTTCTGATCTCCTTCTCCCCACCATACACACCTCATCTCTCACCTGGAGTTTGTTTCCAGGCCTTTGCTAACCCCTGCTTTCACCTCAACAAGAATACCCAGTCTTGGGTCTGGGCTACATGGCCTGGGTGCTGTCATTGCTGTGCCCCTTAGCTTGTTTGGCTCTCTGCCACGAACTCCCACTGGAACCATTTCATTGAGACTCCTGGCTTGGCATGCCCTGCTCTTATAGGTGAGTCTTCGAATAAATCCTAGGCCTATTCCCCCCAGACAGGACCTGAACAAAAGGTCTTTTTTTTAAAAACCAAGCTAGTCCTTAAAGATGTTGACTCTTGCCAGGCGTGGTGGCGTATGCCTATAATCCCAGCACTTTGGGAGGCTGAGACAGGAGAATCGCGAGTTCAAAACCAGCCTCAGCAATGGCAAGGTGCTAAGCAACTCAGGGAGACCCTATCTCTACAGAAACATAAAATAGGACTGGGGATGTGGCTCAGTGATCGAGTGCCCCTGAGTTCAATCCCTGATACCAAAAAACAAAAAAAAGATGTTGACTCTTCTCCTGTATGCCAACATGTCCTTGTGATTCAGCTGAATTTTTCAGTTGCCTTAGCATCAACATGGCATGGGGTGAAGAGGTGGTACCTGCCCTGTACTAAGAGTTTTGCTGGCCACTCTCTATGATCACAGCCAGCCTTGATTCCTCCTTTCCCTCTGAAGACCCTGCTTCCCCAATTGTACAGGATCAGACATGTCAGCACTCTTCTCTAACCCAGTTGTCTATAAACTTTTTGGTAATACTATCCTACCAGCAAAGGCATCCCACTAGATAAACCACTATACTAACCTACACAGTATAATGATATTAAAATGGAAATTTATAAAGGACAAGGTAGAAAGCAAAAATCCAAAACAAAAAATCCTAAAACACCCAAGTAGATCATTCAGTGTGTCCATTCTTGAGAGGGTACAGCTCTAACCTGCTAAACCCAAGGGTCAAGCTGATAGGTTTCTATAGAGTCATGTAGGTACCACATGGATATTGGTGATATTGATCTTTGCCTCAAGGAAAAATTTTATGGTAAAAAGAGTCCTATTCCTACTACCTTCAGGATATGTGAGTTTTACTCTTCAGTTGTCAAATTGCCATCTGGATCAGATATTTTTAGAGACACTTCCATATCTAATACTTATCATGCATGTACACATCTATGAATGCAGACTTAAAGGTTGTGAGCAAAGAAAAACAGTACCTTGGGAAAACTGTGGAATTTAAGAGTCTGAATACAAACAACATATTTTCAAAGGAACTTAGGAAACTAAGTGATTTGCACAGGATTTTAAAAACAAGGCAGATCCCTTGATTGTTCAGGCACTTTTACAGGGAGAAGTATTGATTTGGGAGTGGGTGGGGGCACAGACAGAGAAACTAAGGAAGGTTCTGTTCTGAGACTGCTAAATTATACCAATTTTCAGCTAACAGTAGCCCCTTAAGACATGTGAGAGCACTGTTAGGCTTTTGTATATCTGGATTCCATAGATACATTCCAGGAACTCTTTACACAAAAGTAAGGACCTCTTTCGCCATATTTCTTTTTTCTTTTTTTTTTTTTTTCCTGTTGACTCAGCACATTTATTGAAAATAATGCCCTTTTCTCAATGCTCGGCATGTTCCCTTTGTCATAAAAAGAAGGGGTCAATTTCTGGGCTGTTCTGTTCTAGTTCCTCTATCCTTCCACAATACCAAAGTCAGAATCATTGTGATTTTAAAATAAGTTTTGATATCCAGCAGTATAAGTTGTGATAACCTTGGTTCGTAGTATTTCCACATAAATTTTTTTAAAA
>CM053403.1:112005654-112056674 GCA_028644305.1 Xerus rutilus
AAGTTATGTATTTAGCATTCTTGTACATCTTTTAGGTGTATTCTTTTTTATTGATTTAATACATTGCATCATTAAAATGTAATTATTCAATTATTGTTGGTATATAAAAACAGAGTTGTTTTTGTATGTTATTTTTTAATTCAACAATCTTGCTAAATTCGTTAATAGACCATAATGGGTTATCTGAAGATCCTTTTGCGTTTTCTATACATACAGTCATGTAGACTAAATAATAACAGTCTCCCCCTTTTCTAATCTTCATACTTTTTTCTTTCTTGTGCCATATTTCTTAAAGTCTTTGCTAATTTGATGAATAGCCACTATATCCTGTTTTAACGTGAACT
Source organism: Xerus rutilus (assembly GCA_028644305.1). Lineage (NCBI taxonomy): Eukaryota > Metazoa > Chordata > Mammalia > Rodentia > Sciuridae > Xerus > Xerus rutilus. The sequence continues at coordinate 112,005,999 of CM053403.1, forward strand.
TTTTTCATTTGCTGTTAGTTGAATATTTTATGTTGTGTAGTTCCTCCTTTATGAGTTTTCCTTTCATATTCTTTGCTCGATAGTCTATTGGAACCTAGAAATTTTTTTCTGGTCAATTTTTAGTGATTGAGGTTATATATAATGAGGATATTAAGATGTGTATGTGTGCGTGCATGTATGTGTGTGTTTTGTTAACCAACTGACGTGAGTTCCCAGTTAAATAGCTATTCTATTTTAGTTTGAGGAGGGAAAAGAATCAAACCAAGATAAGCTTTTAAACTCGGCTTCCTTTCCAGCAGAAAGGGAAAGCAGGAATTGCAAAGCTGCTGAACAAGAGCAATTTTCATTCTCTCTTGGTTTGAATGAGATTTTTTTTCCCCCTCATGAAATAGGAACTTCTTTTCTGTTTATCCACAGTTGTTATTATCAGCAATAATAATGAACTTCTATTGAGGAGCAACTGTGTACTAGAAGCTGAAGCACTTCAGCAGGGAACAATAAGACCCATATTGCAGTTCAATATAGACAGGACCCTCCGTTCTGTCTAGAAATACATTTTCAATCATTTTGATGAAAAGAGTGACAGCATCAGCAGAGTGTTTAGAGATCCAGCGTGACACAGCCTGCAAAGCTCCATTGTCTTTAGATGATTAAACCAGGTGGATTCCGAATTATATTCCTGCACCATGGTTCAGCCATGGTGGACATGAGAACGAAGCAATCTCTTATTCAATTCCTGAGCACAGCTGGCACCTCAGAAAGCAAAATTCTAGAAAGTCTCCTCTTTGCTTTTGCTGGCTTCACTGGATAAAATAAGATCCAAGAGGAAGGAGAAAAGAGCTTCCTCAGTCAGGGAATTGAGGGTCAGGAAGAAGGAAAAAAGTAAGCTGAAACTCAGACAAGAAAACTGGCGGGACTGGAGGGCAGGGTCTTTGGGGGAAAGCTGAAGACTATGTGGCTGGACCCAGAGAAGACAAGAAAGAATGGAAGAGGTTATATATAATGAGGATACTACCCTGGGGTGCAGCATGTGAGCACTGAGGGGCTGAGGTTCATCTCAACCCCCTCATTTTTCAGTTGAGGAAACAGCCCTGGAAAGGAGAAGTGATCTGCTTAAAATCATGCACAGTGTGTGGGAATGAAAGGACGTGAACCCAACTCCCCTGATAGCACCACACTCACTGCCTCTCAAATATCATATTATTTTTCTTCAGTCATTTCCTTTTCACATTCTCTGTGGTTCAAAATGAGAATGTCAAGCTTCAGAGCCAGCCAGGCCAGCTAGGATGGTAGAGAGGTGATGCATATTGACTGATGTAGGCCTCATCCTAGGCTTCAGATTAAAGTCTTCCAAACCTGAGATCCAGACCTGCTTCAGCTTGGGGAAATTACCTGGCCTCTCCAAGTCTGTTTCTTTTTCTGTAAAATGGGGTTGGTAATAATACTTCAGAGGGCTAGTTGGTAATATTTACTTCAGAAGGCTATTTTGAGGGTAAATTATGCACCTAAGCCTCTGGCTCCACACTGTTTCCATGCCGTTAGCTAACAGTTTCAGGAAAGGAAACCAGGGCCCAAAGAAGATAATTTTGCCTAAAGTAACTCAGTCTTTGAGCATAGCCAGTACTTTAAAACCAGAGTCTCTGAATGCTAAGACAGTGCCCCACACTATCTCCTAGTCATGATAGCTCAAGTTTCAAGGGCTTAGTGAATGCCATTCAGCATTCAATATTTGTGAATTATTAAAAAAAAATAATAGTAAGCCCATGTATATAGAAAAACGCCATAACCTAGTGTCTGCAGTAAAATACTACAAGTTCTCAGCTGTAGTGAACTCTGTTAGGTCCAAAATAGGATAAAAAAAAAATCTTGTTGACAAAAGACACCATTGAAAGCTGGAAGAAGGTATTTGTAAAAGAAGATGTAGATATACAAGGATTGAAGATCTGTCTCCTGAGCTCTGTGGTCTAGACAAACCACTCTACCTCTCTGAGTCTGTTTAATTGCTTGCATAGTGATAGGTTAGGACCAATATCTGAGATCTCACCAGGCTTAAAATACATTAACTCAAACCTGGGATCAGTCCTGTGAAGATGATAGGTGCAGGCATTAAATACTCTGTAATATTATCGAGAAGGCTCTGTTGAATCCAGGTTGAATTTAGAGAAAAACTTATTAGCGATCAACTAGGATAGGAAAGAATCTCCTTAAGTCACTGCATAGGGAACGGCATAGCAACAATGGCCAGCTCTGTCAACTGACATTAGGTCTACAAAATTGGGTGGATTTGCTGCTCCAACCAAGTTGCTTTCTTTGCAACTGGCATACCCTTAATGAGCTCTTCCTTAAATCTGTATTGAGTAGCAGCTATTTCCAGAAAGAAATCAACATTGTTGTTGTTACTATTGCAATATTTACTTGTAGTTAAGATAGGCTAGGCATTTAAAGGGAAGAGTGCCCCCTAGTGGAAGTATAATTCAATCATGCAGCCAGACCCACCATTAAAAGCTGTAGGATATAGGATTCCTTTTGGGTAAATCTTCCCCTAAACCATCTTTGGCAAAAGCCACTTATGCTGCAATCAATCAATCAATTACATATCGGGTTTAAGCATCTACCAAGAAAGTAGGATAACAAAAAGATACACAGTTTTGGGTTAGGATGAAGAAAGGGCAGAGTAAGAAAAGGATTAAGAATATTTGGATTGGGCATGAAAAAAGAGGTAGTGGAGGACAAGACACAGACAAAAGGAGAAGAATGACATGAAAATTCGTGATTCCTGTGGGTTCTGTTTTCCTTCATTTTATTTCACTTAATTCTTAAAATGCTTTGGATGGAGAATAACATCTTATTTTAGAATAATTCTCTCACCAAGGACCATGTTTTAAGTGGTATGCCTTGTAGTACATTAGACAGTCAATGATTCCTTTGTTTTGTTTTGTTTTTGGTTTTGGTACTGGGGATTTAACTGAGGGGAGCTTTACTATGGAGCCACATCCCCAAGCCTTTTATATTTTATTTTGACACATGGTCTCACTAAGTTGCTGAAGTTGGCTTTGAACTTGCAATTCTCCTGCCTCAGCCTCTGGAGTAGCTGGGATTATAGGTGCGAGCCACTACACCTGGCTCCATTCTTAATAATGAAGCAAATCATTGCAAATCCACAGCTGTCCGACAGAGAGCGATGGATGGTTCTCATCTTGGCTCAGGTTGTGCTCAATTCTCTTCCTTGTTCATCTTATGCTTGAGGCCTTTAAAAAGGGAAAAAATGTCTGATGCCAAATGGGAGCTTTGACGAGCAGGCAAGTTGGGGGGAAGAGTGGGAGGCACTGATGAATTACAGAAATACCAAGTCGGATGCTTTCTGTGGCTTCATTCTAAGTGACATCTGTCTCTGTTCACAGAGACAAAGATTCCCATCCAGGTGAAGCATGGTGCCCTCAGTGACTTTGGGGGTGTATGGATGAAGGTCAGTTTTAATAGGCATATGTTTATAGCAATATGTTTGGAATAATTCCTCTGGCATAACAAACCCATGATTTTAAGGATTCTATTTTTCACATGAGGCTCAGTTATTTTTTTTAAATGAGTGATTTTAAAGACAAAGAGTAAATAAATAATAAAATAGGTGGAAGGACAGTTGGCAGAGGTGATCAGAGTGCTCCAAAGGTTCTGAAAACATTTCCTTATATGTTGAATGCTATTCAAATGTTATTTTCCTCTTCCATCTCTGAAGATCAGAGACTGATCCCCTCTTGCATTTATTTTGTTTGTCTTGCTTCTTTACTTTGCTTGCTTCTTTGTTTACCCAGCACATTCCTACTGCTCAGAATCAATTACCATGTTAATGTGCTGGACAGTCCTCCTCCTGTTCACCTTAGCAATTACTCTTAGGTCTGGCTAAGGAGGAGTCACTGGATTATCCCAATGTCATGTCCTGAAGGAATGGTCTCCAAGTCAGGTGTTCTCCTGGGATCTTCTCACCCTCTCCCCCAGATCCCCTAGTCCCTCCTCACCACTCTGGAGGAACCACACACTAATGACATGCAATGGACATCTCCCAGCAGTGAGAAAGATGGATTCCTGCCCCAGGAGAGAATGTAGCAGTCATTTTTTAATCTGAAGCTTCTTTTTTTCTCAGATGAAATCCCTGAATCCCTCCATCTTCACCACAGTCAGACAGAAAGGGACAATGAGTTGCCCTGAGAAACCTGAGTGCCTGTGAGCAATTATTTTCTTGTCACCCACCTCAGGTGAGTTCCCCAGAGAGCAGCCTGCCAGGGTAGGCTTGGGCCTATCCTCCAGTGCTCATTCCAATGGAGTTAAGAAGCATTCCTCATTCAGTGAAGTGACTTAAGAATTGATTCTTGTGTCATTTTCCCTTCCAAATGTCCTTGTAGGAATACAATGCCACACCTAATTTACAGTATCTCATAGGAATGAAAGCTCCTTCCGGCATGGCTGAGCTTTTCTTCAGTTCCTGTTTGGCCTCCATTCTTCCACTCTGGGGCCAGGGTGAGCCTCTGATGAGACAACCAATCAAATCCCAGAATACTGACAAGGTCAGCAACCCAGGGGCATAAAGAGTAGTCAGGGTGTCAGTTCCACCATCTTAACAGAATGAACAAGACTCAACATTGAGAATGGATTAGTCCATTTTAGATGATAGATAGACTGATACTAATGCTTTTATTTCTCTTTGTACCCAGAGTTTCAGGAATATACTCAGTGGTGTGCTGGTAAATGTTTAAAAATCAGCTCTGGGCGGGAAAAATCTTTCTTTTAAACTTTAACCAATTTCTACAGTGTAAATACTGTCATCAGAGCCAAATTCCAGCTACGAGCACAATGTCAAATGACTTGTAAAATTACTGAAAATATATCCAACAGTGCTTGCAAGTCTGCTTAAGTCTTCTATAGTCTATAGCGGCATATACCACTTATGGTATATTCTACAGAGTTGTTTTTTTGTTTTGTTTTGGTTCTGGGGATTGTGGCACTTAAGCACTGAGCCACATTCCCAGCCCTTTCTATATTTTATTTTGAGTCAGGGTCTTGCTAAGTTGCTGAGGCTGGCTTTGAACTTGTGATTCTCCTGTCTCAGCCTCCTGAGCTGCTGGGATTACAGGCGTACGCCATAGTTCTACAGAGTTTTTTGCTAGCACATGGCACCAAGTGTTTGGGAAGGCTTCTACTTCTTTTGGCTAGGCTAGGAACTCTGATACAGCCCATCACCTTCACCTGCATCCTTCTTTTTTCTTCTATATTTTCTCTGCTTTTCTTTCTTCTTCCTCTGCTGCTTCTCACCTTGTCACACCTTCAGGATTGAGAAAATGCATGTCCATTACACTGTGTTACTCACACTGTGACAGCTGAAATTTGGGCAGAACTAGAAACAATCAAGTTAAGGATTAAAGATTCCATCATTGCTACATGTATAGCTCAACTATAAAAGGTATTTGTGAGAGTCAATAATTACAGATTGGAAGCTAAGTAAGACACAGTCTTTGTCTTCTAAGAACACATGACAAATGAGATGGCAAATTATGTCTCTGTGGCAGACATTAGCAATCAATCACAGAATTCACGTGCAGCATTTTTGTCCTTGATATAGTTAGTGTTTCAGGCTTTCCCAACTAATTAATCCCAGTTATCACATAAGATGGAATGTATTTATTATTCCTGACCTACTAATGTGAAAGCATCAAGTGTCAGGAGAAAAGACAGGAAAGGTTTAAAAGAAAGAAAGAAGAGCTGGGCACGGTGGCGCATGCCTGTAATCCCAGCACTTTGGGAGGCTGAAACAGGAGAATCATGAGTTCAAAGCCAGCCTCAAGAACAGCGAGGTGCTAAGCAACTCAGTGAGACTCCATCTCTAACTAAAACACAAAATAGGGCTGGGGATGTGTCTCAGTGGTCGAGTACCCCTGAGTTTAATCCTTGGTACCAAAAAAAAAAAAGTAAAGAAGAATACCATAGATAAACCTAATCACTACATATAAAGGTGGTCCTATCTATGGATTTACCTCTAAGTGAGTACCATCTCAGGGTCACTGTGAAAAATTTGACCCTGAGAACTCTTTATGACAGGAACCAGTAAGAAGGCATGGGTGTGCCTGGGTCTGTAAGTCTGTGAATGATGGAAGACACTGGGTTGATTGCAGAGGGAGCAGAAATCTGCCATTTGTGATTAAAAGGGCTCACAGGCATGACAGAAGTCACACTGTGCTTTAAGACAGGATTCCCAGCATGGGATTCCAGCCATGATATATTCTTCACAGGCCAGTGTCTGCCTGCTCAAGGGACTCCTTCAGAAGCATGCTTACCTTGTGTATAATCTGGTTAATTCCCTCATCTTAGGTGCTTGGAATTGTCTTGGAATTTCATCTTCACATGTGATCTGGGAGTCTACGATTGGCCACAGAGAGGAGATGAATTTTTTCCACAGGAAAAGAAGGGAACTGATTTTTAATAAACTCTTATCATGAGCACTCATTATGTTACCAAATTCTAACCCTTGACAAGGAAGGATGATGTCTGAAAACAAATGAGCAATATGAGAGGAATTGCAGATATTCTGATGTCCTGGATATGGTGTTCTTGCTGTCATCCTCTGGTTCCCTGGATTCTGGGCCCTTATTGTTTCAGACCTTGTCTCTGGGACTTGATGGCCCCTGGGCTTCCTGACACCCATACCCCTGACCTGGAGTGATGCAGTCTTACCATATCTTGGTTTAAATTTGTGAGGTCCTTTGTATTCTTTTTAAAGAACACTTTAAAAGGATCTCTGTGGGAGGTGTCCAATAAAAAGTCTCTTTAATGGTGAAATTGGGCACTGTGGCCCCACCCCTGTTCCCTCACAACATTACCTGAAGACCCCTTTACTAAAGGATTGATCTTGTCTTCAAATTGACAGTGTAGAGAAGGTTTCGGGGATGGAAAGCTCAAGGTAAAATAAATGGGCTGAAAATGTTGAACCAGTCTTTCCAAAAAACCCTCACTTTGGTGAGGAATGCCGCCAAGTTCAGAGAGCTACGTTCCTTCTCCACAGTAAGGTGTTGCCTTTTCTAGATTCTGATCAAAAGGGAACAAACCGTCTGCTTCAGTGTTTTTCTGGTAAAGTCATCACTCATTCACAGCATCCCCAGGGACTAAGAGAGGAATTGGGATCTAACCCTTGCTATTCTATTTTTGGAGACACGAATGAGGCATTCAGCTCTGGAGGAAGTCACGAAAGAATCTCTGAATCAGATGGTATTTCACCCACCATCGCAGGCCGGGTGACTTGTGCTATCATCCACAAATCACACAGTTCTCCAGACTTGCTATGTGGGACACAAAATGGCCTTCTGCAGCTTGAGCACAGAAAATGCAGGTACTAATGGTATGTGCCTCGCTTCAGACAGAGTCTTGCTCCTTGTGGCCAGGGCTTTTCTCAAGAGAGATGGGAGTGCAGAGCCAGGGAAGATATCCTGTCAGCTACCTGCCCCGAGAGCCAAGGTCTTTGCACGAGTAGGAGAGAAAAGAGACCTGCTATGTTTTCTTCTCAGTCTCAAGGTTAGAAACAGACCTAGTAGGAGGGCAAAGGCATCTTCTTCTATGAACCAGACTAGCTAATGTCAGCCCTCACCCTGGCCTGTTCCTTTCTTCCTTGAGGCAGTCTATTCTGGTCTCCCCTCACTTAATTCCAGATTCTCCTCCAAGGTCTTCCTCTAACTTCCCATGACCCAAGTAAGCAATATCACAGCACTACTATAGTGAAACAAGAGGGAATAGGTTTGACTTCTTAAGTCCCCATGTCTCACATAAACATAGGGACCTTTGTGGGCTAGGTGTGTTTTATACCATTTCATGTCCCCCAAGATCTAGCCCTGTACTAGGAACACACTAAGCACTTGATAAAGATCTCTTGAACAGCCCACATAGGATTAATTCCAACGTTAACATGGACCTCTCTTTCCTTAAAGGATTCCCAAGGATTATTGTTGCCTTAATCTAGATGTTTAGAACAGCTAGGAAAATCCACAGCAGATGTTTTGGTTGAACACACCATAGAATGCATGCTTTCTGAGCTACTTCGGAAAAAGCTTATTCTGTTATTGCAAAATTTTTATTTTTATTCTCAGATGGCCATTAAAATAGAGACCTCTCCATGTGATCTGATTACCCTGCATAGGATGAATCCTCTTCAGGGATGGGGAACTTATTCCATCAAAGGACCATCTTTTCTTTTGAAGTTTGTACTTTATGAAGTGCTAAAATATATTCAGGCATGCTTCTATTCCTTGGGGACATCTGATAGGTATTTATGAGAAATAAAGAGTTATAGCTGAATATCTTATAAGAAATACTGGTTACATTTGATTTAGAATAATCTAAACTTATTTCCCTATAATGAACATTTATTTTGATTGGAAAAAAAATAATACAGGTCTTAACAAACCCTTCCTATCACCTTTTGCCCTACCGCCAACCTTCCAAGGACAGCAGTTGTTTGATTGGTTGGATATGCAGGGACTTCTTCAGGCCATGGAGAGCAAGGACCAGGGTGTAGTCCTCTCTTCAGTCTGCCTGAGAATCGACACTTGCCCAGACAACTTTCCTCTTGGGGACTAAGACAATTGACCCACAGGACGCAAACCAAGTGTTATGAAGACTCCAATACTGGAGTCTCTGTGTATGGCCCTTGACTAAAAGACCAGCATGGATCAAGGGGTGGGACAGGATCCTTTAAGTGTGATAAGAAGCTCACTGTGAACTGTCAGTAAGCTGAGCCAGGTCAGTGGATTTCTTGGTTATGGACACTCAAGGGAACCTGGGATAGACAAATGATTAATTTTTCATTCAAATATTTTCATTGATAAAGAGATAATGACAATCTATGACCTGGTCCCTGACATGTCCAAGGAAATTGATGTCAGGCTCTCAAGTTGTCTTGGAAGGAAGGTGGACTTATAACCAGAATTACCTACCCTTAAAGAGCCAGTGTGGAGACACTGCGTGAGGCTGTGAACTAATTACCTATAAATACTAAGAACCTATTAACAGTACATATTTTAAGTTTTTACTGTGTGTCAGGCACTGCTCCAAGCATCTCCCATGAATTAGAACACTTCATCCTCAAAATACCCCTAAGATGCCTGAGACATCACTCATGACACAATCTTGAAAGTGACAGAGCCAGGGTGAAAGCCTTTCTCTTAACGCCTTCACTACTCTGGAGAAATGGTCAAGCAGAGTCATCTGGTGGATTCACAGTGATTCATGTTCATCAACTTGAAAACAAACAGGTATGTTCATACTGACATTGATCACTTTGCTACTGATCACTCACAACATAAGGATCAAATAGCAAGATCAGTTTGGGGAAACTACAGAGTGACCTTTAATGCTCATGGGAAATGCGGGCGGAAAAATACTGAAGAACATCTCTAACTGTGAGCGTGCTAGGCAGAAGGTAGTGCTGACTTAAAAATAATCCCTCCAATTAACAATCTGCTATGAATGCTGATGTCTTCTCTTTGGGTCCTCACCACCTTTTGAACTTAGAAACACAGAAGCAAAACCATGTCTTATAGCTGACTCTCTAACTGCATCTGTTTGGAGGAGCGCATGTGCCTCATCTCTTGCACTGAATGCCTGCATCCAGAAGCACACACACCCTAGACCCAGTTAGAGCCCAGGCAAAGCCTCCGGCTTTCCTGTGACAGAATGTCACTGTAAAGGTTTTGAGGAATTAGAGAAGCTTCTACTTGGACCTTCCTGGCTCTTGACACATCACACAAAAGAATTTAATGGTGCATTGGATTTTAGCAAAGAGGAAGAGCTTTATTAGAAAGTAAGAGGTGAAGATATGCATTCTCAGAGCAGAATGCAGGCTGTCACAAGAGTGAGAAGTACTTTTGGGGTCTCACAATCTTCTTTTAAAGGGAGCTTTGTGAAGGATGGGCATAGAAAGATATGGGAAGAATGATGTCAGCCTACAGAACTGATCCAAGCCTCAGTTCTTGGATCATGGACCTTTATGGTGGTCTAGTCTTCCTTCAGGATCTTCAGGTTGGCCTTATGTCTTCTACCTAGAGGACATTTGGAATGTGGCTTTATTATAGGTTTCTTAAAATACATCACCTTTTGTTATCTAGTCTAAAAATACATTGTGTAAGCTAACTAGCAGGGCTTATAAGCACTAAAGTCAATTTTCATAGATGATTGGGCTTATGGGAACTTTAAGATTTATAGATTTCTTAAGAATTTGAGAGTGACATGGCCAGGAAGAAGGACAGGCTTGGGAAGTAAAGGTCTGAGTTCTCTGATCATGGAGCTCTTTAGATTTAAAGCAGAAGTCTCTTTTGTTTACTTTTATGGAGCTTTAGATTTAAACAGAAGTCTCTTTTGTTTCCTTTCTACTTAACTTTTATTTCTTTTATGTCTTACCTCAAGAACAGGGGGGTTCAGAGACCCGGAAACCAAATTCTAACATGTAAAATAATGACATGAAAAATTCTAGAATGGAATCCCCTCCACCTTTTTTTTTTTTTAAATAGGGGATAAAACTGAAGCCAAAAGGATCAACTCATTTACTTAAGGTCACATAGCTAGTTAATGTTTTGATCATCTTTGTTTCTCTGAAGTCAAGAATAGGAGTTACTCTGTAAATGTTTAATTATCTGTGTGAGTTTAGTAAGATTACTTAACCTCTCTGGTTTGTTCTATCCATTGTAAAATATGGAAAATGAACTGCTTTAAATGCCCCACAGAAGTATTGTGATATGAGAGCAAATAAAGTTATTTTCTGCCCTCCATCTTCTTCCCTCAAAAGAAAATCACTGGCAGGTCAGAAAAGACACACATTTTTATTCTTCTTTCCCTCCCTCCTCTGTCTTACAGATTTTGAAACAAAGCATTATGAAGACTTAGGAAAATCAAGCATAGACTTAGGCTATGGTAGGAAACCAGAGAGGAACACCAACTGAGCAACTTAGTGGGGTTTTGTCCATATATATATAAACACATACACACACACATAAATGTTCATATATGTAATAATTAATGTTATATATAATATATATCATATATAATATCATATATGTATATTAGCTGAATTGTTTCCACAATGAGGAGAAAAAATGATAAACTCATCATCATCTAGTAAGACACCTTAGAGATTATTTACTTCCTTTTAGAAATAAAGACCTGAAATTAAAAAGGAAATTTGTCCCAGGTCACACTGGGCAGGGTCTCTTATCAAATAATCACCTTTGCTAGTGACTTTTAGAAGGGAGGATGGGCTCTTTGGCAAGACCCAGACCTGCTCCAAAGCTGCTGGTGCCTACATCATTACATGCTTAGAGCTATTTGGGCAAGGGACTCGCTCCTCTCTCTGGTACTACTTGATTCCCCATCCTTGCATTTATTTAAAGAGGGCATATCTAAGTTCCAAGATATCCCATCCCCATTGTAAATCCAGTATTCTTGCCTCTGGAGCCTCCCTTGACTCTTGCTGTAAGTCAGAGTCCTCCTGCTGACTGGGGGTCCTCTCGTTCTTGTCTAAATGCCCACTCCTTTTCACATCCATGATGCTCCACCTCCCCGCTTTGCTCTCTGGCCACTCCTTCCTTGCAGCGCCTCCTCTCTCCCTCCCTGGACACAGGAGTCTCTGGCTTTAGCAATAATCCTTAGGCAGAGGACCCTTTCCTTTACCTTGAGCTCCACCCTCTCTTCTGATCTCTAAATATGCATTTCCATATTTGTACACCTGTCCCAACCTCACCCCTCAAGCCTAACAGCCCAAATGGACGTGACATGCCACCTTTCCACCCAACAGTCCTTCCTCAGCTCTCCATTTCCACCCTGTATTACCATGTTGGGGAACTGATCTACACACCTTCTGCACGTCTTTACTTCGTCTTCTACTTCTGTCTCCCCAGCTCCAAATGCTTCTGGTAGGTTCCACATTGATCTTGCTTCTCCACACATTTCATTCTCTCTATTCTTTGCTACAACTCTATCTTTGGCAGCATAGCCATAATTTTTCTGCATCCAGACATCCTCCCACGCAACTTACTCTGTATCCTGTTTGCAGAGTTGTCTTCCTAAAGCTCAGATACAATCATACACTCTCCTTCTCAGTAACCATCGATGGCACCATGTTGCTTATCAAAGTCAATTCAAATTCCTAAGTCTGGCATTGCACATTTTTACATATCCTCATCCAAACTGAGAGGTTTCCAGAACACTCACTATGTCACAGACACTGTGCCAGGTGATTTCATATTATGACATGTGTTCTAAGTACCGCAATTTAAAGTCATAAATAGAAATGGTAATACAGTCATGAGCCCCATAATGACATTTTGGTCAATGACTGAACACATATATACCAGAACAGGTTCATGGATTATATTGCCTAGTAACATTGTAGCCCCCTTAGTTTATATGAATACACTCTCTGATGTTTACACAATGATAAAATCACCTAATGACGCATTTCTCAAACTGTTGCTCCATCTGTGCAACTGTGTATATATGTGAATTCTAGTATCTTCAACCTACAGCAAAATAAACCCAGAACTAAGTAGATTTTTTAGGAAGTACTTTATATAAAAGAAACATTAAATGATGAGGAAATAAACTAATGATAGGATTATTAATAACTAACATTTTGGGGCATTTTCTATGCATAGTCAACCGGTTAAGTGTTTCCATGCATTGGATTATTTAAATGTCACAAGAAACCCATGAGTCATTATTATGGCTCATTTAAAAAAGTCATTTTACCAAAGACAAAACTGAAGACTAAAGAGGTTAAGTGACTTGCCTGATGTCAGGGACGAGGAAGCAGAAAGCTCAGCAGGAATCCAAGTGTGTCTGATTTCCAAGTCCCTGTTCTTTGCCTTTCCACTCTGCTGCCTTAGCAATAACACTGGCAGGAGGGGTCAGGAGTGTTACTCCATGATCTCCGTCCTTATCCCTTCAGTTTCCTGGTTGCTTGACAGCAAAAGATTTAAAGATCACATGCTTTAAGTATAATGTGTGGGATTCTTACTTAAAATTTTGAATTTTAAAATAGGTAAATGGAGAGTTGTTGGCCAAAAGGTATAAGCTTTCAGTTATATGATGTATCAGTTCTGGATATCTAAGGTATAATATGGTGACTGTAATTAACAATACCCTATCGTATACTTAAACATTGCCAAGAGTAGATCCTAAGTGTTCTCCCCACAAAAAAACAATTTTTCAAAGAAAGGATAACTATGTGAGGTGCTGAATATGTTAATTAGCTTCATTGTGGGAATCATTTCTCAAAGTATGTGTGTATAAAAATTATCAAGTTGTACACTTTATATTTTTATTTGCCAATTATAGCTCAAGAAAACTGGAAAATATTTTCAAATTTTGCTGTGAGTATTTATGGAAAACATTGTAAATCTCATAACAAGACAATGTCTAGGTCTAGCATTTTGATGTACTTGTACTGGCTGGGATTAAAATCCTGTCTAAATTAATGGTAACAGCTCTCTACTGGAATGTCGAATTCCAGATTCCAAAACACCTTTCCACACTCTTTTCCTGAATTCCCACTGTGCCCTAAAAGATGTTACTAGCCTCATTATTAAAAATAAATAAACTGAGGGCACAGACTCAAAGAAACTTACCTAAGGTCATATTGCTTGTACTTGGATTTTTGGACTATTCTGTGTTGTGTTGTGTAACTCCACTTATTCTTGAATATTAGTCATTCTCTGACAAATCTAATTTTCCAGAGATTGTTATGGTATTGGTAACAGTTCTTGGACTAGGACCACATGAAATGGTCACTGCACAGGATCATGAATTGCAGAGGATTTGCTGAATCCAGAGGCCTTCCCATGAGGCAAAGAGCTCTGTGGAGGCATTTCTATGAGATGAGTTTGATGCAACATAATTTCACCTGAATGTTTGGCCCTTACTGCAAATTATATTTCAAAGAAATCTGAACAAGATGTTGCAGCTGTTTCTCCACACCTGGCATTCCAGAGCAAACTAGAGATTAGAGGAGTTGCTCTTTGGACTTAAAAAAGGTGGGTGAGGAATCTATAGAGTCCCCTACCCTTACCCTGCGAGTGATGCTGTGGTGAGATGGGCAGCCATGTTAGTCTTGATTCTGTGTAGCCACCTGGCTGTCATGACACAGGACCAGGCCTGGGATGACTGACCAGATTTCCCAAGGACCAAAACTACCCTGGGGCTGCAGCAGCACTCCTTTGATGGGAACAAACCACAGTCCCCATAAGGAGAGCTGGGAGGGATGGAAAAATGCTAATAGAGCCCTGATCACACTTTGAGTGGCCTTGGGCAAACTTAGAGACACACTTTCCATCAAAATTGCTCACCCAGAGAAAATAATCAACGACAAGCAGTCTATGGTCAGACCATGCCACTGCCGGGTGCATAAGGCCCTGGCTGGTCAGCTCTCAGCACGCCCAGGATGAGGCACAGGACCCAGGTGTGAAACGGATTTCCCACCAACACACACACACACACACATTTCTTATGTCATGGTTACCTAGGCAACCCAATATGAGTCATCAATTCTCAAGGTGGATTAGCAGAGCAGGAAAAAGGCTTTTGTCTGTTTAAAGTTTTCCCTTTCTATTCCCTTTAATAGCTTGGTCTGATGTTGATAATACCCAAGTGCAGCTCTTACCCTCAGAAATCCTAAAATTATCACGTATAGCTCATTTATCTTAGAAAGCAATCAACTTTTTTCTTACATCAGGTCAGGATAGCTTAGCGAGAATACTACAATTAGTATAGGTTTGAAATGATTGCTACAATATGAGGATGGAGACTGAGAAATCATAGTCCTTCTGCGTGGAAGCCCACCCCTCAGAGGCAACCAGTCCTCCTTGCCCTACTCTCCTTGCATCTGAGCAAGCAAGTCCGAATAATCCCCGAGGGAGCCACGTGCTCTCAGACTTTCTATTTTGGGTCCTGAAAGTGCTTCACAGTTCATTAGCTGTGCATGGAAAAAGGAGGGGAGGAGGAAGGTCCTCCCAGAAGGACCACACACTGGAGGACTTTACCAAAGGCTGAAATAAGTCAGCAGAGAGAATGAGATGACAAGTCAGGGCGTGAAGGACAGTATTAAAAAACAAGTCCACTCTCCCAGCCTGAGCTCAGAACACTCCTCTCAGTGAGTTCTGCTTGAATCTACTCATATCTACTCATGGATACCTGGAGTCATCCCTTCACTGGTTTGAGCTGGACCCTTTTCCAAGTGGGAAAGACAGGCACCAGTTACTGAAATTGCCCTGTCTGAGCCTGATCCCCAGCAGGCACTGCCCTGAGTTTAGTCACTTACTCATGACTAATCAATGAGTGAAAGCAAGTGCTTTGAACACAATGAAGGAAGAAAGATGGTTTCCTGGGCACCAGTAAACCTGACCTCTGTGCTTCCTCCCTCCAAAGCTCAAGGTTCCCTTGTTCTTCATCTCTGTCTTAATACAGCCAGTTTGCTTTTGTTAAAGTGGAGGTACTTGACCTCTTAAGTTCAGTTAAAGGTAACTGTCATTTGAGAGCAAGACAAAAGAAGCCCAAACAATTCCATTTCAGCTCACCCTCCCCACCTACAATGCAAACAGCAGCTGTCACGACTTTATATCAGCCTACCAGAGACCTGGGAATTCTCACTTCAGGAGCAGAATGATTCCTGGTAAGGAACCTGTAGTCACTAGAGCAGCAAAGAATAATTTCCAGAGTGCTGGAGAGAAGGGTAGAATTCTAGAGAAAATTTCTGAAATTCATTTACATAACCTTTTATCTTTAGCCTTCCAAAGTATAATAGACTGCCAAATATTCCCCTGGGCCCACGTGCAGCAGAGCCACTTCCTAAGGAGCATAACTGTTCTTCCTCGTTCCCTCCATCTCCATGACAGAGGACAAAACTTTGCTCATATCGATGTCCATGATGTCTACAACCTTTGCTTCCTCTCTCATTCCCATACACTCAGGCCGGAGCGTCAGGCTCTGTAATGATTCTCATTAGCTAGCTTGCCCCATTCCCAGAAGTCCTGCCCAGGTTTTCTTATTTGGAGATGAGAATTGTGAAGGAATTGATCACGGCTCGGCTGTTGTGTGGAGTCATTCCAGCACATGCCAACAGCACATATTTACAGGTAGCTCGGAATACGCAGGATTTTAAAAGGGGATTTTTTTAGAGATCATCCCATCCTCCTCATTTTAGATGAGAATCAATGACGAGAGTGATGAAGTGACTTGCTCAAGGTTATATGGCACCCTAACTGGAGAGACAAGAAGCTGAGATTCCAGGATTCAAACCCACAGTGCTCAGCTCTAGAACTCAGTGAGGATTGAAGGGAAAAGGAAGATTCCCCGCCTCCATCCCTTCCTGCTTTGTCTTTTTTTGTCTAGTATTATTAATAACAACAAAGACATAAGTAGAGTTAAGAAAGCAATGTTTCCAACCATCAAAACTTTATTATAAATAAATTGCTCCTATCAGTCAATTCCATGAATAGAAGCCATCGTACAATGGGGGGCCCACTGTCCTGAGGTAGAAGTGAGTCCCACTAGAAGCTGAAAGAGAAAGGGCAAAGATCCCTGAAGATAATGCCACTGTGTCATAGCCATCATCTAATTTTGAACAAAGGCAATAGTGGGAAACTTCAGAACTCATGGCTGGATTACATGCACAGATTTAGCTGTTCACTGGCAAGGAGATTTAGTGATCAGTCTCTGTTTTACCTTCCATCACTCAATATGATCTTGACCGACTCCCCAGGAAGTAGGAGGAGAAGAGGTCTGGGTGTGCTGAACACTCCCATACCAGAAGGGGAGCTCAGATGACCTTAGCTTTTTGAAATTACCTGCTGTAGCTCTTGGCTCCGTGGTCTGTTTCATTTGCCCCAACTCCAAGTGTTCTGACATTTCCCAGTTGGCTGTTCTTACCGGCTTCATTTCTTACCTCTTTGAAAAGGTCTTTATGGCTATTTTTTGAATCAAAAATAAAAATACCAAATTGTAGTTACCCTGACCTGGCAGAAATCTCAACAAATCTAAGCACAAACACCTGAAAGCTTGAGTAAGTAGATTTTTGTGTTCATTATCACATTCAATTTTCAGAAATCATTCCATCTTGTGGGATCATTGGAAGCTATTTTGCTCTGCAAAACTCCCACAAAGTCACCAAAAAAAGTCTTTCTGATCTCTTCCTACCTATTTCTGAATCATAACCAAGGTGCTTCTGGTCCCACAGAGAACATTAGTTTTCTAGGACCACATTTCCTTGGCTTCTAAATTTCTGAACTCTCTGTCAACTTCCTTGACATTGGTACAATTAGAATAGTTCCAGAAAGGAGATGTCTGATTATGTAACTTGCTTCTGGTTGCAGTGGATATGACTTTATTTCCCTGCCTTTCTTCTTAGCCTTCCTGCTCTGAATCTCTAGGTATGAGGTTTAGAATTTGTACTTGCCACTTATATTCTTAGATTTGCCCAAGGTCCCAAGCTCCATTGGATTTTCCCACCTTACTTGACTGTCTCACATTTATGGATTCCTCTAAATTCCAGCTGTTTTTCCCTTTTTTACCTTTAATGTGCCTTTTCTCCTGCTGAAACTGCCTTCAGGCTATTTCTGGAATGATCTATTTCTTTTTCAACTCTGTGTCAGCATGCTGTTAAATGATTTCTTCCCAAACCTCAGTGTGACAGGGAGCTCCTTTCTAAACACATCTCTCCCAAAGCCAAGGTTGAAGAACAGGATGTTTGAATATTCCTCATGGGATTCTGGGAGCAAAGTAGAGATTCCAGTCCTGGGTGGAGCTTACAGAGAGTGTTGACTGAAACTCTGTGAAACCCTAATGAAGGCAGGTTGTAGCACTGGGTACTGGGTTGAAGATTAATTTCAGTGTTCTTCACTGGTTCATTATATACTTGCTTTTGACCTGGCATTACAAGATCCATTCTGCTACACGGCTTCTACTTCTAGAAGGTTCACTAGCAGCCAGACTTTGTGTCTATCTACACACATTGTACTCCAGAAAAAAATGCCTCTGCATTGATCAGGCCATGCAAATGTACCTTTCTATACATTCATTGTGACTTTTAAGATGTCATAAATTTGATTTTGAACAAATGGAAGATAAAGGAGCATATAATACAGTGGACAGGCTGAACTGGATTCACATTCTGACTCAGACTTTTACCAGATATATGTGTAACAGTAAATAAATTATTTTAATTCTTAATAATCTCAATTTTAATTCACCTTAGTAAAATATGAATTAAAGTAGCAAGTGATTTATAGAGTTGTATGGACTAATGGAAGGTTAACATTTAAGAAAAAATGGAAAAAAATATAAAAGTTAATACATAAAAAACACTTATTTTATGCCAAACTCGACTTTGAAGTGCATAAATCATTTTGTCCTTTCATTAATTCTAAGGGGTCCATGCTATTAGAATCCCTATTTACAGATGAAGAAACAGACATTAAGTAAGTCATTAGTTCTATGTCCGGCCACATCCTTAGATCATAGCAAACTCAAGGGACTTGGAGGGCTGCCTTGCTTTATACCTTAAACTCTCCCATGATTCAGAGGCAATGGGACACTTGGTGGCTTCGGCTTTCATTTCTCTCCAGCACTTTTTTTTTACCCCACTTGTGAGAGTATCCAACTGATCAAGGAGCTTAAAGATCTGTCCCTATTGGGTTGTCCCAGGGACCTGAGTTGAGCCCAGATTCAAGAGGGTGTCCACTAACCTGTCCTGCTGGCCAATGAGGGATTGCATGAGACACTAAATTGATGTTGACATCACAATGTTAAGGCGATTCAAATTTTTACAAAAAGATGAGGCCCTGTAAAAATAGTTGCCTAGGGCCACTTACCCTAGGACAGCCTTGCATAGTCATCTTCCTGCTAAAAAGCATCTGGGCTGAGACTGGACCTGGGCTGGCTGCCTGTGGGGTTTGTGAGTTCCATGTGTAGGAATGGCTAACAAGAAAGTGGAGCTATTCTTAGATTTTAAATGCTTAGGGAAGTTTGAGCTAAAAGAAACTCCATGATAAAGCAGATTTGCAACGCAAAATGTGATTTTGCCTCTGTTTTAAATTCATTCAGGTTTTATGAAAGGACATCCCCACTTGTAAATAATTAGGGATGAGAGTGGATGGTTGAGGCTATGGTATTGCTTCCCAGGATGGCCTGCTTTTAAGTGTGAGGACAAAGGCAAATGTTCTACAATAAAGAACTTGCCTGGTTCCTGGGAAGGAGCTTCTAAACCTAGGAATTTCCTCAGTGACAGGAGAGTCTTTGTTACTTATAGGGTGGGTTAGGCAGTGGGAGGTCCCTGAATCATACCTGAGTTTATGCTAATAACATCACTATCTCCTAGAAAGTTTTAGGGTGGGAGCTGGTCTTGTCAGAAAGACCAACTATGTGATCAGAAGGTTGGGGGAGATGGGGAATCTGTAGATTGAGATCAATTATATAGCCAATGAATTAATCAATCATGCCTACATTATAACCCCCATAAAAACTGGACACCAAAGCTTGTGTGGGAGTCACCTTTCCATTACTGTAACAAAAACTGAGACAATCAACTTCTAAAGAGAAGAAGTTTATTTGTGCTCATAGTTTTGGAGATTTTGCTCCATGGTCAAGTGGCTCCAGTGTTTTGGGACCTGTGGTGAGGGAGTACATCCTGGCAGAGAGTGTGTAGTAGAGCAAAGCTGCTCACCGCATGGTAGGGAAGTGAAAGAGAGAGAGCAAGGGTCCCATAATCCCCTTCAATGGGGATTGACTGCAATGACCTAAAAACTCCCATTTGACCCTACCTCTTAAAGAATCCACCTCATTCCATTACTGCCAGAGGCTGAGGGCAAAGCCTTTAATGCATGAGCCTTTGGAGGACATTCTAGATTGTTCCTGATTGGTAATCATACACTGATGTTCTGAGAGGGTGATATGCTCTAAAGACAGAAAGCTTTGCATTTTGGACCTTTCTAGACTTCATCTTCTGAATCTCTTCATTTGACTGGTCCTGGCTTGTGTCTTTTATAATGCAACCGTAATGGAAGTATTGTGTTTCCCTTAATTCTGTGCATTATTAGAGTGAATTATCTCACCTGAGGGGGTAGAGGGAGACTCCCCCACCTAGATGTGTAGCTAGCTGGTCAGAACTGTGGGTGGCCTAAAAACCTGGAGCTTGTGGGAAGTCTGGTAGGGGATTGTGTATTCTCAGCCAGGGAACTTCGTGACAGCTCTAGTGGTCAGCATCGGAATTGCAAGCCCTGCCCTGGGAGGCTGTGCCAAAGCAGGCAAGGGTGAAAAGGGAGCGGCATGGACTCCCTCATGTGTTTTCAGAGCTGCTGTTGCATCTTTGTCTGATGAGCATTGTCTTTTATCTTCCACTCGATACCACCCCACAGCCACAGTGCAGAGGCCATGTCTGAAGCACCCCAATGTCCTCTCAAAAACCTCCAAGCTTTTTCTTTATTTGTGAGGCTCAGTTATTATCTACTGAAAAATGAAGAAAAAAATTTAGCAGATACCCATGGATCCCCATGATACAGCCCGTACCTGCATTTATACTCTCTTCTAAGGACCTTGCATGTTTGACAAGGCATTTCAAACAGGACATCTTTTTCCCCTGAGTTTATATTAGGAATTACCCTGTCTAGTAGGCTTTCTTGGTCATAAAAGGCCCATGACAAAGTGGCAGTGGTATCCAAATGGAGATAAATGCCCTGAGTCTCAGTCATCTGAGGGTCTGTGTGTCCCCTGGGAGGGTGGGCAGGCAGACCAGAGCCAGGGTGGCGGTCAGGACCTATCTTAATCATTCAGGGTTTAGAACAGGGATTTAAACGCAGTGGGGAAATGAACGGAGAGTAAAACGAGTTGGAGGAGAAACCTAATCAAACAGGGAGACTCCAATCTAACAAACTTACCCCAGGTGCCCAGGGCAGCAAATGCTGCCAGGTCTGACCACTGTGGGGGTCTTGTGTGCTGCTGTCCAGCTGGGTTGTCATGGACTGTGATGGAGAGGAAGGCAGGGAAGGGGCTTCAATATATCCAATTGGAAAAGCCTATGGCCAATCAGGTCTGACGGGAAGATACTCATACTGGAATTTCCAGCTCACATGTAACCCCTGTCAATGGATGTACCTTGTAAAATTACCACACCAAACTTACCTGTTGACTTTAATCAATTCAAGGCATTTAAATGATCCGGCAATGGAGGACAGCATCCATCAGTGCATCCATGGAGCCAAGTCAAGCCATAACAATGCCTCCAGCTCTGGGTAGATGAGGTGAGAAGTAATAAAGAAGGGAAACCTAATGATTCCTTCACCTTTATCTCCACTCCACATTTTTCTGCATGGTCTAATCACTATTACAACTTTTTCAAAAAAACTATTTTTTTCTCCATGTTGTTTCCGATAAACTAAACATATCAAAAACCTGCTTTCTTTGAATGGTCCTTCAAAGTTCATGCATCTGTATTTCCCACCATGGATAGTGCCAGTAAAGATTAAATGAAACAGGTTTTTAGTTCTATAAATTAAGATTTACAAGGAACAAGTCTCATTAAAACATCACCATAGCACCAAATTTAGGCCAAATGGACACAATCCCAATGCCCTTGTCTTACAAATCTAAGCCTTTTGTAGGAGCAAACATACATTTCAGCAGACATTAAGGAAGAAAGAGAGATTGATGGTTGCTGCTGGAGAGCACATCAACACCATTTCTAAGTGTCTATGATTACCATTGACCAAATTGATTAAATAATGACAAGGAGAGCTGGTTTGATTCCAAAAAGAAGCCACACAGGAGAGGCGGAAGGCAGAAGGAGTACTTAATTTTTATGAACCTGTTGGCTGGTGCTCAATATTACTATTTCATGTTGTCAATCTTGTTCTTTTTTATTTTAAACTCAAATGAAGAGTTATGCCTAGCTCTTGATTATAATCCCAGGGAAAGCATGTGGCATTTCCACATTCTGCCACTCCCCATAGTATTCTAGTTAATGACAGCATAGCATTCATTGAACAGTCTTCTGATCTTGTCAAATAAGTACAAGTTAAATTTTGAAAACATGCAATAATTATAAGGATTTTAAAAAAATACTGTATTGCTAAGTATCATTCTTCTTTTCTCAGGTATCAGCATGTATCAGGTCTAACTTAGGGGCTATACATAAATCTGAATTATGACCCCACATGAAGTCCTCTTGTTTCTTCCTCCTCTTTATTTCCATACCACCTTCAGTTTCTCTACCAAGCTTATGATTTGGTTGCTAGGTCAGCAGAAGGTAAATGGTTTCCTGTGTGGGTGAGACAGAGTGGTTGCAAAATGTGTACATTGTCTGAACTCAGCAAATGGTGCCCCAGCTGTCAGGGGTATGCAGAATATTGGCGACTGTGATTCAGGAAGGAGTATAGGGTGAATTGCATTGTCGAGAGCAATATTCAATGGATGCTGCTGCTCAGCAGCTCCTTCCCCATTCCATTTTCTTCTTGAAAAGAATCTGTTCCATTGGCAGGCGCTAGAACAAGATATCCTAATAGAATTGTGAAGTATTAAGTTGGAAGGAATCATTTGAACTAGCTCCTACTCTTTAGAGATGAAGGATTTGATGCCCAGAATATGAAGAGCGGTGTTTTCGTTTTTGTTTTGGTGGGGGCAGGGTGTGAAGAGGATCCTAATCTGGCCTGTGAAATAGTGCTGACATTTTCAAGAAAATTCCTAATTGAATCATGAATACAAAATAAGAACAGTTCTTATGGTGCATGAGGGGAAAAGATTCAAACCTGACAGTCTTAACCTTTAGAGAAATTCACAGTATTGAAATAACTTGGACGATTTCCCTAACAATGCCAATGACTTTAGTATAGTCATAAAGCAATGTGTCAGGGCTAAGGATGATGTTTGGTAACTCCCACAATACCTGGAAGCTTGTAGCCTTCATTTTGAACCTCATGCAATGAATAATTTATTCAATGAACACATATTAACTACCTATTAGTGATAAAGTCTGGGAAAAAGGAGTAAAATATATCTACTATATTATTCAGATTTCTGTCACTGTGACAAAAACCCTGAGATAAGCAACTTAAAAGGAGAAAAGACTTATTTTGGTTGATGGGTTCTGAGGTTTTAGTCCAGGAGCAGTTGGCTCCATCACTTTTGGGTTTGTGGTGAGGCGGTATGTCACGGCAGGGAGCATGTGATGGAGCAAAGCTACTCACCTCCTAACAGCCAGGAAGCACAAAGACAGAGGTAGGGGTTGGGGTCCCTATATCTCACCCAAGATCACACCCCCAGCCAGGTGGGGTGGTGCACACTTGTAATCCCAGTGGCTCCAAAGGTTGAAGCAGGAGGGTTGCAAGTGCAAAGCCAGACTCAGCAATTTAGCAAGGACCTAAGGCACTCAGGGAGACCCTGTCTCTAAATAAAATACAAAAAAAGGGCTGGGGATGTGGCTCAGTGGTTGGGTTCAATCCTAGGTACCAAAAAAAAAAAAAAAAAGGCGACACCCCTAATGACCTAAGTGCCTTTTCTTTAGATCTCACCACCTCCCGTTAGCTCCACAAGTTGGGGGCAAAGTCTTCAGTCCATGAGCCTTTGGAGGATATTTAAAATTTAAACCAAACCATACGTGATGGCACATGCCTGTAATCCCAGCAGTTAGGGAGGCTGAGACAGGAGAATCACAAGTTCAAAGCCAGCCTCAACAACAACGAGGCGCTAAGCAACTCAGTGAGACCCTATCTCTACATAAAACAGAAAATAGGGCTGGGGATGTGGCTCAGTGGTTGAGTACCCCTGAGTTCAATCCCCAGTACCCCCCCCCAAAAAAGATTCAAACCATAATATTTTCCTTCAGAATCTTTCAGACATGCAAACAAAGTTTCTTTTTTCAATGTAAAGGACTCAAATTTATTGTAACAAGGAAGTTTCCCCTCCAAGACAATTCATGACTTCCACATGTAGCCGGGTTTCTATTTCCATGTTTTCTAAGCGCCAGTAACTATCAAAGTCCCATAAAATTGTTATAAATGGCATACATTTATTTTTAGACATTAAATGATGGGAAGTAGTAGCAAGTATCAGTCATGTAAGATTTTATGTGTGCAAAGTGCTTTGCCATCATATTTTATGGCTTGTTCTACATAATATTCATGTGTGAGATGGGCTGGAACAGTTTCTATTTTAGAGTTAGGAAATGGCAGCAGTCACCATGCATATCAGTGTCCCCTTTAAATGCTATTTGCCTGGGGGTTTGAATAAAGGTCATCATGTTTTTAAAATTTCTTAGAATTTGCATCTTGTAGGTTTAGATCTGGCTCACTCAATCATTTTATAATGGTTCCGATTCAAAACTCAAATTCTGAATTGTTCAGGCCACATCCGTGTGCAGCTGCCAAGATGAGCCATAGCAGACTTGACCCAGCCCTCTTAGCCCTTAACAGGATCAATAGCTGTTACCACAGTGGAACCGGAATTTCATTTCATTCTTCCCATCACTTATCCTCCAAGGTCAGAGAAAGGCTCCCTCTTGTCTCCATCTCCTTTCAAATAAGTGATACTTGGGGGTGGTCCGTGTTTGCCTCTCACTATCCACCCTTTTGATACAGGTTTCTTGGGATTCATTACCAGACTAGAACTACCAGGGACTGTCTTTAGCAAAAAGGATCCATCTCCATCACTACTTTCTTAAACTTCACTAACTTCCCTGGGACTGTAGTGCAACTTTTGGCAGGCAGGAGTAAAGATCTTGTAAAATCCGCACGCTCTTGTTTTCCCTTTCCATTATTTCCAGCATATATTCTTGACTACTGCAATCACCCTGGGGATAAGTTGGTGGTTTAGAGGGACTGGCCCCTGCCTATGAGAAGTGCAGTGTAGTAGGGAACCCAGAAAGGTCAAGGGGGGAATTGCCAGTCAAAGCTGTAGATGCTGTGAGAGTGCAGAATTGGCTATGGTGCAGCACGATGGAACCTGGGTCGCAGAGAGATTCTTAGAATAAGTAGCCTTAGGGCTCTGTTTTTGGAATTAGATTGGAATTGCCTGTATATCTATGGTTTGGGAGAGACTTGTGTCTAAGGAATGAAGAAGAGCTCCTCAGACTGGAGAATGGCCCGAGCAGCATTGTCTTTAAGCACTAGAAATTTAAAGCAGGAAGAGAAAAAGGCTTCCTTTTGCTTTGTTATGACCAAAGCATATGTCATATTCAGGGATATGAGCTGACCTTGGTTTGTACCCTGCAACACATCTCTTGACATGACCGTAGCAAAAATACTGCCTTCTCTCATAAAACCTAAAAGGACTAGATGAACTCTTTTAAAAATCTTTGCTGACAAATTCTAAGCTAGACTCAGTGTGGAAATGTGAATAAGGTCAGGAGAGGGAGCCAGGAAATAGTTTTGTATTTCATTTACTGTGAGGCCTTAGTAATTTGACTGCTTTGGGCCTTACTGCCTCATTTAACTTATAGGATTAATAATAAATACCTGTCCTACTTACTCAACAAGTTTGTTAGGATTATAAAATCACATCTGTTATGAATGTATGAAAAGTTTAGCATGTATAAAAACAAAGGTCGTGACTGTGTCCAATGTTGTTTCGGAGCATTCATTTGCTTCTGTTTCTAGGTTATGAATTCTTCATTCATCTCTGAGTAACTCAAGGTGGCCTCTCTTTATACCTCCAACTGTCAGACACTACCCCTCCCCCACCCATCATGACCATCACATATCACTTGATTGGCAACTGCTAGTCACATGGCCATGGCTAATTTATTTCAAGCACTGATTCATCACTTAACATCATCAAAATATTTAAATGGCCCCTTCAGTTTAAGACTTCTAAATCTATATTTCTCAAGTCTATTCTGAGCCCAACACAGTGACATGTGCCCCCAACAGTGGCCCAAGGAGAAAAGCCTGTGGCTATGGACACCATAGTTCTGGGTTATCATACTCTGTCTAGCAGCATTCTTTCAGCTAGAGTGTCTTTCTTCATTACTGAAGATAATATCTGGTGTACCTGCTGCATGTGCTTGGGGCTGCTTTCCCTCAAATGAGAGAAGCACTAACCCCATCTCCCACAATTTCTTCTTGTCTGTCCTTGGGCAGGATTATACATGGAGTCTAAGCCAACTGGCTCATTATTGTCAATGTGTCTTTGTGCCCTGGCCAATTAATTATTCTAACTGCCCAACACACTAAGTTCTCAGTAAACTCTTGCAAATGAATGATTAGATTTTGTTATGTCTCTCCAAAATTTATATTTTGAAGTCCTAACCTTTAGGACCTCAGAATGTAATTATATTCAGAGATAAACTCTTTAAAAGTTTAAGTTAAAATGAGTCCTTTAGGATATGACCTAATGCAATATGACAGGTGTTTTTATAAGAAGAGATTAGGACACAGACATGCACATATAGAAAGTAAAGACCAAGTGAGGATACATGAGGATGTGGCCATGTGTAACCCAAGGAGAGAGGCTGTAAAAGAAACCAGTCCTGCCAACACCTTGATTTTGGGCTTAAGAGACTCTAGAGATGTGAGAAAATAAATTTCTGTTGTTTAAGCCACTCAGTGTGTGAAATTTTGTTATGGCAGCCTTATCAAACTAATACAGGTCTGTTTAAGAATATATTAAAAAAATAGTAATTGTCCGGGTATGGTGGCTCATGCCTCTAATCTCAGCGACTCATGAGGCTGAGGCAGGAGGATTGAGAGTTCAAAGCCAGCCTCAGGAACTTCCCGAGACCCTGTCTCAAAGTAAAATATAAAAAGGGCTGGGGATGTGGCTCAGTGGTTAAGTGCTCCTGGGTTCAAACCTGGTGCCAAAAAAAAAAAAAAAAAAAAAGTAATAATGCACAGATCAGCAGTTGAGTGCAACCCAGAAATTACAATCTTGACCAGTAAGTAAATAATTTGACCGTAGTAGTGTTCTGGTGGAAAGTGTTTTTGGATCTATCATTGCTTCTTAGACAGCCTATCAGCCCACCAGAAGCCCTTGGATATGAGTGGCCAATAGTGTAAAGAACAAACTCTCATGACAGGAAAGCAAAGACTGTTCTCTGGGTATTTGTGAGGACTCTGTTACATTTGGAGGAGATATTATTTTTCCATTTTACAGGAAGGTAACTTGGATTGTGTAATCAATCTGTAGTCAATTTAGAATAGAATCACAGCTGCCTATTTTCCAACCACAGTGTGCCCAGCTGATGTTTGTCCGCTCTCCTTTTTCATCTCTACTTGCTTTTCAGCAGATGGCAAACCTCAGAGGTTATACCTAAGGACATATGTAGATATTTTCAAAGTAGAGGGAGGAGTAAACCAAGACTTAGCAATAGAAAACACCTGGTAAAGCACCCTTGCCTAGGTAGAGGCCTCAGCACCTGGGATGAAAACTAGAGCTCAACTGATTGATTATACCATGGCTCTCTTTTCATCTCTGAAGCTGAATTAAATAGAAGTAACCTTTATAAGCATCCAACACACTGTGCCCAGGGTCCAGATGCCAGAAGAAAGCATACACTGGAGGAAGATGATCAGAACAGGCAGCTGTACCCCAGAGGATCAAGGGCTGTGCTCTCCACTGGGATGCCAGCTCGGCAGGCTGCCTTCCCTCCTGCACAGGGCCTCACACTGGTGTTTGCTGCCTGTCTCCCTCTAGCACCTGCCAATGCTGCCCTCACCAGTGCCCTCCATTTCCAGGGTCCTCCTTGTTCTCTTTTCCCTCTTCCATTCACCCACAAGCCTTACTGAGGGCCCATGTTGCACACGGCTGTCAAGAACTCTGGGGCCCTCTCCCAGGTTGATGGTGAAGAATTTCTTCATTGGTAGCAAAGATGACCCAGGGCCCCTGCTTTCCTTCTGGGGTTTTATCTTCCCCAGGGTCTCTTCTTCCTGATTACAACTGCTACTCCCAACCCTGACTTCCCACAGGACCCCTGCTTCTCCATTTATCTGCACGTCAGCCTTTACATAGCTCTAAGTGACCTAAATTCAGCTCAGAGCACTCCTGTGTTCAACATCTGTCAGTGCTTTCCCAAATGGCTCAGTAGGTGACAAGATTTGACCCACACTGGCTCCCCTACTCTCAATTTGGCCTCATGAATTTGCTCCTGTCCCTCCTCTCTCCAGTTTCAACATAGAGGCTACTTTTCTCTTTCCCAATCACTCCAGGCCTGCTCTGCCTCAAGTCCTTTGCCCCTGCTGTTCTCTTCTTGCGACATCATTTGCCAGTTAGCCACAAAGCTCACTCCCTCGACCCCTGTGGTCTTTGCTTAAGTTCACATTTGCCATGAGGTCTTTATTGATTCCCAGTGTCCAAAATCTCCCTTATTACTGGTACCCCAGGTCCCTTTCCCCACTTATTTTTTTTCCACTGTTCTTTTTCTCATCTGACACATCACATGTTTATTTATTCTTCGTCTTCTCTGACTAGAAGAAGAACTCAAAGAAGGTAGAAGTTTCCTACTTTGATGCAATGGCACCAGCACCCAGAACAGCACTTAGAACATTGTGTCTGCCATTTGTTGAATGAATGAGTGTGCTTAAAGTACAGCTAGTTAATTGGAAAACCAATCTGCAACAGTCAAGTAATTATGGGAATGGATTTGTGTTCTTTTCTAAGTAACTCCTTTGCACTTTAAATATCTTAAAGTGATGACGAGTTTGTTGGCCTCTCTTCCACCTCTCCCTTACAGTACCTGTATTAGGTTCAGTCTGTTCATCTCATTCCTCTTTCTCAGTTCTTTCTTTTTTCTTTTTTTTTTTTTGTACTGTGGATTGAACTCAGGGGTTCTTCACCACTGAACAACACCCTCAGCTGTATTTTGTGTTTATTTAGAGACAGGGTCTCACTGAGTTGCTTAGCACCTCGGCTTTGCTGAGGCTGGCTTTGAACTAGCAATTCTCCTGTTTCAGCCTCCCAAAGTGCTGGGATTATAGGCGTGTGCCACTGTGCCTGACTTTTATCAGTTCTTTAGAGTAGTTTCCAATTGGCTGCTATTGCCACATGAACCATTTGAGAAGCATTCTGCAAGCTTACCAGTTAGCAAGGGGAAATGTAAGACTATGCCCCCAACAGAGGAACAGTATTCATTTGCTCCTCTTATCCCCGACTACTGTGCATTTTAACACATAGCTATTATTATCTCTGCAGAAAAGAGGCTTTACAAAAATTAGATTTTATTTGTTTTTATTATTTTTGTCAAGGAGAGATAACATCTTTGCATCTTTGAAATTATCCTGCTTAAGATTACCAAACAGAATGTGCAGCAGAACCTTATACATAAATCATCTTACTACACATCTTACAATAGTGACACATGCATACCCATGTTTATGGCAGTATAATTCACAATAGACTAACTATGGAAGTAACCTAGGTGTCCATCAATGAATGAATGGATAAAGAAAATGTGGTATATATAAACAATGGAGTTTTATTTGGCTATAAAGAAAAATGAAATTATGGCATTTGCATGAATATGGATGGAACTAGATACCATCATGTTAAGCAAAGAAATCACACTCAGACAGTAAAAGATTGTGTGCTTTCTCTCATATGTGGAAGCTAGAGAGGCAAAAGGAAAACAAAGGTGGGGGTGTTCTCTAAAAATCAAAAGGAGATCAGTAGAGGAAAGGGACTAAGGACTGGGAGATGCAGAGAAAGCAGG
Organism: Xerus rutilus; assembly: GCA_028644305.1. Lineage (NCBI taxonomy): Eukaryota > Metazoa > Chordata > Mammalia > Rodentia > Sciuridae > Xerus > Xerus rutilus. Next base: position 112,035,703 of record CM053403.1, read on the forward strand.
GAGTGCTGGGGAGTGATAGTGACCAAATTATATTGTTATAGTGTGTGTATATGTGAATATGTAACAACAAATCCTATCAATATGTACAAATGTAATGCACCAATAAAAATGTGGAAAAAAAGAAATGCACACATAAATATGTGTGTTTAAATATATACATGTTTATATATTTTATTTTCATATATTTATATATTACATATATATATGCACACATTTATAAAATCCAAGAATATACCAATAAGTTAATATTTGGGGATAGCAAATATGTTATTCATTTAGCTGTGTTTTCCACAATAAACATATGTGTATGAAAAGAAAAATGACAATAACTTTTCTTATTTTCTAAAGATTTGTTTTACTTTGGTAAATGCCAAAGGTTAATTTTTTGGTACAGAAAAACATTTAAAATTATCCTCTTGAGGTATGTATGAGTATTCCTTTTACTTTGTGATTTAGTTTTCATATCTGACTTAACCAACTAAATAAGGGTGAATTGACATAGCAGTGTGGGGTTCTCATGTTTCCATTTACACTGAACATGAGCCAAATTCTCAGGCTGACGTGGGCATGATCGACAAATGATGCCAAGTTGCTGCATCATTTCCTTGAGAAATTGTTTCTGGCTTCAGAGCTGGCTGTGGAGGCTTAGAAGTCTTATGACATTGGCTTGCCTGCCTTGGTACAGCCACACTTTCCTTCCTCTTCCTTCCTCTCATCTCTCCTCTGGAGAGGATGTGTGTGTTCACATCTGCTCCTCTTCCTGGCTCCTTCCAACATGCTTGGAGATGTTTTCTACCACATCCACTTTTTCTCCATGCCAACGATCAAGTTCTTGAGGTCCAAGGCCAACAGTCTCCTTCCTTCACCATGGTTCTGGATGTTTTGTGTAGAAGTTCTCTGGTTTTCTTTATCTGGCTGTGTTTGTGGTAGTGCCTCAGAAGATTACTATGGAGAAGACTACGGATGCCACCATGTGCAGGGACCAGCTCTCCATGTGGGTCTCTCTCAGGGCCCTGCACTCACCTTTCCTATAACTAGAAAGCCAGGCTTCCCTTTGTGGATTGCCCTAGTCCTTTTGGAACACATCTTTCAACCTGTGAAATTTCTACTTATTATGATTTATAGAACACAAAACAAACTCCTCTTCTTTGGAGTTCAGGACTCACAATCATTCTATCTTCTCTAACAAACCTACCAGGATTACTTTGATTTACCCAGAAACCAATCTCCCTGCATCCTGCCCAGGACACTTCTCTTTATGGCTTCAACTTGTGTATTTGCATATCTGTGTTCACACTCAAGTCAGAAATGGCTTCCATAATCTGCTCTATCAATTTGAATCTCATCCATCCTTCAAGTGCTCTGTCAGATATTATTTATTCTGTGACTTCCTGCAGCCATCCCAGCTCACAGTGACCTTTCCCCCTCATCTGGAAAGTCTCACATAATTTGAACATATGCAAAAAATAAAAAAAATACCAATCTCATACTGCCAGGTATGCAGAGATGAATCCAGATGTCTGATAGTCTGTTCCTTATATCCTAATAAAAATGACAAAATCAAGACTGAAACCTAGGGATAGATGTTATTTTCAATGATTGTGTCATTGGCATATCCACCTGGCATTTTGCAGATGAGAGCCAAACTCAAGACAAACTGTCTCATATCTTCACCTTCATCAGTTAGAGAGGAGTCTTAGAGAAGACCTCACAGAAAGCCCTACTATAATGAGTAAGGGCTGACAATAACATAAATTTAAGAGTAAGCGCTGACAATAACATAAATTTATATCAATAAGATATGAAGAGGAGAGTTTTAAGTAACTAGACGGAAAGAATTTGCCAACCATGTTCATGGAGAAAAGCAAAAAACAATATTTAATGAGGGGAAAGATTCGTAATGGAGGATACACTCAAGAGACATCAAGATGATACTCTTTGAAAAGGATTGCATAGTAAGCAGTACTAAATTTTAAAAAGAAGTTGCTAGAAGACACACAGCCAACCAGTTCCCCCAGACAATTTATGTCATTCTATGGAAAAGAGTTTTCTACTTCTTCTACTTCTTCAATTCTTCCCAGGGAGTTTTGGCAAGAGCACAGGAGTTGTTTCACATGTAGCATTTCAACAAATCCTCTACTTTCAGTCCCAGCTCTCACTCCACTTTCTGACTTACTTGCCATCTCCTAATCCAGGGATTTGATGGGCCATCCCTGTCACAGAGCGCAGGCTGAAACTTCCTTCTGCTTTACCTCCTCCAGAAATGTGTTGCAATTTAATGTCCTTTGATTTTTATTTCCATTATCTGCACTGCTAAAGGTTCTACTATTTCTAGCTCTTTGCCATAGAAATTGGGGCATCATGAGCAAAAATATATGTATATGTGTTGAAACTGTCAATTTCATCTAGAAGGTTCTCAAAATGTTAAAGATATCAATTGTTTTCCAAATGAATTTATACACTTAACAAGATTTCTCTGAAATTACAAGTGAGATATTTTAACTAAATGAATTAAAAGTTTATTTGGAAGGATTTATGGAACACCAAAAAGAGAATTCTGAAATATAAGAATTAGGGGAGAATGGGCTCATAAAGCCAGATATTAGAATTTCTTATTTGGCTACAAAAATAAACAAATAAATGGAATGATTTCAGTAGGCTGGTAGGTCAGTGGAATAGAAAAGAAAAACAAAATTCATACCTAAGTACAAAAGAATTTAATATGTAATTAAGATGTTATTTCAAACTGATTGGGGGAAAATAAAGATAATGATGGCAAATGAGGTAAATCATTTGGAATTAAGATAAAACATTTTACTTTGTATCATACACTAGATTATATTGAAAATAGACTACAGAGTTACATGTTTGCTATTGTTTGTGGCTTATTCTTTGTTCCTCAAGGATTCACACACTGGAACCTTGGCCCTCAGTGTGGCAATGTTGAGGTTGTGGAAGCTTCTAGAGGTGGCGCTTACTGGAAGATCATTTAACTCCTTCCATTCTCTGTCTTCCTGTCTTGCTCTGTGATCTCTCTTTTTTTTGAGGGGGCAGGCACCAGGAATTGAATTCAGGAGCACTTGACCGCTGAGCCACATCCCCAGCCCTATTTTGTATTTTATTTAGAGACAGGGTTTCACTGAGTTGCTTAGTGCCTTGCCATTGCTGAGGCTGGCTTTCAAATCGTGATCCTCCTTCCTCAGCCTCCTGAGCCACTGGGATTACAGGCGTGCGCCATTGTGCCTGGTTTTCTCTGTGATTTCTTGCTCCCCCATGAGCTCCTGCCATTATGATGCCATCCCACCATGATGTGACTCAGTGAAGGGGGCTCTCATCAGCATTGCTACCATGCTGTTTAGATGTTCCATCTCCCAAACAGTGAGCTTAAAAAACTTCTTTTATTTTTAAGTTACTCAGTTTCAGGCATTTTGCTATAGTATCAGAAAACAGACTGATGCAATGCTTTAGAGAATGAGAAAGAATTGCAAATAAGATAAAATTTAAATTTAGCCAATTATGGGGTGGCAAAGGCATTAGTAACACAAATGAGAAGAAGTAACTCCAAAAGAAGAGACAATAGAACTAAGGAAAAGCTTTTTTTTTTTTTTTTAATTTACTTTTTAGTTGTAGGTGGACAGAATATCTTCATTTTATTTTTTTATGTGGTGCTGAGGATCGAACCCAGTGCCTCATGTGTGCTAGGTGAGCACTCTACCACTGAGCCATAGCCCCAGCCCCAGGAAAGGCTTCTTTTTAAATATTTTTTTTTAACAGCAGAATGCATTTCAATTCATAGTACACATATGGAGCACAATTTTTCATTTCTCTGGTTGCACACAAAGTAGAGTTGCACCATTCATGTTTTCATGAATGTCCATCTCATTCCACCATCTTTCCTATCCCCATGCCCCTTTCCTTCCCCGCCCTCCCCTTTGCCCTATCCAAAGTTCCCCCAATTCTCCCATGCTCCCCCCATCCCCATTATGTATCAGCATCCACTAATTAGAGAAAACATTCAGCCTTTGATTTTTTGGGATTGGCTTACTTTGCTTAGCATGATATTCTCCAACTCCATTTACCTGCAAATGCCATAATTTTACTCTCTTTTATTGCTAAGTAATATTCCATTGTGTATATATACCACAGTTTCTTTATCCATTCATCTATTGAAGGGCATCTAGGTTGCTTCCACAATTTAGCTATTGTGACTTGAGCTGCTATAAACGTTGATGTGGCTGCATTACTGTAGTATGCTGTTTTTAAGTCCTTTGGGTATTAACTGAGGAGTGGGATATCTGAGTCAAGTAGTGGTCCCATTCCAAGTTTTCTAAAGAATCTCCATACTGCTTTCCGGAGTGGTTGCACCAATTTGCAGTCCCACCAGCAATGTAAGAGTGTGTGTTTTAAGGAAAAGCTTTTCCTTAAAAAAACTTTTGAAAAAGCTTTTTTAAAAGCTTTAAACTTTTTAAAATCTTTAGAAGATATAGACAAACCAGGTCTAATATTTGCAATACAGATAACACACAAAAGTATCATAGTATTAGTATATACATATATTTAAAAACCATTAAGAAAACTATGAACACTCCCAGGAGAATAAGAGGCTAAATATGTGAAAACAATTTACAAAAGAAGATACAAAAATGTCTAATAAACAAGAAACCATGTTCAAATTCTCTAGTAAACAAAGCAACAAAATTTTCAAGACATTATTTCAAACCACCAAATTGGCAAACAATAATTTCCAGGTCTGGTTATAGATGAAGTAAGTGGGTAATCTCATCCATTGTCAGCACACGTGTAAATTCCTACAGCTTTTTTGAACAGAATTTGGTCATCTGTCTTTTTTATTTTTATTTTTTTTTAGTCTTTAATATGCAGATACTTCTCTACCTACCATGAGGTTAAGTTCTAACTAACTTACTATATGTTAAAATATTATAAATTGAAAATACTTTTTTAAAATTTATTTTTATTATATTATTTATTTATTTATTGTTGGTACTTGGGATTGAGCTCAGGGGCACTTGATCACTGAGCCACATCCCCAACCCTATTTTGTGTTTTATGTAGAGACAGGGTCTCACTGAGTTGCTTAGTGCCTCACTGTTGCTGAGGCTGGCTTTGAACTCGCGATTCTCCTGTCTCAGCCTCCCAAAGTGCTGGGATATTTATTTTTATTATTAGAGCATTATAGTTATACATAGAAGTTGGGTTTATTTTGACACTTCACAATAGCCAAATTGTGGAACTAGCTCAGATGCCTGTTGACAGATGAATGAACCAAGAAAATGTGGTATATACACACAATGAAGTTTTATTCATCCAAAAAGACAAATGAAATAATGGCATTTGCCAGTAAATGAAAGGAAATGGTGAACATTATGTTAAGTGAAATAATCCAGACTCAGAAAATCAAGAGTCAAATGTTTTCTTTCATATGTGAAAATGCTTTTAATGCATGGACCACACCAAACTTCGTGGCTTAGCAACACAGTAGAATCTCAGTTGTATCCCCTCATGATTGTGTGGCACACAGCTGGGGAACCATGGCTCACTGCTCCTGCCCAGTGTCCCGACAGAGGATTGTGCTATGCATCACTATCCTAGGAAAAGATCAAAGTTCAAAACTCAGAAATACACTCTCTACTGAATGCATATTGCTTTCACACCATCATTAAGTAAAAAAAAAATCATGTTAAGGGCTGGGGCTGTGGCTCAGTGGTAGAGCACTTGCCTAGCATGCATGAGGCACTGGGTTCGATCCTCAGCACCACATACAAACAATAAATGAATAAAATAAAGATCCATCAACAACTAAAAAAAATATTTAAAAAAAATCATGTTAAAACTTCGTAAGTTAGAAACCAACTGTGTTTATATTTTCATTCTGATAAATCAACAGCTAGGAGATTCTACAGAAATATGTTTAGATGCACACAAAAATGTATATGGAGATATACATTGTAGTATTATTCGTAATGACCAATGACTTCAATCAATATGATTCTTCAAAAGATTTTTGACTAAATTATTGTGCATCTAAATAAATATCTCATGTCTGTAAGAGAGTTGTTGGGTTTTTTGGTTTTTGATTTTTTTGTGGTGTTGGGGATGAAACCCAAGGCCTGTGCCTGCTAGGCAAATGCTCTACCATTGAGCTACATTCCCAGCCTGAGATAGTTATAAATAATATTTAAAGACTTTAGGAAATGTTGAAACTCTAGTCCATGAAAAGGCACATTTAAATGTATCTAATATGATCCCAACTTCCCAAAAAGAAATTTGAACATGAACACATTTAAAAAAGAATCTATACAAACGTTAGTGCTGATTATCTCTTGATGGTGATGTGGGTGATTTAAATATTTCTTTTATTTTTATATATTTTCCAAGTTTCCTGTAAAAACATATGCCATCTTTACAAACAGAAAACATTTAATATATATATTATATATTATACAGTATATGTTATATATATTACACAATTTTCTTAACTAGATTTTCAAGTCCTCATGGGCATTTTATATGGAACACATAATCCATAGCATTGTGGTTCCAGTAGGGTTCTACCCTATTGTTCTCAATGTAGTAGATAACACAGAAATATTGATCTGATTTACAAATTGCCTTCTGGGCTTTTTGTTGTCCTTTTCAAAAGAATATGTAGCATATTTTTTAAAATGTCAAATTATCATCTAAAACCTGTTTTTCATATGTGTCTATAATTGATACCATCCTACTCTGGGGGCAGGGAGAGAAAGAAAGAGCACACCCCATGCATGCTAGTGCACCAGCAAATGCATTGCCTAAAAGGGTTAATTAAGGGCTGTTCAGGCCACCTGTTCAAGCGCCTGCCACATGGCCTTCATTTCAAAGGCCTCCTAACCTCATCAGCTCAGGAAAGGGATTTTGCTTTGCAGTGGATATATACACAAAGGCAGGGCCAATGCAAATAAAAAATTCCCGGTCTACAAATAAACATTTTTTTAAGCAACCCAGACAATGAAATGGATGATAGCCTTTTCTACCAGAACTTTTTTGTAATTATGTTTTTATTGACTTTTCAGAGGAAATGAAAAAGGCTAACATATAATTGATTAAAAGAAATAGAGGTAATAAACCAATCAACGTCTTGAGGAAATGTGTATCTAAGGTAAAATACCTCTAATATGAAAATCTATTATATTGTGTTGAAATTGCATAATTACCTATACATGCTGGTTTGGCTGTGGGCGAGAGCTTGGTTCTATGATGCAGCATGCTAGGAGGGGGTGCCAGGCCTCTTTCCAAATCTGTAAATCCTTTGTATTATGAATTCTAAATTTCAAAAACACTTATGAATACTAAATTCTGACTTCTACATGAAAGAACCCTGGGGCAGGCTGGTTGTGTGTGTGTGCGTGTGCGTGCATGTGTGTGTGTGTGTGTGTGTGTGTGTGTGTGTGTCTTAACAAGGTACTTAACACGTTGTCTCTTGATAAGCTTGTAATTCAGAATATTAGTTACTGGATAAATATAGGCATTCACATATATATTCTTTAAATGATCAGTAAATGCAAGACAGTTTAGAGTGAAGCGGTTAGTGATATACCATTGTATTTTCAACGTAATTATGGTAGCTTGAATCAACCGTTTTAAGGGGTTAATCAGAATCATGAGCAGGGTCAGGGGAAGAAGGTGGTGGGCTTCAATTTACACATACCCTGTAACCTTATATTGAAGTAGTCCTGCTTCTCAACCCCCTCACACCAATTCCTTAAGTCATCAGCCAGTGCTGTTGATGAAAGAGTATCATTCCTCTCAGATGTGAGGGTGGAAAAAGGTTAAGAACTGCTGACACTGATAAAAATAGAAAAGGCAAACTCATCCAATCTGTAAGCAAATTATAGCTAATATTTTGATGACAGAATCATGCTCTAAACTGATCTTGACAGATTGAAATGAAGGATGATTATAATAAGATATTTAATAGAGATACATGTTAGACCCTTCCCTTGAGCCCAAAGGTCAACTGCACAAACACAGGAAGATTTAGATACTACTGAACAGTGGTTTTTATGCAAAGTGCTGAGGGAACTCAGGCACCCTTGTGGGTGCCAATCCAAAATTCAGTCCTAAGCTCTATATACTGACTTAGAGAACCCAGAATGAAGAGGTTGTCTACTGCCTTTTGCTCAGGTTAGAGCACACCCAAGAGGCTGGGTCTAGTTGTCTGGGCACCATCATTAAAGGGAATATAAATAATAGGATCAGATTCAGAAGAGAATAAGCCAATATAGCACAGGGGGAAAGAAGTGTTGCTTCTAAAGAAAGAATGTTTTGGGAGGAAGGAGAAGGGCATGGATTATCTTCCAAGTTTAGAAGAACAAGGAAGAATCCTCGTCCAGACTGGTAAGTGTCCCATCCCAGTGATTTTATAACAATGTCCATATTTCTAATATGGTGGAAATTTACCTATGTTTTAATTTCCTCCCACAAGACTTCAAGCTCTGTGAGGGCAGAGATTATGGCTTGCTTTGTCTCCTCAGCATATAAAAGTTTCTTATTCTTTATTGACCAGAAAGAAGAGGAATTAGATACGTGTCTGGCTTCTAGAGATAGGTAGCACTGTAAGCAACAGTTGACCCAGAAGAAATAGCCTCAGGAAGGAAGGCCTTTGGCCACAGACTGTATGGCCACTTAGCCAGCTGAAAGGTGTTCTACATTCAAACAGGTAGTAGGAATGGATCATTTTTAAGGTGGTATCTTTCAACTCTGTGATTTGTGATTCCATCCAATATTACACATGATTTTTAAAAAGGAAACATTCTGTTAAATGGGTCAGTGCTCAAAGAGGACTGTAAAGTCTTATTTCTGTTTTCCTCTGCTTGAATCTCATGTAAAAGCCACAGATCCAAGGCCTCAGATCCTAGGTCAAATGGGTAAGGTACCACCATGTAATGAAAAGCCTGTGGTTGAGTGTCTTTCTCTTAGTTAATGGGTCTTAATTCTGCACTGTAGATCTCCTCTTGGCTTTTGTGTGTCCCTGGCATAAACTCTCTTCTCTTGCCTGCTGTGAGTCTCCATCATGAAATTTCCAAGCTAGCCTGGGAACTTGATCTTGACTTGTGATTCTTCCTTGCCTGCCAGCTTCAAGTTCCCATTCTGGATATCACATAGGATCCCACAGGCTGGCTCACAATAGGAAAGACCACTTGGGGTCCACTTTACCTGGTGCTCTGGCTCCAAGTTTGTGAGATGGGAGGTGTAGGAAGAGGCCTTGAAAAATAAAGGAGATGCTGGCCTACGGTTTTCAATTCCGCTTCATGTGTGGGACCACCACAGTGCACACTTTTAGGGGCACTTGTACAACCTGTATGACTTTACAAGGGGCAGTAGTCTTGACTCTGGGATCCCAGGGAGAATCCAAACATGGATGGACCACCAGATGGCATGAGGATGTTCTAGACAGTAGATGGGTCATGGCAGGTCCTTCAGGGACATGGCTGTATTTCCTCAGTGAGTTTCTTGGTTTTGAGTCTCCTTGGGCTGCTATTTTGCCCCAAAGAGAAAGAGAAGAATTATCAGGTATTATAGTCCTTATGGAAACCCTACACCATGGGAAGAGAACCCAATGAAGCCAACAACTCTAACTGTCCCCCAACTACTTCCTCCCCAGTTCAATTCTAGATTTCAAACTCAGATGAGAAATGTCAGGAGGATTACTGGCACATTACAAAATGGGGACTACAGGAGCCCTAAGGGTCCAAGAGGCTTTACTTTTTTATTTTCATAGTAAAATCTGTAACAATTTTTAAAAATTATTTTATTTCTAATTGACGATGTGATATTTTGATATATGTATATATTGTGGAATGATTAAATCAGAAAAGTTTATACAGTTATCACCTCACATACTGATTTTTTTATGACGCAAACACTTAAAATCTTATCTTTTAACAATTTTGAAATACACTCTATCTTATTATTAATTATAGTTACGTTATGCAATAGATCTTTAATATTTATTTCTACCATTTAACTAAAATTTTGTACCTTTGACCAGCATTTCCTCCTTCCCCACTCCCATCCTAGCCTCTAATAGGCCTATTTTACTCTCTACTTCTATGAAGAGTTCAACGTTTTTAGATTCCACATATAACTGAGATCAGATCTGTATTTGTCATTCTATGCCTGGTTTACTTCAATAACATAATATCTTTCAGATTCATTATGGTAAATGGTAAAATTTACTTCTTTTTTAAGGCTAGTATTCCCTTGTGAATATATACCACATTTTTTTTTTATCCTTTTCACACACTGTGGACACTCTGGTTGATTCTCTATCTTGGCTATTGTGATAAATATCACAGTGAACATGGAAGTTCAGGAGATATCTTCCTGGCAAACTGATTCTAGTTACTTTGAACATATACACAGAGTTTGGATTGTTAGATTCCTACCAACAGTGTAGAAAGATTCCCTTTTTACCACATCCTCATCAACATGTTTTAGTTTCCATCTTTTAATGAAAATAAGCATTCTAATAGGAGTAAGATGACAAAACCTCACTGTGCTTTTAATATACATTTTCTATTGAGCATTTTTTTGCATATACCTGTTGACTATATATCTTATTCTTAGAAATGTCTGGTTAGGTCCTTTGCACATGAGAAATGTCCTTATTCTGAGAAATAGTCAGGTCCTAACCTTAACCCTAACCTTAACCCTAACCCTAACCCTATGAATTGTTTTCTTGCCATTAAGTTGAGTTCCTTATATGTTTTGGGTGTTAGTCCCTTATCAGATGTATGACTTGCAAATATTTCTCCCAATTCCTGAGCTCTCTCTTCACTTTGTTAAATGATTTCCTTTGCTGTGCAGAGTTTTTAGTTTAATGCTATCCCATTTGTCTATGTTTGTTTCTGTTGCCTGATGCTTTTGGTGTCTTATCTAAAAAATCATCACCCAGACCAACATCAGGGAGCACTCCCCCTATATTTTCTTCTAATAGATTTACAGTTTCAGGATTTATGCTTAAGTCTTCAATCCATTTTGAGTTATTTTCTGTATGTAGTGTGGCATGGGAGTCCAATTGCATGATTCTGACTGTGGATATCCAGTTGTCCCACCTTCCATATTGAATAGATTGTCCTTTCTCCATTGTGTGTTCTAATCAACTTTGTCAAAAATCAATTGATCATAAATGCATGGGTTTATTTCTGGGCTCTCCATCTCATTTCATAGGTCAATATTCCTGTGTTTATTCCTGCTTTTAGTCAGCTGTTTCACTGCTGTGACTAAAAGACCTGACCAGAACTATTTTAGGAGAGAAAAATTTTATTTGAGGGTTCATGGTTTCAGAAGTCTCAGTTAATGGACAGCAAGCTCCATACTTCGGGGCTTGAAGCGAGCAGAACATCATGGCAGAAGAGTGTGGCAGAGGGAAGTAGTTTGCATGATGATTCAGATAGCAGAGAGAGACTGCACTCACCAGATACAAAATATATACCTCAAAGGCACATCCCCAATTATTCACCTCCTCCAGTCACACCCTACCTGCCTTCAGTTACCACTCAGTTAATCCCATCAGGAGATTGATTAATTCACTGATTGGGTTAATACTCTCATAACTCTGCTTTATTCTTTTTGCTCAGGATCTCTGGCTGCTCATATTTTGTAGTTCCATTCTAATTTGAGGATTATTTCTTTTTCTGTGAATAATGTTATTGAAATTTTGACTAGGATTACATTTAATCTATAGATTATTTGGGGTAGTATGGACATTTTAATAATATGAATTATTTTAGTCTGTGAACATTGGGTCTCTTGCCATTCATTTCTGTCTTCTTCAGTTCCTTTCATCAGTGTTTTATAGTTTCTGCATCTTTCACCTCCCTGGTTAAGTTTACTCTTCTTTTTTTTTTTTTTAGCTATTATATGTGAAGTTGTTTTCTTAATTGATTTTTAGGATAGTTTGTTTATAGTGTGTAGAAATGCTACTGATTTTTGTTCGGGGACTTTTTGATTAGCTTCTGTATTCTGGGTCAGGCAGCCTTAGCATTTTCAAGGATCCCTGAAGCCCTCTCTATACAGTAATGGATTAGTGCTGGCTAAAGAAAAAAAAATATAGATTAACTGGAGGAGAGTTTATAGGCTGGGCAGCCAGGTGAGAAGAAATTAATGCTTGCCTCTCACACTATAATATCAACAGTAAAAACATCTATTATCTCCACACAGACCTATTTCAAAAAATTCCATTACCTGATTCTTGAATAGAAGCTTCTGGGCCAGCTCATAGACTGCTAACCTCTCTCTCTCTATGTCATAAAAGAAAAGTGCCCTCTGACTATGCTGTTTCAGGAACAGGTGAATAGCAGAGATAAACCTAGACTCATTTTGAATAGAAAGAAGGACCTTCACAGACAGCAGTCAGATACACAAACAGTATGCCTGTGTGTGTCTGTGCCTGTGTGTGTACATGCACACGTGTGTACATATGGGTGCCTGTTTTGAGAAAGGACACTAGCAAGTGGAAAGACATTCTTCAGGGATCAGGAGAGTTAAAATAACATACCAAACCATTTACTGTGATCTGTGCTGTTCCCCTAATAGCTGCTGGTACTAATAATCTCCCCCATCCTTAAGCTCTCTCGCCATCTGAAACAATCTTTTCATTGGGTGGCAAGGACTTATTACAGGGATAACAGACACTACACTGCTCTAAGTCACTAAAGAAAGGAGACTGTGTCTTCCTCATTGATTTGCTAAGATGCTGAATATATACAAGGAGCTATCCAATGAGAGCTACTTCCTACCTTTCCCACAACACATATGTAGGCCTACAAATGCCCTGGAGCAACACAGTAGCTGAAGAAAACTTGCACCTGGCTGATTAACAGACTCAGCTTTGTGACTAATGTAACATCTATCTCATGAATCTGCTGTATATCTGAGCTGATATTTTTACTACCTGGCACAGAGGAAGAACTCTACAGTATTTCTTCTCTTCCAGGATGGGGAAAGCAGGTGTCTGAGATCCTATAGTCCCATAGGCTGCTGTATATTTAAATTTTTTGAATAATTCTTATTTAGGACCCTCAGACTTTGAACCTGGAAAAATTTGGTTCTCCTTCCCTCTCAATTCCTCCCCAAAGGATACTTAGGCCTGAAGTATAATAACAGACAGCTAACAGAAGAACTGAGTGCTGTACAAACTTTTGGTTGCTAGGGTTATTTTATGTACTTTTCTATGTATTCTTTTATTTAGATTCATGGGCCCCAGAAATCCACATGGATTTTCCCTCAACTATGCATTTCCGGTTTTTGTTCTAAATCAGACTTCCTCCTATATTAATCACAGGGAGAGAATAATTGTTAATGCATTTATTTATTCACTTACTTGCTCTATTAGCCTTCTGTAGCTGCCATAATAGTATACCATAGGCTGGATGGCTTAAACAACAGAAATTTACTTTCTCACAATTCTGGAGACTGGAAGTCCAAGATCAAAGTTCCAGCAGGGTTAGTTTCTGATGAGCCTTCTTTCCTAGGCTTACAGATGGCAGCCTTCTCTGTGTCTTCACAAGATCATTCCTCTGTGAATGTGTCCTAATATCTCACCCTGCCCTCCTCCTCCTTCCATTTATAAGGATACCAGTCTTATTGAGCTCTTAATTCCTACTAGAGTTCTTAATTATCTCCTTAAATACTCTTTCTCCAAATACAGTCACATGGGTACTTAGGATTTCAACCTATGAATTTTAGAAGGAAACAATTCCGTCCATAAGACATTCATACACTAATTCAACACCCATCTACTGAGAAGCTACCATTTACCATTGTCAAGCACTAGAGATACAAAGAGGAAGTCAGGCCTGGTCACCACTACTGAGGAGCTCATATTTGACCAAGGGAGGTGGGTACTTTCTCTATTACAGATGCTGTAACAAATGCTCTGACAGAGATATGAGAAGGAGTCACTAGAAAAGGAGACAGGTACTGAATTCTTCCTGGAGGTAGCATGGAAAGTTTTGCCAAAGAGATAACTGAGGGTGCCACCTTCTCTGAAGTAGTTGAGTTGTTGGTCTGGGAACTTGAGCTAGTCCATAGGCCATCCACCATGAGATCTAAAGCAGCCAAAAGAGAAAACATGCAATCTTTAAGACACTGTACCACACTTACATTAACATGTGAAATTATACAACATGGTACTGACATGAAAACCGACATGTAGATCAATGGAATAGAATAGAAGACAGAGAAAAACCCACACAGCTACAGTCATCCGGTTTTTGACAAAGGTGCAAAAATGATATGTTGGAGAAAAGACAGCCACTTTTAATAAATGCTGTCCAGAAAACTGGATATCCATATATATTAGAGGAAAACTAGATCTCTAGCTCTTATTTTGTGCAAAAGTCAACTCAAAGTGAAGCAAAGATCTAGAAATTAGGCCAGAAACTTTGCAACTTCAAGAAGAAAACATAGGGTCAACATTGCAACATATAAACACAAGTAATGACTTCCTGAATAGGACTCCTATCACATAGGAAATAATAGCAAGAATCAATAAATGGGATGGCATCAAATTGAAACCCACCTGCACAGTAAATGGAACAACAGAATGAAGATATAGCCTAAAGAATGACAGATCTCTGGCCGCTTCTGATCCAACAGAGGATTAATGTCCAGAATCCATAGACAACTTAAAAAACTCAACACCACAAAAACAAATAACCCAATTAATAAGTAAGCAGATAAACTGAACAGACACTTCTCAAAAGAAGTAAAATTGTCCAAAACATATGAAAAATTGCTCAACATCTTTAACCATCAGGGAAATGCAAATCAAAACTACATTGAGGTTCCACCTTACCTATTGGAATGGCAATCATCCAGAATACAAATAATGATAAATGCTGGGAAAACAGAACTCTTATATACTGTTGGTGGGAACGTAAATTGATACAAATACTTGGAAATCAGTATAGAGTTTCCTCAAAAGACTAAAAATAGAACTACCATATTATCTAGCTATGCCACTCCTTGGAATTTATCCAAAAAAATTAAAGTCAGCATTAGAGATACATGCATACTTACGTTCACTGCAGCACAATTCACAACAGCCAAGTCATGGAATCAGCCTAAGTGTCCATCAAGAAATGAATGGATAATGAAAATGTGGCAATTATACACAATGGAGTTTCATATAGCCATAAAGAAAGACAAATGATGTCATATGCAGGAAAATGAATGGAACTGGAGGACATTGTATTAGGCAAAATAAGCCAAACTCAGAAAGACAAGAACTATGTTTTCTCTGGGAAGTTTCTCTGGAAGTTAGAAGGAAAAAAAGGGCAAAAATGTAGAAGGGAGATCCTTAGAGTAGAAAAAGAAAGTTGGGGGAGGAAGAAGGAAAGGGTAAGGAGAGGTATTGGAGAGTAAAATTGATCAAATTATGTTATATGCATGTATGAATATGTTATAATGAAACCTGCTGTTCCGTATTATTAATATGCACCAACAAATTTTTTAAATTAAAAAATGTAAAAGACATGAAGTTATTTATATTCATATAATCAAAGAAACTATGTAATACAAAGCTAAAGTAACAATCAATATTGAACCCATACTGGCAGGGAGTGTAGAAGAGAAAAATAAAAAGCTCTGATATAAGTCAATTGCCATAAATTTCTGAAATTTTTCATTTTAACATTTCCACCAAATACAAAAGAAACAAAAAAGGGGTAAATGCATTTATTCCTTTGCAAGCTGTAATTGTAGGGAAACTTGCTGTGAATGTTAACAACATGGAGAATGACAAAAGCAAATATTTGTGTAGGTTTTACCTTTTCTAAAATACTTTCAGATATATTATAGGGGCAAAATCAAGGATCGGCTAAGTTGTGTGACTCACTTAAAGAACAGAAATAAGAATTGGTGCTTGAGGACAAACACCCCAGTGTTTGACACCAGGGCTCAGATTTTGCCACCTGGTTACATACCATCCTCTCTGGGGATGAAAGCTCAAGATGATGAAGATTCACTGAAGCTTGATTTGGTAGTCAGCAGAGAAATGAGGTATCATTTGCCCCTACTTCCTTCTCCATTCTGCTGTCTCAGTAGAAATATCCATAGTTATGGGGGACAATCACTCCAAATGATAAGGGATTGGAATTGACAATGTGTCACACATGGTTAGACTACTGACTGAAAATGCTATAATTTACTTAGCAAATTTTCCCCAAGTGGGGTGGGGGGAGACTTGTATAAATGGTCTAATTATTTATTAGCTTCCAAAATGAACTGAACCAAATGAATTTTGAGAGTCACATATTGAAGTAATGTTCTACTCTGCTCCATCTTTACAAATTTAAATTAAGCCAGTGATAGACTCTTGGCTACTGCAGGGAATAAATATATATTCATTAATTTCTAACTCAGTCACAGATAATTAAATAACAATATTATGCAATTTAGAGATAATCATTTACATTGATCAATTGCCCAAAACATTTGGCTGGCAAATATTCAAATTATAAACATGTTCAATTTGTTACAACTTGTATCCTTCCATAATTAACAGATTTAATATTAATCAGCTGACATACTAGCAAGCAAAGATTGTTTGGGAAGGTAAGTAACAAAACAGTAGAATGAAGTGGATATTTTGACTTTGCTCAAATAATGAGGAATAAAGAACTCAGCTCCCTGTACCAATCCCTCTTTTTAGTGAAATCCCTCTATCATACCATTTTGCCTGCATCAGACCTGGTTTCTGCATTGATGGGCAGTTATCGATCCATAGCTTATAACCCACAAGGTTGTTGGTTTAAGGACCTCAAAATGTGCTAAGGAGAGATTTGATGATTGACCTTAGGATAGAGTAGATTGCTCAGAGAAGATATCCTGAGATTCTAAGCACTTTCTTTTAGGATTCCAAATTACCAAGACTGTATTGTCACACATAGTGTGATAACTTTCACCAAGGTTGAACTTAGGAAAAGGCTATGTGAAGTTGTTTAGATGGAATGCTGGCTTGAATTTTGTCACTTCTTACCCCATCACACTGTAAGAGTAATAAAATTTCCCTTTACCATTGCTGTTGGGGTTGACCATGTGACTTGCAATGTCAATGCAATGTTAGCAGAGACTGCAATATACATGCTGTTATGGTTTGGATGTGAGGTGTCCCTCAAAAGCTCATGTGTGAGACAATGCAAGATGGTTGAGGGGAGAAATGATTGGGTTGTGAGAGTCTTAACACAATCAGTGAATTAATCCCAATAGAGATTAATTGAGTGGTAACTGTAGGTGGGTAGGGTGTGGTTAGAGGAGGTGGGAATTAGGGCGTGGATTTGGGGTATATATTTGTATCTGGCAAGTGGATTTCTCTCTCTCAACTCCCTGATCACCTCTGATGTGAGCTGCTTCCCTCTGCCAACACTCCGCCATGATGTTCAGCCTCATTTGAGCCCCAGACAAATGGAGCAGGCCTTCTGTGGACTAAGACCTCTGAAATTGTAAGCCCTCAAATAAACCTTTTCTCTTCTACAATTGTGCTGGTTGGATCCTTTAAGTCATGGAAGCTGACTAAAACACATACCCACTTGAACTTCTTCATGTGAAGACTATGCCCCAGGAAGTTTATTGACACTAAAAGGATGACACACTTGTAGAGCAGGGCTGAAATCAAGCTGAGGCCAATCTCAGCTGAGCCAAGCCTCAACCACTGTGGTCTACAGATCCACCCCAACTACAGTAGATCTATAGACTTTTGTTTGTTTTTTTGATGGTGCTGGGGATTGAACCCAGAGCCTCACACATGCTAGGCAAGTACTCTACCACTGAGCTCCATCCCCACCTGGTTCTGTTGACCTAAGAGCAATAAATAAACATCAGGGACATGTGTCATCAATTTTTATGGATATTGGTTATACATCAATAGTTGTCTGAAAAGTAGCTAATTTGGTGGGTAGAGGATGAAACAGGACCTGTGAACATTAAAGGCCAACCAGTGAGGGTGAATCATGATTCTGGGGTGTAAGACCCCTAGCACCTTAATCTATTTCCACCGGTGAATCATAAAAACATACTTGCACACCAAGAATTGACTGAGCCAATGAAAGGCAAGAGCAGTGGCCCCCATGGAGTCATGACACTCAGAGCCATACCCTTATGAGGCGTCCTTGACTGAGAATTGCATAAGACACAACACATCTGCAGTTAGCACTGGGTCTAGTCAGGATGGCTGCTGGAGGAGAGAGAACAGAATAAGTCACATCTCTCTCAAGGTCGGGGCAGGAGCACCTTCAAGGTGAAGGGGAGTTCTGGTTCTAACACCAACCAGGAAGTGGGAACAACTAAAACTAATCTTTCGACATGGTCTGCAACCTAAGACTTCTAGACTAGACTGTGCCACTGGAGGAAGTTCTAAGGATGGGGTGGGGTGAGATCAGTCTCTTGCCAATCTGTGAGATTTCAGCTTCTTGCTGTTTTGCTTTGAGCTGCCACTTTGGAAAGATATTGTTTGTGCTCCAAGTTGGTGACATGAGGCTTAAGGTAATCCTGATCAAAAGAGATATTAGAGCCAGAGTGTTGATGGAGACCTTGATAGGCCATGCCCAACCCACAGCCATTAACTGAGCTCCTACTCTCCTCCTCCCAGAATGCCCCGTCTTGGAACCCATTCCTCTGCAGATGCTCCATCACTGTTTACTCGTCTCTTTCTATTGTGGAAGACTAGTTAAGAGTTCATATACTGAGTAGGCTTACTTCTAAAGCCAAGTAACAAACACTTACAGTTCACCTTTCTTTGAAATTAACTATGCTGTGATTTAGAACTTTGTGTTCTAGTAAATCATTAAAGGTCTTGTTTTGATGAAGTAGTTCTAATCAGAATGTTGTCACCATGGAGAAAAGGGTTCCCTACTTTCTTCCCTTGAATATGAAATTCGATTCGTAAGGAAACATATTTTTTGAGGGGTGGAAATACATTTTTAATAAAGAAACTGCTACTCTAAGTTTGTTAAAATTAATTAATTTTTTTCATTTGCTTTGGGAAATACCAGTGAGGAAATAATTTTCAGTATCATCAATAATCTGTAGACCATGTGACCTAATATATTATGCACTGAGCCACTAAGAAGTGAGATGTAGGTTCCCTTATATTTAACCTATTTGATTAGTAGCTGTTTTAGTCAGGGTTTAGAGAAACATGAGAGAGAAAAAGAGAGAGAGAGAGGAGAGAGAGAAGATAGAACAAAGGAATTATCTATGTATTGAGAGAAATTTATCATAAGGAATTGGCTCATAAGACTGTAGGGCTGGCAAGTCTGAAATCTGTAGGAGAAGCAGGAAAGCTGAAGACCAAAGAAAGAGGTGAATTACAGCTCAAATCTGAACAGTGTGGTTGAAAATTCTTTCGTTCTAGGGATCTCAGTCTTTTTCTTTTAAGATACTCAACTTGTTGAAGGAGGCCCACTCTTATTACAGAAGTGAATTGGCTTTCACAAAGTCTATCTTTTCAGTTTATAACATGTAAAAAATACTCTATAGTAACATCTAGACTGGTGTTTGACCAAAAACTTTGTTAAAGGTATAAGCAAGTTGACACATAAAATTAACCATCACAGAGCAAATAATAAGTTCTTAACAATAAAAAATAAAAAAATTGGCAAAGGCTGTGTAACTGATGTAAAATATAAGATTTTTTGTATCTGACAAATTTTCTATATCAGAAACATCTTTTCATGGTTGAATATTTGTATCAGTTTTTTAAAAAATAATCTAACAATCTTAAAAAGTACTGTGTTCCCTACAAAGGAGAACAAACATATGTTCTCACATAGACAAGTTCACTTATAATATAATCAATCCATTAATATCACATATTACAAAACCTTGACTCAAAGAAGTCATAAAATGACACAAGTACTTTGATAATATCAAGAAACACATTTCTAACCAGAACACCAAATCCTTGGGAAAACAACCAAAGTGTTTCATATTCCTGGGACAGAAATGACTTCAACCTGATTCAATAAACTTTTCAATTTGGTACGAAAAGAATTACCTTATTAAATGGTAAAAAATGGTACAAAGTTGATTAAAGAAAGAGCTAGTAGAAACTGACAGGCAAAGGACAATTAATGGTTTAAACACAAACTGAAAATTCTCCCTCATTTGCAGGAGTTATTCTGCCCATAATCCTATTCCTATCACGTATCTGCTCTTTGACCTTGAACACCAATTTTATGTCTTTTAAGTCTCACTTTCTTCTTCTGCAAAATGGAGATAACAATTCCGACTTCACAAGGCTCTTGAAGAATTAAATGTCCTACTACATGAAAGGGACTTATACAGTTCCAGATACATAATGAGTATTTAATAAATGCCAGTAATCATTGGCTTCATTTTGTTCTTCTAAGCTATTAGTCATTTGGGCATATGGTCAAGCAGAAAAGGAAAATCATTTTCAGTTCACAAATCGCACTAATAGTGCAAAATCAAACCACATTGACATTGTTAATTGAAGATAGACATTTAACGTGCATTTGTCAGCAGCTGGTAATGTCCTCCCCTTTGCCTGCTCTTGGGACAGAACAGCATTATGTGAGCAATGACACCTTATTGGTTTTCATGTGTCTTAATGATGGTTTTGGTACAGTTAAGAGCAGAAAATAATCACACTTTTCTATCCAGTTATCCTTTCATAAACAAAATTAAGATATTTAACATAATATCTTTAAAAAGTAGAATTAATAGTTCCCCTAAGGAATATATAAAAATAACACACAGAGAATATACACACAAGAAATTTTGTACCTTACACATAGTTAAAACTGTGTAACCTTAGTTTTTCATTTAATATGATTAGAATGCCCCTTTCTAAGTCACCTGAATACTTAGGGTATCTATATCTTTCAAGGATGACTCTAGAGTTTGGATCAGCTTTCCTCTACCTTCTGGAGACATGGTTCGTGTAT
>CM053403.1:112056774-112363477 GCA_028644305.1 Xerus rutilus
ATGGAACCACCATTTGACCCAGCTATCCCACTCCTTGGCCTATACCCTAAAGACTTAAAAACAGCACACTACAGTAAAGCAGCCACTTCAATGTTTATAGCAGCACAATTCACAATTGCAAAACTGTGGAAGCAACCCAGGTGTCCTTCAATAGATGAATGGATAAAGAAACTGTGGTACATATACACAATGGAATATTATTCAGCAATAAAAGAGAATAAAATGATGGCATTTGCAGGCAAATGGATGGAATTGGAAAGCATTATGCTAAGTGAAGTAAGCCAATCCCAAAAAACCAAATGCTGAATGGTCTTCCTGATTAGTGGATGCTGATACATAAGGGGGGTGGGAACAGGAAACATAAGAGAAATGGAGGAACTCGACACGGCATGGGGGAGGTGGGGGGTGGGAAAGGGGAATGGGTATAGTAAAGATGGCTGATTGAGATAGTCATTACTACCCTTGGTGCATGTATGAAGACACAATTGGTGTGACTTTATCTGGTTTGCAACCAGAGAAATGGAAAAACTGAGCTCTATATATGTACTATGACTTGAAATGCAATTAAATAAACTAATAAAAAAAATGATGCCTTATTTTGCCTCTTGGGGTATCCTTCTGACAGCTTATCTTTCTGTCACACAACAGAAACAGAGAGAATAAAGAAAAAGTTGCATGACAGCACAACTTTAAGTTTAGTAATGACTTTTTAACCAGAAGGGAAGCATTCTCTAAAATCCTCTCTAAAACTCTTTAAACAAGAAGAATCTACTTACAGTTTTTCCCCCCATGAGGACTATGAACTGGGTCCATGGGAAAAAGTCAGCCATGATTTTATTTTAACAGGGTCTGAAGTACCTAAGTCAGCAAGGAAGATATCCCTTAACCTCTGTGGCAAGGAACCAAACTGGAAAACACTTCATCTATAGGCACTAAGAGTCAATGAGCCCAAGCTTGGTCCTGGGCATGGACTGTGGGCCTGAAGGAGGAACAATGATGAGCAAGCAAAGCCCAGTGTCTTTTGAGTCATCTCTAGCCATCTACTCAGAGGTTTGGCCAGAAACTTCAGCAGAAGGAAGGGAGGAGGGAAGGGAAGTAGGGAAGACAGACAGAGCCCTAATGAAGGAGTACTTCCTCCAGAACATTTAGTTTTATGGCCTAGACTAGACTGCAGTTCAGGTAGGGAGAGAGCATTTGTCCCATTCAGCACAGCATCCGTTGAAAAAACTACAAAAGCAGCTCCAAGCCCACCTGCAACAGGCAAGAGTAGAGTTACCCACAGCCAGGAGGGCCAGGGGAGTGGGAGCATCCCTATAGGCTCCCTTGGCTGGAAGTTGGGTGCTGGGCATGGTTAAAGGACTGGGGACCCAGAAGAGCCTTCAGCAAAACTGCCACTGGAATCCAGAATGTACAAAAGAAGTCACAGGAGACCTCTCCAAAAGGAAGGGAGGGATTTGGAGCCTGAGCCTGGAATGTCAGAGATGTTGCTATTGGCAACAGCACTAATGCCAGTTTCTGTTCACTACTCAAATTCCTTGATTGCTACCTCAGTGGCACTTGAGGAAGCACTTGTGGACAAAGGGGACTATGACTTGCAAGAAGCCCAACTGACATGGGAAGGATTTTAGTGGAGGGAGAACTGAGTGGAGCAAACATTTATGTCATCAGTCCCTTGGTGCAGCATGATGCAACTCAGAGGTAGAGCTAAAGTCACTGAACTCTGGAGTTTGGGTGTTATGTGCAAGATCAATGTATTCACATACCCTGGGAAATCCCTGATGGAACTGTGGTGACAGAAACAAATCACCATGCCATTGAATAGTCTGACAGTAGACTTTCTGTTTGTCTGAGATTGGCCCTTATCTCATGCTGTTTTCTTGTACTCCTACTTCCTAGTTCAGCAGACAAGGAAGTCAGTTTCTGCCTCTGGAGGAGAGGCAGTTGGCAAAGCATTCAGTCTGACTGCTGTTCCTGCAGGGTCCTCCTGTTTACTGCTCTCCTCCTCCAGCCCCACTATGGCTTACGGAGGCCAAAGCCAGGTGGTGGGAAATGCACAAGAGCAGGCAACTGGGACAGCTGTCCACTGACCTCTTGGCAGGCCCTATCCATCTGTCCTTCTGTTTGTTTTGTGAAACAGAAAAGGAGATTCACAGCCCTCTCCATGGTGGACAGTCACAGAGCAGGTGGTCAGATATGTGTGCCCAGTGATGTGGGCCAGGGGAGATGAGGTCCAGGGGCAGAAAGGGGGTTGGGGAGTTGTGGCCTCAGTTCTAGAAGAGAAGGGCTCTCAGATGGACCAATGTCATCATACATAAAGCTGGCACACTGGTTGACTTATCACATTTGGTCAAAGACCCTGGTCCTTTCGAGGGCTTGGAAAGGATTGGATGAACAGGGATTGGATGACTCTTGGAGAAGGTGGAACAGTCAAAAAAGCCACCAGCAAATCAGAGAGGGTTGTGAAACATCCCTCTCTTTTAGGTAATCCATGTTCACTTTTTATACTACCATCTGTCTATTTACACCCAACTCCTAAAGTCCACTTTCCTACCCAGCCACGCACTATCCAGAAGTCCCCATTGTTATAAAATGCCACTGGCTCAGTCACATCCTCATGAAGCCTCCCTTGGCCTCAGCTTTGAGAAAGCTGTCGGATGATGATTATACTAAGTATATCCCTTGGTTTTAGGTTATATTGAAACTGCAATTTCTCTTCCCTCCGCTCCCCTCCTACTCAGCTGCCTCACGCTGGTGTTAAGCCCTTACATTTACCCTTCTCTGGAGCTATTTATTTGGTGAGCAGTAAGTGTCACCTGTCCATTTGCCTGCTAATGAACTGTACAATCCTAACAGTCAACCCGCTCCAGCCCCAAAGGAATGTTAGTGGCTCAGGCCACACAGCCAGGTGCAATGGGGGGGTTAGATAGGCAAGAGGGGAGGCTATGGTTACAGCTGGAGACAGAGACAGGAAAAAAGTTCTCATTCACTGGTAATGCACAAAGCTCTATAGTGGTAGATTTCCACACATTGTCCCTGTTTAACAGATGAAGAGACAGGAGCCCAGAGAAAGTGAATGGTTCTCTGGGTTACGTAGCAAGTGAGGAAGGTGAGTGACAGAACAGGGATTTGATCCCTGGTTCATCTGATGCTCAAGTCAAAGGCTTTGGAAGTTGCTTTGTGGTTTGCAGGCTGCCCCTGTTGTGGGAACTGTACACACACATAGATGTTCCAGGATACTCTAGTCAACTTTTAAAATGCTGTATCAAAAGACCTGATAAGAACAACATAGAGAAGGAAAAGTTTATTTTGGCTCGTGGTTCTGAGGTTCAGTCCATGGACATCCCATTCTATAGCTCTGGGCCCAAGATAATGCAGAATATCATTACAGAAGAGTGTAGCAGAGGAAAGCAGTCAGGACATGGCAATCAGGAAGGAGAGAGAGCTCCACTCACCATGGACAACATATAAACCCCAAAGGCATGCCCCAGTGATCTACTTCCTCTAGCCATATCCTACCTCCTTATGGTTATCACCTAGTTAATCCATATCAGTGGATGAATCCTCTGATTAGGTTATACCTCTAATAATCTAATCATTTCACCTCAAAAAATTCTTGCATTGTTGCACATGAGCTTTTGGGGGACACCACATATCCAAACCATAATATAGGTGCCTCCGCAGGTACATTAGCTCTCCTAGCACTAGCCATGAGTTGGGATTAGTACTGAAGTTATCTGGGATTAGATTGGTTTAAAAGGAAGATTACAGAAATCATTCTTATGATTGGAGTCAGAGACTGGGATCTGAGTTGTAGTCAGAAATCCAGGGCAGAGGAGAGCACAAGTTGTGTCTCTTACTTAAACCCCATCATCAGGGAAAAAGCATGACCCCATCATTCATATTCCATGTCCTTCCAACCACCAGGACCTAATGACATCACAACTGTATGACTGGTTATGAAATTGGAACTTCTGACCATTATTTTTGAGTCACTTACAATGAAGCATCATATGTATCAAAACCAATTCTATGAATCCATTAGTACCTATCATTAAAAATACGCATAAGCCAGGTGCGGTGGTGCAAGCCTGTAATCCCAGCACTTAGGGAGGCTGAGACAGGAGAATCTCAAGTTCAAAGCCAGCCTCAGCAATGGCGAGGCGCTAAGCAACTCAGTGAGACCCTGTCTCTACATAAAACACAAAATAGGGCTGGGATGTGGCTCAGTGGTCAAGTGCCCTGAGTTCAATCTCCAGTACCCAAAAAAAAATATATATATATATGCATATGTCAACTTGAACCATAAAGTGGGCTCCTCTGGGGCATGTGGCTCCTTAATACTCTAATCTGAGTTTGGGGACCATATGACAGGGTCATCAACCTAATAACATTTTAAAAATTAGAAGCACTAAGTGGGAATGGAGTGGACAGTGGAACAGTGTCCAGAGTGAAAAAGAACACTAGGGCTGAGGGGGCTGGATGGCCCTGGCAGAGACATCCAAGATGGAGAAGTCAAGAGGGAAGGAAAATGAGAGGCTGAAAGGAGTAGGCGTTCATAAAAATTCACAGGAGGGAGAGAGGGAGAGAAAGAGAGAGAGAAAGACAGACAGACAGACAGACAGACACACACACACACACACACACACACACACACACAGAGAGAGAGAGAGAGACTTCTGTTCTACCACATGGAAAGAAATCTTCTCCTTGACTCCTGCCAGCCTTTAGGGGCCACTTTAGAAATGGAGGGATGTCAAGGGATTACTCAGGTAACTGGGGGCAGTTAGAATGTCAGCTAATTAACAGACTCTAACCTTGATATTGAGGTGACACTCAGACATTGGAAAAGAAGTCAGAGACATTATTTGGCCCTTAATATGTTCTTCCACCATGTGTCTCCAGAGAACATGCCTGTAGAGAGAGAGAGAGTGAGTAGAGTCCAGCTGCCTGCTAATGTGGGTCATTTGTCTCCATTCCTGGCCAGCCACTTCTGTTCTTGGCGTGTCAGGGAGATTCTCTGAAGCAAGCCAGGATCTCATGCTCCTTCTTCTTGTCCTTTAGCTCTGGGGTATGTGGCATCCATTTCCTCTAGAAACCTCTGGAACCAGCATTTAGTGCCTTCCTGGGTGAGTAAAGTTAATTTATTGCAAAGTTAATTTACTAAGTGGAAATCAGTCACATGGAGTGAAAAGAGGAAACCCCTTAAACAGCACTTCATAAAAATGAGCTGCCAAAGAAAATGGCTAATGGTATGAATTCAAAGTTTAAAGATAAGAGCACGCTGTGGATCTCCCCGGTATCTAATCCATCTCCTGAGTTCTTAGGTTAGGAGAATGAGAAATATATATGTTTTTTAAATGCGGTTTCTGTCCATTTTTTATGAATCCTACTGTAAGAAAGGGGCACATAAAAATTAAAAAATTAGAGAAATAGATATGTTAAGTAATGCTTAACCACCTTATAAAAAGATGCTTCATTTGACACAAACATTTACAGTAGAATATCCAACTCTGAGTATCATTTGAAAAAGTCCTTTTCTACCCCAGACATTAAGCAGGCTTTGCAGTTCAATGAGGGAATCCTGCTGTCAAAAGCAACATAAAAGAACTAGGTATCAGTAGAGGTTCCCCTGTCCATGGAGATTTACATAAAATTAACTTCAGCTCCCTCGACCATGTCTTGTGAGCAGCCCAAGGTCCCCTTCAAAGTTGCTGCGTATTTCTGAGGCTCTTTCTTGAAGGTTCATTCTGGTTTGTATGGAACCTTTGCCTCACATGCATTCACTCCCCTATTCTCAAGCCATTCGCTTCCCGTGGGTGTCACTGACCCAAATGCAGAAGTGTCATGGTTAGGGTAATGCTAGTTGCCATAAGAAACAAGTCTATAAAATAGGATCCATTTTTCTCTCAAGCAGTACTTTAATGTGGATATTCTTGGCTGACAGACAACTTTCCTTCATGTAATGATCAAGGGCTCCCTCTCTCTTCCAATTTTAGGAAGACTTCTGTATGCAGTTGGCACATCTGCTTCTTAGCTACTTCAGAGAGTGAACACACATCACTTTTGCTCTCATTCCATGGTAAAACCCAACTGACTGACTATAGGGTCCCCCCTTAGCTACAAGAGGAGCTGAGGAATGTTCCCTGGTTGGGCAACTGCTTCTCCCAGTGGCTCTGTACCACGTAAGGGTGAGCATGAGTTTCTATTGTTCAGTTCCTGATCTTTGTCAGAAGGACATCTCCACATTTCCTGTCACGAAAGAAATTGTTTTTGTGAACAGGAATAGTGGAAGCTTTAAGGAAAGTTGGCTGGTAAAAAGATATTACACTGTGATGAAACAACCTCAAGTTGAATTTAGATATTCCAGTACTCAAAATAGCCTCTGGCTGTCAAGCCATCAAGACTTTTTTGTTGGGCATCTCTCATGGAATGTTTATCTAATCTCTTCTCTCACTACTCACCCAGCCTCAAAATTCTTGTTCGTTTTTTAGGGAGCCATGCTAGGGATATGAGCCAGATCCATGTATGTAAAGCGTAGAGCTGAGCCAGGAGTTTATACATATCTTTATGGGATCCTTTTGCCTTTTTGCATTCATAGACTATATTCCCCTTCCAAAGAGGTACAAAGCTAGAACTCATTTTTTTTTTAAATGAAGAATTCCCAACTATTTTGAAATTTAGCAATAGCTTACTTGTTTTTAATTATGGTGATTTAAAAATATGAATTCAGAACTGGGAGTGGGACATGTCTCTTGTCCCTTAAAAGAGGCAGAGCAGCAATTATGCTATCTCCTTTGAGCTTCCTTTTCTCCTGGATCTCTATAACAGTTTCCAGCCCCTGGTGGCCCCACCTTCCTGGTCCAAAATCTAGAAATTCAAGACTTTCATTTCTCTGTTTTTTCATGCTCTTCCTGTGGCTGCATCTGCTACCCATTCTAAGATACTTGGAGTCCTTCCCTGGTCTGTCTCTTACTTCTCCTTGTCTTCTAGTAGATATTCCCTGCATTTTCTCCAGGGATTTTTACATCTTTGGGAGAGAGAGGGTGGAATGTGGTTAGCCCATTCTACAGGAATGGAACTCATTGAAGGTTTCTAAGTTGCTCTCTATTCCAGAAAACTCTTTTGGACTGAAGCAAGGAGAATGGGTTGAAGGCAGTGAGGCTAGAGCAGTGACCCTTGAGCTGGAAAGAAAAGGGCAGAGTCCAGAGCTACTTAGATGTGGGTTCTGTTAGATATAGTGGTCAATTAGATGTGAAGGTTGAGACAGGTGGTAGTACCCAGAATGGTTCACTAGGAAGGAAACAGGAAGAAAAACAAATTGCTCCATGAATGTCAGTTTTGTTTTTAAGCAAATTTTTTAGACAGCTGGCTCCTCTCATAGACCAGAACAAGCAGATTTCAAATCTTTCCATTTTTTTTCTCTCTACACTCCAGGAAGATCTTTGCCTTGGCATTATTAGTCCGGCCAAGATATTCTTCATTCTAACGAAATGCATTTAAGCCAGCTTGAAAGCATTGGAAATTTTCTACAATTGTCCTGATTGCCATTTTTATGGGACAAATTCAAAATAGATTTTATTTGCATAACAAACCATCACCTTAAATTGTGAAGTAGTCATAGGTTTATTCCACTTATGTTGCATCACGGTGATTATTGTTTTGGATCTGTGTTTGAGAATTTTGCCATTTGTTTCTATTATCTGTTAGCAAATCATACTGTTAGATGAAATTTCAAATATATAAGATATTTTAGAGGAAAACTAAGAAAACCTGAGCTTTCCAAGGTTGTTTATGAAAGAAACTAATAACCGCAATGCCACTGTAGCTATAGACAACATAAGGTTTTCCTAACCTACTTTTGCAGGAGTAGATGTGTCTTTTAATGTTTCAGACATACCACACAGACACACAGAGATGTTCATTTTTCACACCTGTTAATATATAATTCAGTCTTTAACTCCTTACAAATTCTATACTCTTTTCTCTATTATTTTTCACAACTAAGTTAAGATGATTAATCATTCTGACTATGGATACTTTGCCTCTTAACTTAGTGTACATATATACACATATATTTTGCTTTGTCAGCCATGCCTACAAAGAGTGAGGCCCATAACCCATTTGGGTTGGTTATGGTATTAGTCAGCTTTTCACTGCTGTCACTAAAATACCTGACCTGGACACAAAATAAACCAAAAGTTTATTTTGGCTCTTGGTTTCAGAGGTTCAGACCATGGTGGGCTAACTCCATTGCTCTGGACCAATGGTAAGGAAGCACATCATGGCAGAAGGGCATAGTGGAGAAATCTGCTCTGTTCATGACAGCCAGGGAGCAGAGAGATAGGAGAAGGGACCACAGAGAAAATGTACCTTTCCAGGCCATGTCCCCAGTGTTCTAGCTCCCTCTGCCAAATCCCAGCTGCCTACAGTTACTGCCCATTCTGTCCATTCGAACTAGGACAGACTAATTAGGTTACAGCTCTCACAGTCTAGTAATTTTACTTCTGATATTCCTGTATTACCACAGAAGCTTTTGTGGGATGCTTCATGCCCAAACCATAACAGTTACAGTACCAAGATGGTGGTCTACTTTATCTCATTAGTATGAACTTCCTCATATCACAAGCCATATGCTTGACTTTGGGTAGAAAAACAAATAAATCTAAAACTAGAAAGAAATTCCCAAGATAAACAGTATAAAGGACTGAGAATGAAAGACCTTACATTTGCAACAGAATTGTATTATTTCTTAGAAAGACTTTTGAGAAAGTAATCTGTGGGCAGAGGGAGAAATAGTCTTCCTTTGTGTGGCTTGCTGCAATTAGACAAAAGAAATAAAAGGATGAGGGCTTTGGCAATCAGCTGCTTTCAGAGTCCGTAACTGGGGACAAATCTTCTAGGACTTGGGAGCTTCATATAATATTCTTGCACCATAGAAAACATGACTGCTCACCCTCCCTGTTGCCTGGGTGGGCTACTGTTTCTCCTTTTCTTGACCTGAAATGAAGTTGAGTCAGAATACTTAGTTTGACCAGTTGGAAAAAAAAGGTGAATGGAAGTGTGAGATTTAGAGGTTTTGCTCATCTTCAGTGCTATAGTTGAGATCTTAAATATCTTCTAAAGGCTCATGTGTTAAAGGCCCAGTGTCCAGCTTCATGTTATTGGGAGATGCTGAAAACTTTAAGAGGTTGGGCCTAGTGGGAGGTCTCATGGTAACTGGAAAAATGCCCTTGGAGGGGATAGTGAGACCTTGGCCTTTTTCTTCTTATCCTTCTCTTAGCATCCCAAACCTGAGGCAAACAGGCTTCTTCCACCACACATTCCCATCATGATATATTGACTTGCCCCAGCCCAAAAGTCAACTGGGCCAAATGACCATGGACTGAAACCTTCAAAATTATGAGCCAAAATAAACTTTTCCTTTTATTTGTTTTAAAGTTAATTATCTCAGGTATTTCATTACCATAATGGACAGCTGACTAATACACTTAAACATAAGTCAGACTTTCTTATCAGGATAGAAGGACAGGGTTTTGATAAAAAATTCTAATTACTTGGAAACTCTGGGCAGTGCTACCAATTATGTGCATTTCTACTTTCTTTCTCCAATTACATTTTTTTCTGAGAGCCTACATTCTGGTATCAACAGCATTTTGTTTTTGTGGCTCATTTACTAATAGGATTCTGCTGCTGTCTGTGGGATCTGGCAATCCTGAATGGGGACATTTTTTTTGGTCAAAGTTTTGCAAAAGGGATGGTCAGCACAGCTCAGGCTGAAGATTATGCTGGGAAAGGAGCTGAGATAGGGAGTCCACTAGATTTAAGTGCTTTCGGAATCATATGCAAAAATTTTCTAAGACATTATAGTTGGTCAATTGAAAACATTTTTAAGTGCCCCTGAATGCTGATGTAAAAGCTAAATATAGGAATAGATTTCACATTTCAGAACTCAAAATAGCATCAAACAAAAGACAGAATATTTTGAGTAGCTTGTGTCTAAAAATCTCACCAAAAGACAAAAAATCTCCAGTGAACCTTAGCTTAGTTTCAAGACTCAGACACTTTGGTCATTTGTTACAATGAATGTGTTCATTATGAGATAGTTATTCCATTTATTCATGAATATTCAGTGATTCATTTATCATTCAACATGCTGCCAAAACATTTTTTTAAAGATACATTTAAAAAAAATATTTTTAGATGTCAGTGGACCTTTATTATTTTTTGATATTTATATGCAGTGCTGAGAATCGAACCCAGTGCTTCACATACGCTAGGCAAGTGTTCTACCACTGAGTTACAACCCCAGCCCCCTGCCAAAACATTTTACCATGCAAAGATGTTGAACAGTTAATGGAGAAGGTTGGTGATGAGGCTTATGAAAAGGGACTTGGATTACCTCTGTCAAATAGCTAAGCACAAGCGGAGGAAGAAAGGACCTTGAAGTCAGGAGATGCCCTTCAGGGTGGGAAGTATGCAATTGCAGCCAGAGAGACATCCAGAGCCACAGAGGTGGGCCAGCATCCAGTTAAGGCGAGATCAATGTAGCAGCAAAAAAATAATGATGAATTAGCAAACTGCATACTTACTATATTAAACCTGCTTAAGGCCTCACAGCTAGGAAGTGACAGAGCTATGATTCAAACCCAGAGTCTCTGATATAGAGCCCTTGTTCTTAACCATTGCTCCACCAGCCTAGATTTCCTTGACTAGAGAGAGAACGCTTGGCAAAATTTAGCATTTAGAATTTTAGTACCAAGTGGGCCATTGCAAAACTGTTTTTGTATGGGTGTGCAGGTGTGTGTCGTATAACTCCAGAGGAGGCTGCTCCTGTCGTAGTTCATGTGACTGTTATGCATGTTGAATTTGCACAACAGACCACTGCCAACTGTAACTGTGGTCCAACCATTTATATGTTTTAGCCTTTGCAAATGAAATACCTGACCTGCTGAGAGGCAAATGACTCTACCCCTAAGGATGCTTTTTGTGGAGAGAAGTCAGCACTGGTCAGCAAAGGACCATCTCTTTTCTTTGGTTTCCTATGGCATGGATTCCACTCACAGCTAATAAGTAAATAGAATATATACACAAGAATTTGATAAGGGATAGATACAGAGATTAAATCTTGTTTAAAGAGAAAATCTAGATTAGACAATGAAGGGAAGGGAGGGAGGATGGGCATAGAAAAGACAATAGAATGAATTGGACATAACTTTCCTATGTTCATATATGAATATACAACCAGTGTAACTCCACATCATGTACAACCACGAGAATGGGATCCTAATTAGAATAAGTTATATTCCATGTGTGTATCATATATCAAAATACACTCTACTGTCATGTATATCTAAAAAGAACAAATTTTAAAAATCTGGTCACAGAAGCCAAAGAATGGGGTAGCCATCAGTGTGGATGAGGTTCCTGAACTGCCTGCTCTCCCAAAAGCAAAGAAATGGGGAAATAATTTGAAGCCTGTGATACTCCAGAGGTAATTTATTAGAGCTGTGGGAAGACTGGAAATGTGTTGTTAGGAAAATGAAATAAGTGCATGTTTGGATTTGTGCCTCACAAAGGAGTCATAAGCCCTATTCTCTACAGCAGGGCCCGGTTATGAGCAATGAGGGTGGCTGTGTGATTCTGTCCTGAAGATGTGCTTGAGGGCTGGAGAAAGATTTCTCAGTGGCTGCAGAGGTACTGGGGAATGCCCTTCAGCTCCCATCTGTGGTGGATGAGCCAAGACTGAGAGTAAAGCCTCCAAGGTCTGGCTTCTGCCAGCAGCTCTGTGGGCTGGGCCAACTTTATTGTCTGTCTTTGGAAAATGCAATGACTCTCTGAGCTTTTCAGAAAGCATACAATGGTGGCCTGACCACTGGTTGGTTTGCGATTGCATTCCCATTTCCCAGATGTCTTCACAGCTGGTTTCTAGACTGGGGGAAGGAGCTATTATTAGTAGCTGTTGTAGGCAATAGTAGATCAGGGACAGAGACAGTCTTCATCAGCCCCTGGTCTGTTACTAGGCTTTAGGATAGCTTTCACTTGTCCTTTTATCTCACAGGGTCTCAGTTTCTCCATCTGTAAAATGGAGGCAGAGAAGCTTTGATTTAAACATCCCTTTTCCAATCCAACTCTCAATCCTAGGATTCCAGGAAATACAAATTAGTTTGAGACGCTTGTCAAAATTGCTGCAAAGTAGTTTCCATCATTATGTATTTCAGTGAAACCAGGTTGTAGAATAATGCCAAGCTAGCCATTGGAATCTCAGGTGGACATAATAACTGGACCATCCTCATTGTTCTGAACAGTTTGAGAGAGAAAACAGAATGGCAAATGGAACAACCAGGATATAGCATGAGATTTTAGGTCAATTGGAAATACAGAAATATCTTCCATTGTCCCAACTCCAAATTTCTGTTCTCATTTGTACTTAATTAGCTTGTACATGAAGTAAAAAAGCATAGGAAAAGGAATCCAAGACCTCATGTTACCTCTGTCACTCAGTAGACCACCAAGCCATTTTTCCTTTCCCATCTACATTTGTTTCACAGAACATCTGTTCCATAGTCCCTGCTGAGGGTGTACAAATACGAGGAGCAGAGGTGGAGAGGAAATCCAACCCACGCTGGGACAGTCAGTGCCTCATCTGTGGAAAGTTGTCACAGCAATGTGGTCAATGATGTGCTAGGACCACTGAACTTCCTATTGGATATCAACTGTGAGTACATGCAGGGAACAGTGTTGGCTAATGGAGAGAGAAAGCTACTGAGAAAAAGGAGAAGGAAACAGATGTTCGGAGAAGCAGATATGAGAGACCCTGGAGAAAAAGCGTGAAGGAGAATAAAAATTTTATAAAAGTCTTAAAATCTTAGAAAGGTCTTAAGATCCCTTTGGTAGCCGTTTTGCACTTCCTGCCCTGAGATCTTGACTTTGCTTTTGCCTTTGTTCAAGTGGGTTCCTCCTGCATTCAAACAATCTCTGATAAGCTGTACCTAGCTGTGACTTTGTGGAAGTGACTGTCTGTTGGTACTTTTGTTTCCTCATTTGTAAAATGTACCAGCCAGTGTATGTATTTCTAAGTTTCTTTTCTAGCCCCCAGATTATAAGAAAGGCTTCTACAAAAGAAAGCAGGATTCTCAGTGACCCACTTCCTTTCCCTCAATTAACTCGATTTCGATGGCAGCCAAACCATGTCAGTCAGTGTAAACAGCCCTGATAGCTGTCGCCTTGGCAGAGGCTTCTGTCCCTTCCAGAAACCAGAAAGCAGAATGGAAATATGGAAGTCAGATTCTCCTGGTATAAATTCAATGTGCCAGCACTTGGTACTGCCACAAAACGAAGCAGGAAGCTGGCCTACACCCACGCAGCTCCTGTCTTACCTGTGCTGTCACTGTGTCCGAGCATGTATTTATAGCTCCAGCTTGTCTGTGGGAGAATGAGGCTAGGGCTCCAACAATACCCTGGATTTGAAGCTTTGTCTGAATTCTCTCTTTTAGCTCCTTGAAGTAGGTAGAATGTTATTTATTATGTACAATTTCAGTTGAAGCTTTCTTTACACAGCGATCGTCAGACAATCTACGTCTGCTTCTAATGCATGTGGCATTTCACAAGTGCCATTGTCTGCCACAAAGGAATGCAGTATGGGTGGCCTGGTAGTGTCTCAAAGCCACTGAACTGCAAGGAAAAGCAAAACATGCTGTGGCTGTAAGGAATTAGACTGAAAAAGAAAAATTTTCCCTAAGGTGGTAAGACAGCGGTGTATATTAAAAGGGACAATGTGTTAATGCAATTTCGATATATTTTTAGAAAGAACAGACAACTTGCTCTTGGGTATGGTTGGAAATGAAGTCCTGCTTACAGGCTTGGGAGTAGATTTGATGAAATTTCAGTGTCCTTTCCACACCTAGACTGATGACAGGGTCTCCATTGGACAGTCTCTCTGCCCTCATTGCGTCACATTCCTACCAATATCATCAAGTTACTATCCATTCTCCTATAAAGGTCTAATGAAGTCCAAATTAGGCAACTGTAACTTTATTTTCTCATCCAGTCTTTACTACCAACCCACTTCACCACTAATCTGACTCTCACTTAGGAGAGGACCCCAAACAGCAAGACTCTGGATGTTATGAACAAGTGGGTAAATCCCTTCCAGTGCTTGAACTGGCTACCTTCTACATAACTGAGCATATAGGGCCCCATGCTCCTCATTTGGGTTGTCTATGCCATCCATCGTACATAACTGTGTATATATATCCCTAAAGCTGTCTTCTTGATGGACAGCAAACCAAGGCCTCCAGAGATGCTGTCCCTCTTGCTTTACCTCCCACCCAAAGATAGAAGGAAACCACTGAATGGTAGATTCAGATGACCAATAGAGAAATATACTTCAGGACACTAAATCCTGAAGAAACTCAGCTGTAATGGTCAATACCCATGTGGGTCCTGGCTCAACTCACAAAGCATCAGCTCATTCCATTGGTCTCTTGTGGGATACCTGAATTTTAAAGAGCTTTTTGCAAGAGAAGAGGACTTGGGGCAAAATTATTACTTTAACTTTAGTACACAGTATTCTCAGAAGATACTGCATAATTTGTCAATATTTTTTCTCAATAACTTATATCTTCCTCTTGCCTTTGTTATCTGTTCTTCTCTTCATTTCCCATAGTCATTTCCCTCATTCTCGGAGGAGGAACCAAAGAGCACTAAAATTTTTAGTGCCAGGTACTGTGTTTGTGTACTTTATGCATAGTACCTTTTGACTCCTTCCTGAATTTCTGAAGTAACTTTCAAAGTGATCTCCCATCTTCTACATACTGCCACCTTTGTCACAGTCCAGAGTTTCTTCTTAACCCATGCTCCCTCTTTGACAATATCAACATCTTCTCACTACCTTTGGAATGAAACTTGCTCCAGCCTCCCCAGCATCTTCTCCAACCTGTCTACAAAGGCCCTATACAGGCGTATTGCCACACATTCCGATCTCAAAATGTATGGACTTTGCCTACCTTGGACCACTTGTTAAACTTTCTTCTCCTCCTAATTTGGCCAACTGTTCATTAAGTTTCAGTTTAAATATTAAATGGGCCTTCATCTCCTCATATTTTACTTAATCTCCACTTTTAGCATAGTTGCCATTGTATTATAGACCTGTGATGCATTATACAGAGTAAACCAACTTTTATGATCAACAACTGAAAAGTTTCCTTGACTTGACTCAACAATGGTCTGTTTTTTTCCTTAGCATCAGTCTGATGTGAGTGTGGCTCCTGAAGGCTCCCCTCCAGGTGATGACTTTGAGATCCAGGCTGCCTCTACCTTATAGCTCTGTTATGCCTTAAGACCTGGGAATTCTTCACTTCCAGGCACATAAACAGTGACAAAAATATATGGAAGATAGAGTAGGAGGTATTAAGAACCTGGTCCTGCCAAATCTCCAGCCAGTACTCCATGACAAGCCTTTAATCCTATCTACTGACTATACTTCTCAGAGGACTCTCAAGTTACCATACCACTGATTTGAGGCCTAGAAATATCTTCAAATTAGAAAAAGAATAGCTGCTGTTTAGTCAATGATGACTCAATAGCTTTTGCAATTTTCAATGAAACTACTCCAGCAGGAATTTTATATAATGGTCCAACTGGTATGAGACAACTGTCATGCGTCCACAGCTTCTATTTTGGTCCTTTAATTCTCAATTACCATCATTCTGGTAATCTAGGAAACTGAGTTAATAGAGAAATCAAAAAGGTTATAGTACTAGCTATTATATATATGGAATGAGTCACATTGCCATAACTTCTAAAATGCTAATGGATTTTTTAAAAAACCATTTTTTAATTGTGGATGGACACAATACATTTGTTTGTTTGTTTATATGTGGTGCTGAGGATTGAACCCAGTGCCTCCCACATGCTAGGCAAACTCTACCACTGAGCTACAACCCCAGCCCTCTAATGGATTTTTGATCCCCTTCCAAATTCTGTAACATTCTTGTTGAAGGGTAATATTCTCTAGTGCACCTAGAGATAATTAGAAAATGAACAAACCAAAAAATGATAATTATAAAATGGGTTTTACCTTTTATTCCACATTAACCCTAGGATTATTCAAATAATAAAATTCTTAAAGGTAAACAAATATGTTCTCAGACAATTCATAGGATTTCTTTTTTAATTTGTTCTAATTAGTTATATATAATAGCAGAATTTATTATATACAAATGGAGCACAATTTTTCATTTCTATGGTTGTACACAATGTAGAGTTGCACCATCTGTGCATTCATACATGTAACTAGGGTAGTGATGTTCATCTCATTCCACCATCTTTCCTGCCCCCTTCCTCCTCCCCTTTGCTCAATCAAAGTTCCTCCATTCTCCTATGCCCCTCCCCCCATTATGTATCAGCATCCACTTATTAGAGAGAACATTTGGCCTTTGGTTTTTTTGGGATTGGCTTATTTTGCTTAGCATGATATTCTCCAACTCCATCCATTTGCCTGCAAATGCCATAATTTTATTCTCTTTTATTGCTGAGTAATATTCCATTGTGTATATATACCACAGTTTATCCATTCATCTGTTGAAGGGCATCTAGGTTGGTTCCAGAGCTTAGCTGTTGTGAACTGAGTTGCTATGAACACTGATGAGGCTGTGTCACTATAGTATGCTGATTTTAAGTCCTTTGGATTTAGACTGAGGAGTGGGATAGCTGGGTCAAATGGTGGTTCCATTCCAAGTTTTCCGAGGAGTCTCCATACTGCTTTTCAGAGTGGTTGCACCAATTTGCAACGTAACTCATAGGAATTTTGATACTGTGCTTTAACCCTAGATTATAACAAGCTATAGAACAGAAGGGGCTGTCTGATATTGACTAGATTTGAAAGGAGGTAAATTCTCTCTTATAAAATAAGAGAATATAAAATATTCTCTTTATATTTAGAATATAAAATAAAATAAGAGAATATAAAATATAAATAGAATAAATATCATACAAAAACTTTCTCGAGGCACAGAAAAGGATACAACACTAACAGGGAAAATTGCCTTAAAATGCAGGCAATCCTTACTTAAAAATGGTTCAACTTATGATTCTTTGAGTTCAAGATAGTGTGAAGATGGTATACATTCATTAGAAAACACTGTGAATTTTTAATTTCCCTGAGCTAGCAATATATGGTGCTATCCACTGTCATGGGGCTGAGCAGCAGTAGTGAGCTATAGCTACCAGTTAGCCACAGGATCAGTGTACTGTTCTGCTACTGATGTTCCATAGGTTAGGTGTATTGAATACACTTTGAATTTAATGATATTTTCAAATTATAACAGGTTTGTTTGACCAAGACAACATCGTAAATCAAGGAGAACCTACAATTGGCATGTAGAGTTTAGTGAATCCAAAGAATAACAAGTTTTCATTTCCAAAGCTTTTTCATTTCATGATCCCCAGTTATAGTCCATACAACTGCTGAAGGAAACTGAGGCAAGGAAAAGATTACATGATTTGACAATGGTCGCACAAATCTCCAGTTTTTCTAGGATTCGTTCCTGCTTCCTAGCACAGGATACCTTCTATGAACCGAGGCATAAGTCAAGACCATGGGCACCACTTTAGCACCACCCTCTCACCTTCCATTCATTCCTCATCTGGCTCCCATTGACTGTAGCTCCCCTCTGGTATAGCTAGGCCTATTCTGTGATCCACTGGGCCTTTTTCAGTTCTTACCTTGTGTAACTCTAAGCAGGATTTGACTGTCCAATTGTCTTTTCATTCCCTGACCGAGCCAAGCTCCATCCTACTGCAGGAGAGACTCTGACCCACAAATTCAGCAAGCTGTCCCCTATTAAATTCCCTCATAGCACTTCTTCATCACAAAACTTATCAACACAGTAATTTTACATTTATTTACATGTTCATTGGTTGATACCTGTATACTCTTTCAGACTATAAGCTTAATAAAGATGGGACCATGTTTTTTTCCCTCTCATTATTATAGTCATAGCACTGATCATCATGCCTGGAACATATTAACACTCAAAAATAAAGTTGTCCGGTGAATAATAAAAACAAATGAACAATATGGTCATTAATCAATACACTGTGTTTTCTTATATGAAGCAGTTTTCTATTTTCACTAAGTTCACTTTCTCTAAGATTCAAATTATTTTTATAAAAAGAATTTCAGGAAAATAGTCAGCAAGTCTGTGTTCATGTTTTTTATTTGATATGACTAAAGTTTCATCCTGGTGTCCAAAAATATGACAACACATTTGCAGAAAAAAGGATGCTAAAGAAGGAAGCTCTGAAAAAGGACTATGTCCTGGGAAAAGCTCTGGGTGACAACCAGGAGAACAGGGTACTAGCACCAGTGCTGGTTTTATTTAGCAACTTGACCGTGAGGAAATCACTTCCTTTCTTAGACCCTAGTTTATGTGTGAATGAGAGAGGTGCTCTCAATACGTGATGCTGTTCATAAGAATGGCCAGCCCACTGCTGACCATTTACCTATAAAACCAGAATTCTCCCTGTGGGAAGAAGGTCTTTCAGAACCAAAGGACTTTCCTTCTCCATGGCTATATTTGTTCCAGTAGTTCTTAACCTACTACTGATAGTGGGAATTTAACAAGGAACATTTCATTCAGTCTCTGTAGAATACATCTTTATGGTACTTCCTGACATGCTTCCATGATCAAGAGTGAGAAGACTGTGTCTAATCTGTCAATATTCTATTTCTAGAAAAAATTTAAGTCAGAACAGCAGGTGCTGTATTATGAATGTGCATTATAAATGGAAAACTTCAGAAGTTAGGACTCCACTGGCTGTGAGTTTTAGGCACAATCACTCAACGTTTCTGAACCTTAGTTCTTTAATTTAGAAAATATATATATCGAAGTGGCTTACATCATAGGATTGGTTTTGAGATTTGGGATAGCACTTGAGAAAACAATGTTAAACTTTAAGGTGCAATAAACATGGGTTTTTAGGTAACCAAAAGGTGCCACAAAAAATCGACATATAGAGTCATGATGATGCCAATTACTATGGAAATTACACTTCCAGCAGTCACCAAATACCAATAGACCAAGATGTAAGTGTTCAAGACATTCTTCTCCCCCATACACCAAGGTCACAGGTATTCCAAAAGTCCTAGATACCTCAAAGTGCTCATCTGAGAATTTTAGGATTACTTGGCAAAAAAGTTACTGTCACCTTGCAGAGCAATAAAGGTTTAAGCCCACATGTTTGAAAAATGATAGTACCATCAACAAGTAACTATCAGTAGCAATTGGAAAAAGACATGTTAGAAGTATTTTAATTCAAAGTATTATATAGAATGAAAAAACAGTATTTACCCTGGAAAATATGCTTGCTGCTCTGGTTAAGTAAACTTTTTTAGCACTATCAAAAAACAATTTCTCCAAACCAACTGATGCTCATAAATAAAACTAAATATATATGTATAAGTATATATGTGCATATTCATATGTATATATGCATTATATATTTTTTAAAATTGATTTTCAACAATGGTGCCAAGACCATTCATTGGGAAAAGGACAATATCTTTAATAAGTGATGCAGGGAGACCTGGAAATCTACATGCAAAAAATGAAACTGGGCCCTTCCCTTATACCACAGGCACACATTAACTAAGAATGGAACTAAAAATATAAAACTGCTAAAAGAAAATATAGGGAAAAATGCTTTGCAACATTGCATTTGTCAATAGTTTATTGGTTTGATGCAAAAGCACAGGCAACAAAAGAAAAAATAGATCAACATCTTCTTCAAAATTAAAAATCTTTGTGCAACAAAGGATACTATCAGGAGAGTGAAAAGGCAACCATAGAATGAGATAAAATATTTGAAAATCACATATCTAATAAGGGATTAATATCCAGAATATATAAAGAACCCCTGTGACTCAAAAATACAAATCAAACAGCAGAATTCAAAATGGATAAGTGATTTGAGTGGACATTTCTCCCAAGAAAATATACAAATAGAGAATAAGCATATAAAAAGAGGTTCTATATCACTAGCCATTAGTGACATACAAATCAAAACCACAAAAGTCACCATTTCACACACATTAGAATGTCCATTATCAAAAAACAAAAAAAAAAATGACAAAGGGAAATAACATGTGCTATGAGAGTGTGAAGAAATCAGAACCTCTGCACATTGCTCGTGGTGATATAAAATGGGGCAGCCTCTGTGGAAAACAAACACTTAAGCAGTTCCTCAAAAAATTAAATATAAAATTACTATATGACTCAATAATTCCACTTGTAGGTATGTACACACACACACACACACAAAATGAAGAGAACATCCAGACACCAATGTTCGTGGCATCATTATTCACGATAGCTTAAATGTTCACCAACAGATGACAAGATAAACAAAATATGGCATACACATAAAATGAAAAGTTCTGATACATGCTACAACATGGACAAACCTTGAAGATATTATGCTAGGGGAAATAACTAGATACAAAAGGATAAATATTGTATGAATCCACTTATATGACATAACTAATGTAGGAAAAACATAGAAATGGAAAGTACAATGAAGGTTACAAGGGGCTGGTTGGAGGAAGGAATGGGGAATTAATTTTAATGGGTACCAAGGTTCTGTTTGGGATGACAAAAAGTTCTAGAGATGGATGATGGCAATGGATACACAAAAATGTGACTTACATAATGCCAGTGAACAGTACACTTAAAAATAATTAGAATGGTCAAGTTTATATTATATATACTTTACCATAATAAAAAAGTAGAATGGAGATCTTGTTGTTAAGAAAAATTGTTATTGGCAGAATGTGTTATAGAGAAGATGTTTTCTATTTCCTTCAGGGTCTTAAGAGAAGGCAGTATTGATGGAAAAGAGTCAGTACCTAAATTTCTCAGCACTTCCTGCATCCCTCACTCATGCTCATCAATCTAAGTTTCTCACTAATCAATTTTCTTCTTTTCCTTTAAATGCTTCCCTTGATGGCAAATAAGAATGTTAAGCTCCAACATCCTCGCATCTCTGGATAAATGAGATGTCACCTCAGCCTGCAATCATTGTCCAGATCTGCAGAGCAAACAGCACAGCAGAGAGCTGAGTTAATATTCTAAGTAAGTTGGGGGGTGGGAGTGGGGGAAGACACTAATTTCATAGGGGTCTGGGGAGGGAGACAGCCCAGGAAGAGGAATGAGAATGGGAACAGGAAGTACTCCAGTAGTGTTCATTCCCCTTTGACTTACCATGGCAAATGACTACAAAACACACTGGCTTAAAAGTGACAGATGAAAAATCCCCATGGAAGAGGCTGGATGCTAACAATTGTACTAGCAATATCTCTCATCTTCCAGCTCAGGAACACAGCTCCCATTTTCTGTAGGAGAGCAATAGCCAGGGCAGTTATAAGGGAGGTCTACATTCCAGATTTCTACCAACAATAGGATAATTCTCAACATCTGGAATTGTGACCACACAGAACCAAGAGACTCACTGGCTTCATGGCAAGCTCTGCTTTCAGAGAAAGATACCAGTGGCATGATGCTGCAAACCAGGCACTTATTATTTATTCATAAATAAGCAAATGAATAAAAGAATGAATCAAAATCTCAAAATAAAAATATATGTGATAATTTTGTTATTTGACAAAATTACATTTTATTCAGTAAAGAAAATATAGAAATGACCTTTCATAAAGTAAGAATTATGAAGAGTTAAAAAATGTAGGTGGTCTTTATTTGTAATCAAATTAGGAATTATTACAGAAAGCTACTCAATCTTCTCTTAAATTAACAATTTTTTTTTTTAGTACTGGGGATTGAACTCAGGGGCACTTGACCACTGAGCCACATCCCCACCCCTATTTTGTGTTTTATGTAGAGATAGGGTCTCACTGAGTTGCTTAGCGCCTCGCCATTGCTGAGGCTGGCTTTGAACTCGCGATTCTCCTGTCTCAGCCTCCCTAAGTGTGGGGATTACAGGCTTGCATCACTGCGCCCGGCTAACAAATGTTTTTAAAAATTTATAATATGTATATTGACAAAGATTCTCTTTTGCTGAGACAAATATACACTGCAGGTAGAAATATATAGTGAATCATTCTTTTTGAAAAGTAACAAAATACCTTTAAATTCACATCTTTGGTCCAGTAATTTCCATTTTAGGAATCCTTCCCAAAGAAGAAATCAGGCCCTGGGTGTGGTGACATTCACCTGTAATCCAGTGGCTTGGGAGGCTGAGGCAGAAGGATTTCAAGTTCAAAGCCAGCCTCACAACAGTGAGGCACTAAGCAACTCAGTGAGACCCTGTCTCTAAATAAAACACAAAATAGGGCTGGGGATGTGGATCAGTGGTCGAGTACTCCTGAGCTCAATGCCTGGCACTCCACCTCCCCCACAAAAGAAGAGATCTGTGCTTGAGGAAATGAATTATATATCTGATAGCATTGTTCATAATGACACAAATTCAAAAAGAACCTAAGCAAACAACAGGACTGTTAAGTGAATCCTAGTACTTCTATAGTTTAGTATATGACATTTGCAAATATTATTTTAATGATATGAAAAATTGCTGACAATATAATAAATGAAAAACATAAAAATTTGCCACAAAATTGTGAACACAACACAATTTCAATTATACAAAACTAAGAATGTTCATGAAAGTAAAAAGCCTGGAAGTAATATGATATATCTAAATGCTAACAGTGATTGTCTTTAGGATGATGATTATT
This sequence comes from Xerus rutilus, assembly GCA_028644305.1. Taxonomy (NCBI): domain Eukaryota; kingdom Metazoa; phylum Chordata; class Mammalia; order Rodentia; family Sciuridae; genus Xerus; species Xerus rutilus. The sequence goes on from CM053403.1 coordinate 112,079,522, forward strand.
TTTTTTAAGTACTTTCCTGCATTTTCAAAACTCTCAATGATAATGATCACAGACTGCAATTACAACTACATTTCTTTTAAGGTAAAAGGAGATCAGATGGAAATTTGAGACCATAGTCTATGATAACAGAAAGTCCACCCCAAATGCCAGGAAATGATCCTGCCAGAGTCTTTCTTGCACATATTTGCGTGAAGAAGTATGCTTGAATTCTAAGATGATGTACTTGAGAGGGGAAAAGAAATAAAGTCTTAATTTACTCCAATTTTCATATAGCATGATTTTTTTCTCTAGTAGTTGACACATAGTTCCTTCAAGTCAGAGACCATTCTTCCTCTTTTGGTGTCTGTATTAGTCAGCTTCACATTACTATAATGAAATACCTGGGACAGACAGCCTATGAATAAAAAGTTTATTTAGCTCACCATTTTGAAGGTTCACATCTAATTTCTGACAAACCCATTGGTTTGTGCCTCTGATGAGGTCACCAAATGGTAATGGTGGGACAATGTGGCAGAGCAAACCTCCTGGAGAGTCTGAGATCAGTGGAGATAGGTCTTGTACATTGGCAAGTCCAGAGGGATCTAGACTGTGTCTTTATGACCAATGATGGGACAGAGTTCAAGTACCATGGGACACTCTAATACTTTGAACATGGAAGATATGATAGAACCCCAGATAGGCCATGGGTTATTACTGAGGATCAGCCCTTACACCCATCCAGAGGCTCAGAAACACATTTGTCATCATTCTCCCCTGGAAGCATAGGCATTCTCCAAGACATGGTCAGAAATAAAGACAGCAATCTGTTCTTCTCACGTGTTCTGTTCCTATGCCCAGCCTCCACGGCACAGTCCCATCTCAGCTTCCTGGCTGTGGATTTGGGAGTCACTTAACCTGCCTGAGATTCTACTTCCCAATATGGCCTGGTGAATATGAAAATTTTTATTTACAGTGTCTCATACAGTGCTTGGACCAAATTAGGTACTCAGAAATTGTTAGTGGTGGAGATAAGGTGTGCCAACGGATATGAAGATGGGTAAAATATTTCTTCCTTTTAAAATCTATTATCCAAATAGAGAGAATAATAGAGCACAATAATTAACAGTAATAAATGGGACTAGGAGAAGGTGTAAACCCTGGTGATTAGTTCCAGTCGCAGAGTGAGAAGGGAGGCAGGGGGAAATGCTTCCTGGTAGATGGAGGGTTCACGGGAGCAGGTGTATGGTGTGGGGGCTAAGTGTTCAGGCAGAAGGATGTAGGAGCAAAGTGCACAAGGCAGGAAAACAAGAACTATTTAGAAACACCAAATCATAAAGTTCAAGTGTGTGCAGAGTCAAGATGAGATCAGAAGGGTGGTGTGGGGCCAGATGGTGGAAAGCCCAAATGCCAGGCTTAGGAGTTCGTACTTAATTCAGTGGTCAACAGGGAGTCATTGGAAGCTTTCTTTACAGCTGTGCCAGACTAAATTAAGCATAAACACTACTTTATAGCTGGAAAGGGAAGGCCCAGAAATAGCTCTTGACTGAGAAACAGGCATAGGGAAAGGTAATGAAAAAGAGAGCTCTGATCAAACCAGAGAGGTTAATTAAATTTCTAATTATTGTGAAAGGCCATTAAAAACCTAGTTCACTAGAGATAACTGTTGTGGAGGGCTTGAAAGCAGAACACTCCTTTTAACCTTGGATAGGTGCAACAAAGTGGATGCTTGCTTTTTTTTTTTCCCCCTGTGGAGGAAAAACGTTTAAGGTACTTAATAAATCGTAGACAGATACATATACATGTGTGTTCTCTGTAAATCCACTTCACAGTCCCCAAACATCCATATATCTAGGTAGGGTGCTGTGCAACATCAGGGCAGCAAATCTCCAAAAGCTACATAATGGGTCTTAGGTCTCTAATTTTGACCCCTATCCATAGGGCAGGTGCTGAGATAGCTCCGCTTGCTCCATATTGTTGATTTCCTATGAATGGCTAAATGTATTCCTATTTAAAAAGTGTTCCATAATCATTTGAATAATCAGAATTCCACTAATGGACCATTTTGCCAGTTATCAGTGAGGATTAGCAGACAGCTTTCCATGGACATCACAGGTGGAACTGACCTTGAGTCTCATCATCACCTTGAGTTGTCTTCTGTGCACATAGCATGATCATGGGTCTGTCTTAGCATTGTACAATACTTTGTGACTTATAAAACATTTTAATCCCTCCTGTTTCATTAGAGATACAATTTATATTCATTTAAAGCAATTGAGAAAAAACTGAGGCTCAGAAAGATTTGAAAGTATTCTCAAATACATATGCTAGTTAGTATCAGAAAAGACCAGAACCCAGGCCTTCCAACTTCTAGCTCAGCATTCTTTCAGTTAGGCTAAAGTATATTATTGGCACTTAAAGATTATATTGCAAGGTATAATGTATGGTCCCTGTTCTCTTGATCTAAAAACTTAAAGCCTGGCTAGTAAGAAAAAATGAGTAAAAAAAATAACAACAAAAAATATTGAATATATACCAGACTTTCATGGTAACCAGGAGAAAAGAGCCAGGAAGCCTTTCAAAGCCTTATTCTTGGAAGAAGAAGAAATTTAAAACCAGATTGTTAAAGATCTTTTTATTGGTGCATTATGATTATATGTAATAGTGGGTTTCATTGTTACATATTTGTACATGCACATAACATTTGGTAAATTTCTTTCCCCTGTACCTCTCTTTTCCCTCTGCTCCTCTGGTCTTCTTCCTCTATTCTATAGGTCCTCCTTTTATTTTTATGAGATTTCGCCCCATTTTTCCCTTTATTCTCTCTAGATTTCATATATTAAAGAAAACATATGCCCCTCGACTTTTTGAGTCTGGCTTAGTTTTTTTTTAACATAAGGCTCTCAAGTTCCATCTATTTTTTCCTGCAAATGATGTAATTTCTTTCTTCTTAATGACTAAAACTCCATTATTTACACACACTACATTTTCTTTTTCCACTCATCTGTTGACAGATACCTAGATTGTTCCATAATATGGCTATTGCAAATTGCACTGTTATAAACACAGGTATACATGTATTGCTATATTATGTTAACTTTAATTCTTTTGGATAAATATCAAGGAGTGGTATAGCTGGGTCTTTGGTGACTCAATTTCTAGTCTTTTGAGGAAATTTTATACTGATTTCCATAGTGGTTGTACTAATTTACAGTCCCACCAATAGTGTAAGAATGTTCCTTTACCCCCACATTCTCACCAGAATTTATTATTTGTTCCATTCTTGATGGTTGCCATTCTAATTGGAGTGAGATAAAATCTCAATGTAGTTTTGGTTTGCATTTCCCTGATTAATAAAGATGTTGAACATGTTTTCATATTTTATTGGCCATTCGTGCCTTCTTTTTAAAGAAATGTATGTTTAGTTCATTCTTGTGGCTCTGCCATCTTAACATACAGATATGTATGTTCTCTTTGTTCAAAGAGTTCACATATTATCCACATCTGTTATGGTCTGGATGTGAGGTGTCTCCCAAAAGCTCAAGTGTGAGAAAATGCGAAAAAGTTTAAAGGAGAAATGATTGGGTTATGAGAATCTTAACCCAATCAGTGAATTAATCTCCTGGTGGGATTAATTGAGTGGTAACTGAAGGCAGGTAGGGTGGGGCTGGAGGAGGTGGGTCATTGGGGGTGTGGCTTTGTGGTGTATATTTTGTATCCCGTGAGTGGAGTCTTTCTCTCCACTTTCTGACTAGCAATGTGAGATGCTTTGCTCTGCCACACTCTTCCATCATGATGTTCTGCCTCACCTCAAGCCCCAAGAAATAGAGCTGGACGTCTATGGACTAAGACCAATGAAACCATGAGCAGATACACTTCCTCCTCTACAATTGTGCTGGTCAGGTCTTTTAGTCACAGCAGTGAAAAAGTTGACTAAAAGAACATTACAGTCACAGAAATGGGAAAGGAAAGAGCTGTTCCTTCCCTTTAAGAATGTGATCCTGAAGTTGCACAAACTTCCGCATGAGTAGGTTTGCTCATGTGACTAAGACTCGCGATAAGAGAGACTGGGACATGTGGTCTTTGCTCTGGGCAGCCGTGTTCCCAGCTAAAATTGTCTTACTGTGGAAGAAGAAAGTGCATATTGGAGAAAAACTGGTTGGAGGCTCACCTGGGCCTTGAGGAATGGGTAGGAGTGGGGCAATGGGACAGGGCAGCTATATGATGGGCAAAGAGGAGAAAAGAGGACCTTGTGAGTAGCCTGGGCTACTTGACTGAGAGCTGAGGGATTCATCCTGGGCCCGTATCCACATTTGGAGGAAATGAACCTGTCAGCAGTGGGAGTTGAAGTAGGGAATAAAATCAGCTGCGTTCATATATGATGGACTTTGAAAGTGAAGCTGAAGGGTTTAGATTTGAGCTACCATAGGTTCTTAGGGAAATAGTGTTTAAGGAATCTGTGTTGGTCAGGACTATACAGGATGAACTAGATGGATTAGAGATGGAAGCTGGAAGACTCATTAGGACACTCTTTCAACAGTCTGTCCATAGTTGATACAAGCTTACCTGAGGTAGAAACCCTGGTCGGAGACATCAAGGCTTTTCTTCTGCTTGGGCTGTGGGGGTAAAGTGTCACCTGGGAGGCTCCCTTCCTTCCTTGTATTTTTTCGAGCTCCCCAGGCACCCACTCATCCTTTTACCCATACTGAGAACACATGACACCAGAACTATATTCAACAACAAATATTTGTTGGGCACAAAGTCTGGCACAGAGAAGATTCTCAACAAACATTTGTTAAATGAATGGTTGTATGAATGAAGGAATAAGTACGATGCAGGTACAGAATACATTGGGTGCTGCACCCATCAAATGTCATTAAAATCTTCTGGGAAAAGTCAGTTATCACATGTTTAGAAATTTACACTGAAAAAAAAAACTACATGGAGTGTTTTCTGCAAACTGTCATAGCAACAGCTGTGATTTCTGACGTTGTAGAGTGAAGTGGAACATTAAAAAATCCTCCGAGCCAAACTGTTTCTTCAGATTAAACGTGTGTGTGTGTGTGTGTGTGTGTGTGTGTACACATGTGCACACATAAAATGCAGATGCCAGATAAGCCTGGTTGTATATATTCTCATCCTTTTTTTATCCTAAGTGCCCAGATTTCCTAAACTGGCTATATGGAGGTTGTTCTAGTGCAACCATTATTTCTGGCTTCCTCTTAAATCCTCCAACTTCCATTCTACGAATGAATCAGAAGGAGGTTTCCTTGACAACCACTCACCTTTCTCTAGTAAGCCTCCTGAACAGCCCCAAGTGTTTCATGGAGATAAAAGCCCGTGGGACACCAGAGTCAGGACCTCTGATGGCACGAAGACACTGAAAGGCTCACCTGAGATGTACTGCTGTGAATAGCGGCAATGAAACACTTCCTTCCTGTCACCTTTCATTCCAGCTCCTACAGCTGCTCACTAGCAAGTGAGTACTAGATTCAATTCTGCAACTGAGAGCACAGGAAGAGGCTCTTTCCAAATGGGCTCATGAACTGATACCCTGTCCCCCATAACCATGAGATTGTATGATTAGATGACAGTCTCATCCAGTCTTTTTTGCCATACACTCTGGGCAATATCTTATTCAAAGACTCAAAAAGCTATTTTTTCACAAGTTCTCAGATGTTCTGCTGTTCTGTTCTCAGTTGTTCTGGATGCTCTGTTCTAGACTCTAGAAAAAAGTTAGGAGTCCCATCACAGCCATACATAAAGCTCAGGCTCTGAACTTAGTTTTAGTCATCATCCAGATGACTAAAACACCAGGATAAAAAAGCTGGTGCTACATTTCTTATAGGTCCACAATATGAATCCGAGAAAAATCTATGTATTTACTAAAATAATTAAGCCAGAATAAATTTGTATCAAAATATATTATTTGAACCAAACCAATAAATTATTCTATTCTAATATTCCAAAGACCTAAAAGATGGATCTCTGCTATAAATATTGTCAAAGTTTCCAAGTGGTGTCTTTTCTTTTGAGCAGCATTGAATTTGGGGGTAAAGGTTTTAAGATGCCTTTATTATTATTATGAAGACATTTATTCTTCCATTAGTATATCTCAAGTGCATTATTTATAAATTTTCATAATTACTAGACAGTCTTAACTCTACATTGCAGATGATGAAATAGTTAGAGGGAATATGTAGGCTCCTCAAGGTCACACAGGTATAGTCCTGACCAACACAGTTTCCTTAAACACTATTTACCTTAAGTGAGAGAGAGAGGAGGGAGGGTAAGATGGGAGGGGAGAGAAAGAGAAAGGAAAGAAGGTACGAAGGAGACAAGAAAGAAAGTAGGCAAAAATGGAAGTAGGGTAAAAAATGAAGCCAGAAGCCAGTCTTGGAATTTAAATCACTTATCTTAGCGAGACAATGATCCCTTTAATTTGAAAGCAAAAAGAGTGAGCCTGGCTCTTTATTGGCATGGGTGTTGGGAATAAAAAGAAAGATGTAGATATCGAAGACAAGGACCTTATTGACAGAGATTTGTTGTATTGGTTCATTTTTTCCTCTCTAAGGTTTTAGCCTTTAGGATTCAATTGGGTTAAGATTCATCAGGATGCTGCCCTGCTTCCTAAAATTTGAAACCTAAGTACATTTATTCCTTACATGGGAGGGGATTGTGGGAAAGGCACTAAAATGCTATGGTTCTGAGGGTGAGTTTATACATTTTAGATAGAAAATAACACAATATAAAGGCACAAACCATTTAACTTTTTAGAATCCAGCCCCATATCAGAATGTCATCCTCGACCAAGGTAGCAGATACTTCAACTATAATATGTATACTAAAAGATTTCGATCTGACTTATTTAGGATGAAAAGGTAAAATATGTGCAGGCTGGTAGGAAGGTGAGACAGGGAGGATACATCTGCTTTTATACTTATAGCTTATAAGACTTAGTTTTGAACAAGTGTTTTTGCAGATAGGCTTTACACTACAAAGTTCTATGAACCTTTAGAGGTTGGTGGACCAAATAATCATTTCAATATTAAACAGAATACTATGTGAACTTAGACTAACGCTCATCTTGCCCTGGGAAGTTCACAAATTAATTGGGCCTCATGGAATCTTCAGAAAAAAGTTAAACTTCTTCTTATTCCCCACCTTACAAAACACCAATAAGGGACGTTCAATTTTCTTGAAGTGAGTTTAAAGGAATAGGCAATCTGCTTGAAAGTACTGAAAAATTTGCAACACTGGGAGAGTCTAAAGTTGACTTAGTGCTAAGTTGTAGAATACTGACTATCAAGACACATACACAGATAAAATCCAAGCTAATTATTAACTTCAGGAAAGCAACAACAACAAAAAATACAGTAAAATACAGTTAACCCTTAGGAAAACTCAGGGGAGTGATTCCAGGACCCCCACAGATCCACAGATGCTCAAGTTCTTTAAATAAAATGATATAGCACTTGCATATAACCTATGTACATCTTCCCATATAGTTTGAATCATCTCTAGATTACTTATAATATCTAATACAATGAAAATTCCATGTAAATACTTTGCAGTATTATATAGAGATTAAAGAAAAGAAAAAAAATTCTGCATATATTCAGTACAGGTGCAATGTTCTTCCTGAATTTTTGATCTGCAATGAGTTGAATGAATCCATGGATGCAGAATCTGCAGATACAGAACCCACAGACATGGGGAGTCACTGTAATCATAGTTTACTACATGACTCAGTTCTATAAAGCAGTCACACATCCATAATATGCAAACAATGACTATTTTGTTGACAAAATTTACAATGTAACCATATTGAAGAATAGTACATCCAGGAAGTGTGTGCATGGTGTGCTGAGGGTTGCAGGGTGTGTGTGTGTGTGTGTGTGTGTGTGTGTGTTGGAAATAAAAGAATAAAGGGAAACTACATCCTCACTTTATAAATTAAGAAGTCCTAATAAATTAAATAGCAACACAAGCACACTATATAAAGACATAGAGGTCAATGACCAAAGATTCACTAAAATAATTGAAAATGGCTGCCTCCAGGGAATGGATAACTTGAGAGTGTGAGTTGACATTTTTCCTAACAAACTTTGGAAGATAATCTGATTTTTAAAATTATATGCATGTGTAATTTTGGCAGATGAAAAAACTAAGTTTAAAAAAAACATGCACACGTGATGATGCTCAACAAATATGAATTATTCTTATAGCCATGGGGGTGTTAATGTCTTTGAAATAGGACAATAACAAGATTCAGTTACTCTAATTGTAGCAAAATTTTTTTCTTGTCTTGAATCTCTAAATAATATAGCAAACTATTTACACAGAATTTTCATTGTATTAGAAATTATAAATAACCTAAAGGTGATTTGAAATATATGGGAAGATGTGCATAGGTTATATGCAAATGCTATATCATTTTATTTAAGCTTCCTAAAGAGTTCTGAAAACCCCACCTTTGCCATGCCCTGCACTAGGCAACAAACAGATCAGACCCAGATATTTCTGTCACAGGGTTCAGTCCGAGGAGAAGATTCAAGGGCCACCTACATTTAGAATGAGTGCTGTGCTGGGGAAAGGGCAGGGTCATGGGCGAAGGTCCTACTTGGTCGTCCTGAGGAAGGTTCAGGCAGCTTCCTGGGGAAATGGATCACTCTAGAGACCAAGCTCAACAATTTTATCTGCTTTTCATTAAGCTACACATCAACCTCTAAGTTGGGAATTCTGACAAGATCCAAAATAGAAGGTGATATTTACTCCCAGAGAACATCCCACTTAGTTATGGAGTTTACCAAGTCCCACAATCAAATGTCCTCATAACAGGGAAAGATAGAGATGAGAACTAAGTCCCAGGAAATCACAAATGGAAGAAACATTCAAAGGAGGCAGCTTTGGAAACCCATGATTTCCCGATATTAGAAGCACCACACGAACAAACTTGCCGACTCAGATCTGAGGTGGTGCAATTTATTCTCCAGGGATTTGTCCATTTCCAGCAGCACCTCTGCTGTGCCATCATTTGGGAGGGGGTTAATCCATCAGATTCATCTCTTTTTATAAAATATCCCAGATTGAGTTAAATATGAGACCCAGATCACATATGCTATAAGTCCTGGCCAGTCCCTGCTGTTGCCAGGCAAATCACAGGAACCAGCTATCAGGACAAACATCATCTGAGCTTTGGACACATCTAGCTCCACAAAAATTCCTGGTGATTACCCATCAGTGCTTTAATGATGTGGTTTGTGGTCCTTTGAACCCTCCAAAAATAATGCTAGGAGCAAAGAGATGAGAAGTTATGAGGAAAGAAGAACAGAGGCAACTGGAAACTGTGGACTCCTGATTGAGTGAACTGTGACAATAGCATTGACCAGTATTCTCCCAGTTGGTTACAGAAAGGTTGCTTGACTAAAATGTGCTAAAAATTCCTTCTTCTGATTTAGTTCCAAACAAAGTCTCATTCTGAACATTGAGAGCTTTTCTTTTTTATTTATATGCTTGCCTGCTTGCTTCTCTGTTTTTAACCAGAGACCAAAACTGTTGGGAATATCTATTTGATTCAGTCCAGAGGATATTTTGGTGTTCAAATTGAAGTTTTCAAAAATATAAAGAACCGATTCTGGTTCTGACTAGTTCAAAAAGTGGCTTGTTTTATTTTTAAAGCACACACATTTGGTTCTTAGTTTCTAAGTTTGGTTTTTTTAAATGTAATTTGGGAGTTGAGCACTTGCATCAGTTTTTTTTTAGGTTCTTGGCACCCTGTTTGGTTTGAGTCCTGGCTCTGGACTCCTGCTGGCTGGTACTGACAATGCAGCTTGCTTGGCTTGGTTTTGCAAGTTCTTGGCAATGAAAAGTGGGACAGGTGCTGTGTTCCTCAACCGGCCATGGTTAGCCAAGGAGAAGCCCAATCAGGATGCACAAAATGCTGGAGCTGGAAGGACTCTCTGTGGCCAGGTAGTCCAGTGCCCATGTTTAGAGAGACAACTGGGGAAAGGGAGATTGTCATCTTCTGAGCCAAGGTGGCACTGTTAAACAGTTGGGAGCGGAATCTCCGACCTCCCAATTCCCTTACACCTCACTGAGCTCTTTAGAAAGCCCTTCACATAGTCTCATTTTAGGTGAATGAGGGGGGATTTGGGCAATAACACTTCAAAGTCACATTTTCCATCCAGGCTCTTAAATTGATATTCCAAAGCAAAATTTTGAAAAGCTGCTCCCCAACCCCCTAACCCTCTTTCCTCATTCCCTGAGCTTGCCAAGGCTCAGGGTGGGAGGGAGTGTTTTCTAGAACTCGTGCAGTGATTTAGAGAAGTGGCAGGTGGGTGGAGAAGCCAGCAGGTATTTTAAAAGACCTAAGGCACTCACGGGAAGGAGCCTCTAAATGCTCCCCCCACCCCTTGCTGTTGCCAAGGCAATGCAGGTGGGCCTGGAGCTGGCTCTTAGGCAAGAAAATCCCTACCTCCTCACACACACTGCCCGGGCTGCACATGGCCTCTTAGGATTTTCATGACAATACTCCTTCCTGTCCAAAGACCGTGGAGCTGCTCCTTTTCTTATGTAAGGCAGCTCATTTTGTCCACGCCAGCTGGACCAAAATTAAAGAGCTAATGGAAGAACCCATGAAATATTTGTTTGAATCCCTGACCTGCCCCTGAGAAATGAGCCTGCTTTAAGTCCATGACCCCAGAAATTCAGAGACGGCCCACACTTTCAGGACTTGAACTGCAGCTTGTCCTCTGATCCCAGTCATTCATTCATGGTCACAAGTTCAGCCATTCTTGGCTCATGTATCAAATGCAGGCCTGAGAATGTCCTCACAATATCCTGCTCTGCAGTCTGTGACACCCTGGAAAGCTAGTGTGAAAATCACAGGAGCTGAGTCTGTGTCTTTTGCTGCAAGAGCAGCATGGCACAGTCATAAGGAACAGAGAAAGCCAGCTGTATTTCCACAGTAAGGACTTCACCTTTGCTCTCGGCAGGGCCAAGTGTGAGAGAAGAGGTTAGGCACATTTTGACTGCATTTCTGTTCCTTTGCCCCCCCCAAAGGATTCCATAATGTATTTTAAAATTCCCTCCTCCATGTCGCTGTGCAGAGACACCTTTGTATTCCTCACACAGATGCTGTTATTAATGATGACAGCCTTGCCATATGGTGCCAGTCACTCGGCCCCATCAAGCAGTATCAAGCTTGTCTGAATAGTATTTACCCCACACTTCTGACAAACTCCACTGTGCCAAGAGCTGTCTTCTACACACGTGTCCCTCCACCAGGACTTCATATGGATTTGTCCCTCTCGAAGATTAACCAAAATAGCAAATTGACTAAGGTAGGTCAGGAGAAAGATCTGTCTTAAATGTTCATCTAATGTTATTTTCACCCAGCCTGTCGATGCCTGTTAATTACTGACTGCATCAACTAATGGCAGCTGAGAGGTAAGGGTATAATTGATTGAGACATTACTACATATGTGTTGTAGTGCAGCAGGGGTGAGGGTGGAGGAGGGACGGGCAAATGTGCCATAGAAATGAAGAGGGAGCCCCAAGCTCTGAGACACAGCAAGTCCGAAGAGGAACCTAAAGATGAGTGCATATGCCACTCAAATCTCCATATTCTGATAAGGTAGTTTTATTCTGGAAGAGTGCTTTATTCTTTTTTAAAAATATTTATTTTTTAGTTGTAGGTGGACACAATATATTTTTATGTGGTGCTGAGGATCGAACCTAGTGCCTCAGTGCACTCTACCACTGAACCATAACGCCAGCCCCCAAGAGTGCTTTATTCTTAAGCCTGTCCTCTGAAGAAGTAGGTACGGGTCTGTCTGACCTGAAATCAATAGGGTGATCCTATTTCTACCCAACTACAGATTTCTGCCACAGAAGAAATGGAATGAGGGACTGGGGGTGTAGCTCAGTGGTACATAGCTAGCATGCACAAGGTCCTGGGTTCAGTCCCCAGCACTTCAAAAAAACAAAACAAAACAAACAAACAAAGAGGAAGAAAGATAGAAAAGAAATAGGATGTGAGAGAGTAATAGATATATCTAGAATATGAATATGACTGAGTTTTCAAAGCTTGAGTATTTCATATTTTTTAATACTTGAAGAACATAGCTTATACACTGTCCCAATAAAATGCCATCATGAAAGGTATAGTAGTTTATATGTATATGTTGATAGATATAAGTGGAATAAATCACTATAAAAACTAAATTCAATGCTTTGCTTTTTAGGCCACACAAGGTTCCAGATTCTGGGTGAGGTTTGTGTTCAAGCGACCCAGCTCTGTCTCTAGTCAATGTGTGATCTGGGGCCATGACTGGATCTGTCTCTTTACTATTAGAAAGTGGGGGCAGAGTAAATAAGATGATGTGTGAGAAACCTAGCTCATCATAGTTGCTCAATAAATGTTGGTTCTCTCCTCCTTACTTTCTTTTCCTCCAAACCATGGACATATATTGGTGTCCAATATCCAAAATAGTGAAAAAATTACAAAGAATAGCAAGAGCCTATTAAGAGATTTTTCACTGTGGCTGATGTGAATGGAAGCCCACAAAGAGACTGACTTGTTACTGTCTTAGAGAAATAAGACCAACACACATTAAATGACACTGTGGACTGAGAGCAACCCATTTACAAATTTCCCAATAAAGAATGAGCTGTAGTAGGTGCATGTCTTTCCCTTTTATCTTCTTTTCAAAAGATAAACAGAAAAGATGTATAAAGATTCTAGATGGGGGCTATCAAAATTTGCCTTTACAACCTGTCTTCATGATTTCAAGCACATTCCTTAATGTCCAGTGAGTACTACTTTACACAGATGTGAACAGTGAATGCCTGGTTTCAACTGTCAAAACAAGGTGCTGTTGCTCGGGAGTTAAACATGCAGGCTTTGGGCTCTTTGCAGAAGGATGTTTCCCAAATCATAACATGCAAATCAGACAGAGCCAATCACCAAGCCACCTCTGTTCCTGTGTGGTCTCTGAGCAGGTGAGAAATGAGAGGGGTCTGGGTCAGAGTCTCTATTGAGCACCCTCTAGATCACAATCTCAGGGTAACAGGGGTAAACAGTCAGACATGGGATTTTCAGTCTGCCCTTCAGCACTGTCTCTGACAACTTGGCTTCACATATCAGCCAAACAGATTTCATTCATGAACACTGTAAGTGATTCTTCAATTCACTGAGAGACAGAATTGAGAGACAGGTTCAACTGAAATCATTGTTCCCTGAACATGGAGAAATTTGGAATTCTGTGCTGGGTTGTGTTGTCGGAAGCAGAAACACAGCCAGCCTCAAGTGAAAGAGAACGTGTGAAAGGCCAGGGGAGGTGTGTTTCTTCCCCAAGCCCCACTCCTTACTTCTTAATCATTGCGGCCAGCACCACAAGAAGTTTCCAATACAACCATCCCCAAGTATCCAAAGGCATGGTGTGGACCACACAAATCTGCTTTATAAACAATCAGATCTTACAAGGGTCAGGGCTTTTTAGTTTTGATGCTCCCCCATCAGAAATCCCTAACTGTGCAGTTTGCTGCCAATTCCAGCATGGAGATATCAGCTGTGGTGGGGCGTTTGCTATATTTAGGCCATCATCTTAGAATGCATATGAGGTTACAATGTAACCTAACTGTGCCTTAATGAGGCACAGTTCTACAGGGACCAATTCTGTATCATAGGGAAATTAATATGCACATTAGAATGTGTGAATAATTTTTACATGTAGTAATAACAATCCATAAGATGCTAGACATAAAGAAACATGCATTTTAGTCCTGAATCAATAGAAAAAAATAGGAATTAAGACTTAGCTCACAAATTGGAGAAAATATTAAGTTAACTGAGAAATAGGCAAAATATAAGGACATAAAGTGGTCCATTATAGTTTTAAAAAGAGCGTCTGCAATGTTCAAAGGTTGAGGACAAGATCTCACCATAAACCTATAAGAAAGGTCACTCTTCTAGACTTAGAAGGAGAGAAGGGAATAAGGCTCACATCAGCAATGTATATTGCTCCCAAATTACAAACTGATGATATATGCTGAAGAATTCAGCCTGCAGTAATGGTCAATAAAAATGACCAGTTTTATACCAAAAAAACTTGTAAAAATGAAAGGGAAGCATAAGAGGGTGGGGGAAGATTCACAAATAAACCTGTCCAAAAATAGAAATCCAGAGGGCTTCCTGCTTTTTAATAGGATACACTCAAATGAGATAAAGAAAATTTATGGGTGAAGCAAGATAAGTTATTTGGGCAAGCTAAGAACATTTTATGGTCATTCAATAAAGAGCAAAATCCACTACAGTCATCTACTATTGCTGAAAGTTGTACAGGCCTGGTAAAGTAATTGAATCTGTCACGGGAAGATCACCATCTTGTGTGATGTGGTTTATACCAATAGGTAGGTGCAGCTACGTAGCTAAGATGTAGCTACTTCAGGACTTAAGCTTCAAATGGATGATAATAAAAGTATTAAGACAATAAAGTTTTATAAGTGCAAACCCAAGAATATATATTTTAATGACTGCTATGAAATATGTTGGAATAAGGCCAGAATAATAAAACAAAATTCTGGCCAATACATCAGACATTTGGTTAGTTGAGAAAATTAACAGGTAGACAGTTCAGTGCCATCCTAGTTTAATTCACACTCATAATTGTGAATGAATTATCACAATGTCAGTTGCTTGGAATACAAAGGTGGGAAGTTTCTAAAGTTGCTCCCAGTTTGCTACCAAAAAATCCCAACCAAACAAACCAATGCAATCAATTCATAATGCAAAGCAAGAGGCTGCAAGAGAAAGCAGGACAGGAATGGCTTCTATGAAGGTTTGGAAGCCTCTTTGTGGCTAGGATAACCATGAAGCCAACTTATGGTCCTTAAGAAACAGAAGTCTAGTTCTATGTGCTTTTAGCAGTTCTGGTGAAGGCTACTTTGAAAAATTTCTGTGGTATAAAGGAAAAAGCTTACCTGCTACAACCCTCCCTGCTTCTACTTTTTCTTCCCCCTTATGTGCGAACACGAGCATGAGCTGTATCTGCTGTCTTGCAACCATGAGTAAAAGGCCAAGAGAATCGCGGAAATAGCTCTAACATCACCTAACTGCTACAACGACACCATCACCTGCCCCCTACTGATGCCTTGTTAAATAGACAGTTCTACCCTGATGCATTTAAGAGCACTGTGGTTGGTGCAGCCAAATCCATTTCTAACAGGCACATTTTCTAAGAGTCTACCTTATGTTTTAACTCCTCTAATCAAATGTTTACATTGCTTTGTTTTTGTTGATGAAGCCCAAACTCCCTAGCTTTTTGTTATGGTTTGGATGTGATATGTTCCCCAAAAGCTCATGTTGTGAGACAATGCATGAAGATTCAGAGGAGAATTGATTGGGTTATGAGAACTTTAACACAATCAGTGAATTAATTCACTGGTGGGATTAATTTAGTGATAACTGAAGGCAGGTAGGGTGTGGCTGGAGGAGGTGGTTCATTGGGGGTGTGGCTTTGGGGTATATATTTTGTATCTGGTGAGTGGAGCTCTCTTTCTCTCTCTCTCTGTCCATCTGATCATCATGTGAGTTGCTTCTCTCTGCCACGTTTTTCCACCATGTTGTTCTGCCTCACCTCAAGTCCCAAGGAATGGAGCCAGTGATCTATGGACTGAGATCTCTGAAACCATGAACCCCCAAATAAACTTTTCCTCCTAGTCAGGTCTTTTAGTCATTGCACCAAAAAAGCTAAATAAAACACCTCATTTGAGATCCTAGGTCATCTGACTTTGCCCTTCCTTTCAGCCTCAGCAACCCCTGCTCCCAACATGATATTCTGCACCAGCCATGATGGCCTCTTCCCTCTTGTTCCCGTTAGCAAAACAAATCTGAGTCCCTGGCCCCTATAAACTCCTCTAACACTTAGGATGCTGCATAAGGATGTACTTCTCTTTGTCTACCTGCTGTCCCCAACTCCAGGAGCTTTCTGAAGGCCAAGACCAGAGCAAGTGCTTACTTTCTGTGTTTCCCATGATAAGCAGCTTATGGCTGGGTATTTCCATCATGGGAGAGAATAACAGAATTTCCAACAGGAGTGGAGCTTAGCTAAATACACTCCAAGCCTGTCATTTAAATGGAGAGAGGAGACCCAAAAAGGTAAAGGGACTTGCTCAGGGTTACTCATTGAAGTATTAATAGACCAAGAACTAGAACACCAGGCCTCTGGCTCCTAGATGAGCATATTTTCCACTATATCTCATTGTCTAAAAGAAAAGTGCCAATTAGAGTCACAAAAAGTAACAAAGCTGGTGATGACTATAATGGATGATTACGTCTTTTCAAAGGGTTGAAAAAGAGAGCTGAGTAGAGGCTCATGTGAAGGAGTTTCTTCAGTATATAATTAACTGCTGGCGTCTTCGAATTGTTCCAATAATGAACTTGGCAGTAATCTACAGAACAACCTTGCCCCTAGGGGCAAGAGAAGTAGTGGCAATCTCCTCAGAAAACGGCTTGGGCAGGCTCTAAGTCACTGGGGACGTTTCTCACTTATCCATTTATGGCGATTTCACCTAAAGATGATTCCTTACTGCAGGCATTCATCAGGGCCAGCGCAGAACTGCACTGCAGCCCTTGGGCCTGAGAGCCTGGGAGGTGCACACAGAGCCCTAAGGGTGCCTTTGTGCCTCTTCTCTTCCTACAGGCCTCAGAGATGTGTCCTGAGCTGCCTTGAGAAATAAAGCCTGGGAGATGTGGGAAGTTTGCCGTCCCCAGTACATGGCAGTCACTGGGAAGATGGAAATTATCTATTTACAGACATAAAATATTACATTTTTGAGCTTAGGAAGAACTCTGGAAATGAGGTATTCCATGCTGTTTATTTTTAAAAAAATGAAAAACTGGGAACAAAAGAAACAACGTGGTTGGCTTGTGGTCACACAGCCAGGGTACAGTGGGACAGTGAGATGCTTATCCGGCTGTGGTTTTTGGATGCACACTTAGCTGGTCACACCTTTTAGGCCTTGACTATGTGCCTGAATGGGGACTATCTTTCAAAGCCCCTGGAAGCGGCATGACATTAATTCCTAACAGGAGGTGGGTCAAGTTGTGTTTTCCTTCCCCTGTTAATCATTAATCAATCAAGGTACAGAGGCTTCACCTTTCTAAAACATAATCTAAAAAGCAGCCTTGCACATGTGAATGAGATATTTGGTAATGCTGGCGGCCCCGTTGTAAAAACACAGGACAGACAGACCAGCGACAGAATGAGCTACCCAGGATATCATCTGACTCAGTATCCAATATGATATTTCAAAACTCCATAAGTTAGTGGCATCAAGAAATGTGAAAGCTAAAAGGGAAGCAGAGACTAAAGGTCAGAGATATTAATGTCTGTCCAGAGTCAGATACCTAAATAGTGACAGAACCCATATTAATAGGGAATGAAAACTTGAGAGGATGACACACCAAATCAGGGAAAGCCATGGAACATTAGAAAAGGCACATATAAATAATAGAAAGGTTGAATTAAAAATTTACACTGCTGTGGCCTGCCTGGAGTTCCAGCCCTATCATTTTCCAGTATCTGTGCTGTGGAGTTTCTGAGGCCACATCTCAAATATGGGCCAGCTTCATGGTATGTGACCACTGTGGTTGTCCAGAGCCCAGAGCTGGGCACGTGGTACTCTAAGATCACAGTCTTGAAATGCTTCAATCTGTCTTTGAACTTCCATTGCATAACTGAAGTCTAATGGGAAAGTAGAGCATGCACTGGTATCTTGGAGCCTCAGTTCTCATACACATCCCAGTCCAACCTCCATCTCCCTCATTCCCTGAGATGGGTCCTTGGCTGCCTCTTGGTCCTGGTATCCCAAACCAACCTCCCCTTCTTCCTCCTGGCAATCAATACTGCCTTCTTCCTGGGGTAGCAGTGGGATTACTTAGGTTGGAGACAGAGGGAGTGAAAGGTCCTTACCTGCCAACAGTCACTGTCCCCAGGGAACCTGAGCACAGACAGGAATGCTGGGAAAATCAGGATTATGTCTCAGGGCAGGGCATGGTGGCAACTGCCCCATCCTGGGCTGGCACCATTGTGACTGTTCAGCAGGCATCCCATCATTCAAACCCCACCCCTCAACTAAATACCAAACATCTGCTACTAGTGTGTTTGCAAACCCTTCAGTCATGAGTCCTCCATGAGTTGAGGCTGACTTCCATATCTGTTATGGTTTGGATGTCCTTTATCCTGAGGGTCATGTGCTGGGAGGTTGGTCCAAAGTGTGGCGATGTTAAAAGATGTTGGAACCTTTAGAGATGGGGCCTACTGGGAGGTGATTAGTTCATTAGGGTCATTGCCTTCAAAAGGGATTAATGTTGGTCTTGCAGAAACAAAATAGTTCTCATTTTTTTGCTATAAATAAGCAAGCATGATCCCCCAAAGCTCTCAGGCTTTCTTTCTCATATGTGATTCTCCCTGTCACACACATTTCTGTCATGATGTCATCCGCTATGATGTGATTCTGTCATTGGGGTCCTCACCAAAGCTGAGCAGATGGGACTGCCTATTCTGGGAATTTCAGCCTCCAAAACTATGAGATAAATAAATCTCTTCTCTTTATAAAGTACCCATCTCCAGGTATTTTGTAATAGCAATGGAAATGGATTAATATAGCGGCTGGATGTGGCACATTGGTCTGGTGGCTGATAGAAGATGTGCTGAAAGCTGGTGAGCCACACTGCCAAGTCACAAGTGGTATCTCCAGGTACTTGTGAGAGTTTTTACTAGCCCTTGAAAGTATTCCCATGCTAGAGGAAATTATATAAATATTTTATTATTATTATTATTATTTTGTACCAGGAGTTGAATCCAGGGACACTTAACTACTGAACCACATCTCCAGCCCTTTCAAAGATTTTTTAGATAGAGATAGGGTCTCACTAAGTTGATTAGGGCCTTGCTAAATTGCTGAGGCTGGCTTTGAAACTGTGATCCTCCTGTTTCAGCCTCCTGAGCCTCTGGGATTATAGGTATGGGCCACCATGCCTGGCGGGAAATACAATATTAAATAGCCAATTAAAAATCAGCATAATAAATTTAAAAAAAGGAGGAAAAGAAAAAGTTTTATATATATTAGAACCTTTAACAGCAACTTTTATAACTTTTGAATGAGAATCCTGCAAATTTATTTTGCACTTCACCCCACAAGTTATATAGCAGACTCTGCCTCGAATTTAACCTGGATCCCGGGACTTAGAATGCTCATAAAGGAATTTAAGGACCTCTGTTAGTCAGCTTTCCATTACTACAACAAATTCCTGAGGTAATTGACTTATAAAGAGAAAAAGTTAAATTTGGCTTATAGCTTTAGAAGTTTTAGTCTATGATTGGTTGGCCCCCTTGCTTTGGGCAAGGCAGCACATCACAGTGGGAACATATACCAAAGAAAAACCAGTCACCTCATGGCTGGGTCATAAAAGAGAATTAGGGGAAGGAATTGAGATCTCACTATCTCCTTCCAATGACTTAAAGACCTCCCACTAGCTTTAATTTTTAAAGGTTCCATCCACCTCCCAATAGTAGCTCCTTATTAACCAAACCTCCAACACATGGGCCTTTGGTGGAATATTTAAGATCAAAACTGTAGACCCAAATGGCTCAATAATGCATTGAGCAAGATGGTAATACTGGCTTGGATTTGCACTCTGGATCTTATTTCTGACCTCCATCATACACCAGTATTATTGCTAAATTCCTGTCTAGACCCCTTTGCATCACTCTCCATCTGGAGTCTTGCTCCAGAATTCCAATATCTAAGTTCTGCTAAGATTCTCCTAAGGCCACCTGCTTATCTTAACTACCACGCCCTCCTCTTTAGGAAGCTCTTCAAATCTCATGTGTGAGGCCAGTAGGGCCTGTCTAGGAGAAATGAGAAAGCCAACATTTGTTGGATGCCTACTTGATCTGAGAGCTTCATCCAAATTCAGTCCTCAGTTCCACCTTCTATCTGTTTGAAACAATACTAGCTCCAGCTGTGACATAAAAAGATGGCATGATCTGTTTTAGGCAGCAGTTTCTTTTGTCTGGTTTCTCTGTGTTGATTCTGTGTGATCAGAAGTGACGAGTAATACTGTCTCCACAAAAAGAAAACACAGTGATTTGGGATTGTTTAATCCGTTGAAGGATGATTTGAAGAGTTGACACTGTGCATAAGATTACCTAAGGATGGTAGTGAGCTTTTTTTCCATTGATCATAAAAGGCAAAGCAAAAGGAAATGAATTTTACTTTTAGCCAGGAAAGATTTATTACAAAAAGGAAAGTTCCTAGAACTGCTGATAAGTTAGTGGAAGTGGTTACTGAGACAATGCTGAAGTGGCCCTAAGCCAAGCACAGTGGCATGTACCTGTAGTCCCAACTACTTAGGAGGCTGAGGTGGAAGGATAGCTTGAGCCCAGGAGTTTAAGGTCAGCCTAGGCACCATAGAAAATCCCTGTTTCAAAGGAAAAGAAATGGCCCAAGACTCTTGTCAAGAGTTTGGAATTTGAACCCACTCATTAGCTATGTGACCTTGGTAACTCACTTTCTTTGCATGTGT
Source organism: Xerus rutilus (assembly GCA_028644305.1). Lineage (NCBI taxonomy): Eukaryota > Metazoa > Chordata > Mammalia > Rodentia > Sciuridae > Xerus > Xerus rutilus. The sequence continues at coordinate 112,100,094 of CM053403.1, forward strand.
ACCTACCTATGAGGATAACAATAGATAATACCTCACCATTTCACTTTGTGAAATCAGCCAGCATGCAATATTCAATAACTTTGCTTTGTATTTTATTTGGAAACATCCTGGTATAAGGATGTTATACTAGAATTTTGAGATCTGGCATTTCCAAGCTGGAATTCCAGATTGTCACTTACATAGTTGCCTTCAGAGATGACTGAGCTTTGTTGGCCCTATAGACACAGGATCTTGCAATCTGAACACAGAACTGTTTTGAGAATTACAGATAGTCATTAATATATTAACATATTAAGTATCTGCAATGCACCCATCTCTCACACTCATAAGTACAGCCACAAATGGCTTTAATCCACAACAGAAAGTGAAATGTTAACAAAGCCTGATTTTCTTTACTTATATGAAGGCCAAACATAGCTGCAGAAAGAAACAAGTAGTTGTAGAAGATTAATTTACTCATAGATAATTCTAACTTTAAGGAAAACAAAATCTAACATGACCATGGAAGTGCAAATGTAGTCCTAAGTGATGATCTTGGTAGTGGTAGTCCTATCTTACGGCTGCGCTGGGGCTTCAATCAGGACCATAGCCACTAAATTCTCCTGCCCTCACATGGCAAGTGCCAACAGGCACAGACAGAATCCCAAATGCAAGTGTGGCCTCAGGTCCCAGATCCAGGATCCCTCTGTCTTTCCCTTTTCTCTCAGGAGGTGAAATATTGGCTCACTGTATTTTTAATAAAAAGGCAAACTCAAGTTTTCATTTATATTTTAAAATAAATTCTCTTAGTACATGAACCTACTAGAGGACTGGTTACAAATGATGTTTAGTGGTATACATTTAATGAACATATAGCCAAAGAAAGAAAATTGCTGCATGTATGAGTTCGTTTTTCTTCCCTCTCTCCTTCCTTCCTTCCTTCCTTTTTACTCTCTTCCTTCCTCTCTACAGCTGAATGCCATAAATCCAACCTGTCGTTTCCTTTTAACTACATTTGCCATAAAACCACTTATTTTACAGCTGCTGTGACATAAGCGCGGCTGCTTCACCTTATGATTAATAAAGTAATTAGCACCAGTTCTAACATTCTCAGCACAAAGGCTGGGCTTTCAATATTTCTGTTGCACTAATAGGTTTTCTAAGCAATGTGGCACAAAAGGAAGGCTGCCTGCTGGGGCCTGCAGAACGCATTTTCTAATGTACATCGTCGAGATCAATTGATAAATTACGTCAGTCTGGGTTAGTCATCAGACAGAAAATATCATTAGAGATGAAAAAAGAATGAAAGGATGCAGGCAGGGGTAATTTGTTTTTCATTGTTGATTTATGTTATAGAACTATTCCTCTAGTCAATTACCAAAATACAAAATGCCAGGAAAAAATACATAAAATTCTAGAAAAGAAGAGCTTGTTACAAAGAGGTATGTGGTAAACAGACAAGAATGACAACTCTTTCGAAACCAGCATCCCATAGAGTCAACTGGAAGTCATATTTCTGACTACATTTACAGTGTCCTTGGGGCCATGCCAAATGTAGAATTGGACCCTAGGCTCCGTTAACCTCCTTCCTTCCAAAATGTATTTCCTTAGCAGGTCTTTGAGGACAACTCTGGGGTGCGGGTCACAATGTGGGTGGGCTGGGAAGAAAGCCATCATGGTCCAAGAAGTCTTGGGGTCGGTTCATTTTGGAGATTTCAGGATGCTGAGTTCATACACAAGGGAAACTCAGGACCCTGTGTGATTGCAAAAATAAAAATTAAAAATTGCATTTATGCATGGGCATTGCTGAAAAACAGACCCTTTCTGTTTGAGGGGCTTGCCTTGAAAATCTATTAAAGAAATTTGATTCTTGGGACAGGATATAAATTTTCTTACCAGCCCTACAATCATTGACCTCATTGCCCTTCCATAATTCTTCATTCATTCAGTGAGCACTTACACCTGTCTGGCCTGGATGTGGTCCCAGGGAGACAAAGATTTTTGTTTAAGGAGTCTAAAGCATGTCGTGCATTCTAGTTTGGGCTCTGGAATTAGACAGACATGCATCCAGGTGTTGTTAGTTATTAGCTAAGTGATTTGGGGTAAGTTAGTTTGCAAGCCAGGTCTAAAGTGGGGATCATAATTGTATCTACCCCATAGGGTTGTAAAAATGAAATGAGTAGAGCCCTTTAAGGAGCTGAAGATGGGTCTTCTGTTTCTGAGTGTTCAATAAATGGAAGTGCTCACTAGTGTTGGGATTACTTCTGTGCAGTGATACACTTTGAGCTGCCTCTCTGGTGATGGGAATGAATTTGCATGGAACCATCTGATCTCTCTCCTTGGGGACTCCTTGGGATCTGAAGCACATGTCTGAAAATGGTTTTCCCAAATCAGAGAAAATCAGTAATTGATAGAGATCAATTACTGAACAGCCCAAGGCTTCTTAATCAAACTGCTCAACCCAGAAAAGTCCCATTAGAGACAATGGATACACTTTCTTTCTTTCCCTTTCTTCCTTCTTTCCTCCTATTCCACTCCTCTTCCTTCCCCTTCTCCCTTTTCCTCTCTTCTCTTCTCCCCTCTCATCTTTTACTCTTATTTCCTTCTCCCCTCCTTCTCTCATTAACCATATTCCTTAGATTCTCACATGATCTGGATATTTGTGTCTCCCCAAAATTCATACCTTGAGATCCTAGCCCTCAAGGGAATGGTATGAGACCTTGAGGAGGTGATTAGGTGGTGAGGGTGGAGCCCTCAGAAATGGGATTAGTGCCCTTATAAAAGCAGCCTGAGAGAGCTCCCTCCTTCTAGTCACCACATGAGGTGACAGCAGAAAGGCACCACCTATGAACCAGAAAGCAGGCCCTGGATCTTGGACTTCTCAGCCTCCAGAACTGTGAGAAATTATTTTCTGTTCGTTACAAGGCATGCTATCTATAGTATTCTGTTATAGAGGCCTGAAGGCACTACCTCCCACTCTCCATGAGGAAAAGATAGTGCCAGTTTATGGTTCTGAATAGTCTCTACCGTCCCTTAGGAGCCCAGTTAGAATGCAACAAGAGTCTGATGCTCAAAAGAAAAGTAAGTATAGCCTGCACGGTGGCGCATGCCTGTAATCCCAGTGGCTCGGGAAGCTGAGACAGGAGGCTGAGACAGGAAAATTGCAAGTTCAAAGCCAGCCTCAGCAATGGCAAGGCACTAGGCAACTCAGTGAGATCCTGACTCTAAACAAAATACAAAATAGGGCTGGGGATGTGGCTCAGTGGTTGAGTGTCCCTGAGCTCAATCCCTAGTACCCTTCACAAAAAAAGAAAAGCAAGTATAATTCATAGACCCAAATTCCTCACAGCTAAGAGGAGCCTCAAAGAGGCTGTCCAGACCTCTGCCTTCAAGAGGAGAAATCTCATTCCTTCATCAAATGAGTTTCAGAAAACTGGAGCAACCTGCCCCAGGCAGTACAGGTGTGGAAGGTGGAGGTGGGATGGGAGCCGCATCTCTCCTCTCTGAGTCTGGCTGCTCCTGCCATCCTGCATCTTGCAGCAACATAGGAGAAATCACCCCTGGGTAGCTGCTGCCTGGGGTCACCCCCCAACATGGCTTCCTCTGATGTAGAATGTGTTAGATTGATCCATTTAGCCAGCAAGGATTCTGCCAAGAACTAGCATCATTATGCACTCTTGGGAACACAGGTGAACTTTCTTTCCCCCAAAAGAACTATAGTCAACCAAAACCTAACTGAGCCATGCTTTCATCCATCTCCTACATACTAGTTTCTAAAATGGTGTTTGCTATTTAAGGAGATGGAAATTGATTTGATCATTATTCATTGTATACTTGTATTGAATTGTCACACTGTACCCCATAAATATGTAAATTATTATGTACCAGTTAAAAATTCTTTAAAAAGAAAGAATGACAGGTGGAGATCTTTAAACTCAAAGCCCACTCTCCCCTAAGAAGAGGGGTGGAGGAAGGGGAAGGAGAGAAGAAAATCTCAGCACCCAAAAAATAAAATAGTGTTTGTTCCTGAATGGCACCTAGGAAGAGATTGTGGTCACAATCTCTTGTCACAGGTATGAATTTTGGGGAGACACAAGACTCAGGGAGTTGGAGAACTTCCTGGAGTCCCTGAGGTAGGGGACTGGACACCTGGACTCCAAACACATATGCTCACTTGCTGCCATGGCCTGACTGGCAGAGGTGAAGTAGAGGGGTTAGCCTAGTCTCAGGGCCCACAAAGTAGGGTTCTGAATTCCCATATAGCCTCTTGAGAGAGGTTGTCAACTGCTGTGTACTTATGTGTCTGGCTATCCCAGCTTGGCCTTCAGCTCCAAGCCAGATGCCTCTATTCAGCACTCAGTTTTGGCAAGAGAGGCCAAATGGAATTCCTGTAGCCACTGAGAAGAGAAGTTTCCTGAATGAGGGACATGACTAACGTTTCAGAATTTCTCCTGCCAGTTCTGATATTCGAGCTACTAGCCCCGTTTCAAGACATAGAGGATATAGTCCTATCACTCAAAGCAAGACAGAATTTCAGAGTTGAGCTTGAAACAAGTATATATTTCTAATCTTAACTCACTTTCACCAGCCAGGGCATTTATAGTCCAGCCAAACCCTCAGCATTTCCTGCTCCTGTGTCTGTTTAGAGTGTGACTCCCCAGAAACTAAGAGATCTGACCCCCGGGGCACTCACTGGCCTCAACATGCACACATGCACACACGTACACATACACAATCCTTGTTACCCCTGCTAGAGGAGAGACCCCCTGTGTCACTGCCCAGAGTCAAAAACAGTGACTCTGTTTTTGACTCTCCTTTTCCACTAAAATTAGGAGAAGCAGTAGCCACTTCCTCAGCTACCTGGAGTGGATGCTGAATCTTACTTAGCCTCCTCATCTTTAAAAGGACAAAGGCATTCTGGCATATTCTTTCTCCAAGGCTCATTGAATTCTGGCCAATCCCAGAGGGCAGGAAATCAGCTCTCTCTGCTGTGTAAGCAGCTGGTGTGGCCATTAATCACTCTGCAGCCTGCCTTTGACAACTGTCTCTTACACAGGATATCCAAGGTGCCTGCCATGCTAGAGGACCCAGCAGGGCAGGGTCCTCTACCCTATACCTACCATCCCAAAAGGATCACCGAGGCCCTAAAACGTAACCAAGGCCAACGCTAGTCTGTTCAGTCAGCAGTGTTAGTCTAACCAACATCTCCCTATGCTGGCCCTAACTGCAGGGTCATGGGCACCTTTTCAAACCCATAGGGACCACACAGGGATCTCACATCACTCATCATCCAAAACCCTCTCTGCTCCTTCCCTCCAGTTAGTTGCCTGTATTGCTTGTTCAAAGGTTACTGGTAACTCCTGAGAAATTCAGTGGTGTAAATGCCAGATCTGAAAACTCCTATAAGATCATAATGTGTGTAGCTTATCTGAGATGTAGAAGGCCTTCTTCCTGTACCCCATGCTCCCTGCTATGCAGACCTCACTTGTCTCAAGTTAATCTCAGTCTGCTCTGGAAGTTCAAGCCCCGACAATCATGAAGAGACCAAAGCCCTAAAAATCTTCCATGTCACCCGCTCTTACACATATACCATACACATATACACACAACACCATACATACACCACACGCACACCTCACTCACGCCATTTACACCATATACACCATGCACACACCACACATATTACACATACCATGCACACCACACATACACACTTACATCACACATCACACACATACACAAGGAAAGCCCTTCTCATTTGCCATGAAGATGCAAGTTAAGGGCTGAGGTTGTGGCTCAGTAGTAGAGTGCTTGCCTAGCATGTATGAGGCACTGGGTTCAATTCTCAGCACCACACATAATTAAATGAATAAAAGAAAGGTCCATCAATATCTAAAAAAATTTTTTAAAAAGATGTGAATTAATTGATTGCCATCTCTCTTCAGTCTTCCCTGTTCCTCCCACTGCATTGAATCTCTTTTTCATCTTTGCTCTCCTAGCATGTTTTTTTATATCTACATTTGCTACTCTTGCAAGAATTATCTGGACTGGCTTGTAAACTCCCTGAGTCCTAGAGATTTTTTAGGTATGTATTCCTTGTGGCCCTAGCAAAGACCTGCATGGTGCTATGCTCAGTAAAACATGTGTCAAATACTAAACAACCAAAGACAATGTCTAAGAAATTGCTGGGTATACCCCATCTCAATAGATGATGCCAACTGTAGTTGTGGTGGTGTGTTCATCTGTTAGGGCTGTCATAACACAGTACCACAGACTGAGTGGCTTAAGGAACAGAATTTTACTTCCTCACAGTTCTAGAGGCCAGAAGTCCAGGATAAAAGTATCAGTAGAGTTGGGTTCTCCCAAGGGCTGCCTTTTCCCTATATCTCTTTACATGGTCTTCCCTCTGTATGTCTGTATCCTAATCTGCCCTTGTTGTATGAACAGCAATCATGTTGGATTAGGGCCCATCATAATTACCTTGTTTTAACTTAATCACCTCTTTAAAAACCTTATCTCCAAAACAATCACATTCTGAGGTACTAGGGATTAGAACTTCAACATATGAATTGGAGAGAGGACACAATTCAGTTCACAACAGGAGTAAATTAGCAACACTTATACTTCCCATGATATTCTTCCAGGCACAGCCAGCTGTACTACCCCAAAGTTACTCATGGCTATCACTTTGACTTATCTTCTCAGGGTAAGACTTCCTGCCCCTTGAGAGAAGTTCTTATCTGACCACAACACTTTAATAAAACTTTTCCAATCTCTACAGCAAATTTTAATCTTGTGGAGAATGCAAATTCAGTGATAGGCAGTTCACAATGAGGCTCAGCCCTGGGAAGCCAGATGATTATAAATGACATGGTTAGCCTTATTTCTGGCTCTGTTCCCCCCTTTGTTCCTGCCTTCATATCAACGTTTGACTGACTCTGAATTTACATCAATTGGTTGAATTTTATCCATCTTGATAAGTTGCCTAAAATCCTTATTGGAAGAAAGGAGAGTATAAATTGTGTTAGTCCATCTGTTATTGGGCTGGCATCATTTCCTTTTCTCTTCTAAGACTGGGAACTACACTTTCCAAGACCCTTCTGCATACGGTTTTCCAACAAGAGGAAGTCACACAAGATTTGAAGTCTTAAAGGAAGTGGAAGCCATCAGGTGTCAGAGATAGTGTGGAGGGGTGAAAGGTTCTTCAAGACTTCCTGGTCAATTGGTGATGGGAATTCATTGGAGATGCTCAAGAATTCCAGGCAAGCCTTTGAGAGCCTGCTGCTTTGGTTTCAGCCTGGGCTCCTCCATGACAACTCCCTTGACTTTCAGGAGCAATCTCCCACATCTTTGGTAGCAGCTACTCTTACATCCAGCCTCCAAAATCTTCCAACTTGTATATAAGCCTCTAACTGTTTTAAACCCTTTTTTAAATGCAGAACATATGAAGCAACTTCTGTTTTCCTAACCAAATCTTGTCTCATATGGACATAACTAATATAAATAAGCTACTATACACATGCACATCACTGACAGGAATATTAACTGGTGCAGTCACTGTGAAAAATACTTTTGAAGTTTCTTCAAAAAGTTAAACATAGACTTACCAGATGACCCAAGATTCCACTTGTAGGTACATCCTCAAAATAATTGAAAGGAAGGACTCAGATACTTGTGTACTAGTGTTCAATGCAGCATTATTTATAATAGCCAAAAGGTAGAAACAACCTAGATGTCCACCGACAGATAAATGGAAAAATAAAATTATATACATACATACAATGGAATATTATTCAACCACAAAAAGGAATAAAATTCTGATACATGCAACAACATGAATGAAACTCAGAGACATTGTTTTAGCTCATGCTAATTGAAATAGGTCAGACAAAATAACAAATATTGTATGATTTAATTTATTGAATACCCAAAAGAAGTAAATTAATAGAGACAGAAAGTAGATTAAAGGTAGATTACCAAGCCTGAGGAGTTTTGTTTGTTTTTGTTTAATGAGTATAGAGATTCTCTTTGGGATGCTGAAAATGTTTTGGCAAAAGGTACTGGTAAGAGTTGTACCCTATGAATGTATTTGATGTTGTTAAATGGTAAACTTATGTCATATAAATTTTATAATAAAATATAGGTGTTTTAAAAAGTCATTGTGACAGCAGAAGATTTCTAGATGTTTCCTGTATGCAACCACCCATTTTATCATAAGTAGTCAATATATATAGACTGAGGACAGATACCATGTATAGATGACTAGGTATGGGTCTCTACACAAAAGAAGAGAAAGTTCCATTTTATCCAGTTTTGGGGGAAAATCCTACTGAAATTATACAACTTGGATTCCTCCATTCTAGGTTCCAAATCTAATCAATGCCCAGTTCAAGCCTCCCTTATCTGACTAATTAAAAAATTCTTCCCCATCTAGTTAAGATGCTTGCTCTCCTCAGCATACCCTCTCACAGTCCCCACACCATCCACCTATTCCTAACCACCTTCAATCCTCAGCCCAGTCTGAGGGCCTTCCTGAGATCCCATCTGGTCCCTGTTTATAAAACTAAGACCCTTTTCTTCATTAGTATCCAAAATCCCATATACACATTTATCTTCCTCTGTACACTACTACACTCTCACTTCCAAAGCCATTGGCCTAGACATAAAGGTACCTCTATGGTTTGTTAATGAACCATGTATACGTGTACACACACAAGAAAGAGAGGACTCATGCATCTGGTCCCACACAATTAATAATGCCAGTTAAAGTAAAGACATTATCCTTCAGAATATGCTCGAGAGTCCATTCACTAAATTACACTGATCAGGCCCATGGCCCAGTACAACATGGCTTCAGTTCTATGTATCTAGAGCCAATCTGTGTATTCAGTCATAACCCCTTAAGGATGGTATTCTCCAGATGTGTGAATGAACTCTACCTTTTGTTTCAATTTCAATCTAGATTACCATATGTGTTTTTTAAAGAGTAACTAAGTCCTAAGCTGTGTATTGGGTGATTATGAAGGCTATGGCCAAGTCTTCATTCGCATTTGGACAGCGTGAAAACCACCCTGGGAATCAGGGGACTTGATTTTTAAAACTTTTCTTCTGAACTTATTTATGAACTTGAAAATGTTACTTCTCTAAGCCTGAGTTTTTTCATGCTATAAAAGTAGGGGGTAGAATTTGAATTGGTGAATTATTACAATCTTTTCAGTTCTAAGAGCTTGGTTTATATGGTAAAAGCAAATCCTAAATGGCCCTCATTGTGTAAACCCCTCCATTTCAAATTCCTAGCAGGCTTAATAAGCAGTCTCAGGACCAGGCAACAACCACAGAGAAGGCTCCAGGCACAAGAGGGTCAGGTAATCTCTCTCACCAAAGGCCTCAAGCTCAAGACCAGATACCACAGTTCTCCATTTGGATCACACTGCCTTTTCGTTGCACCAGCTGGTTGGCCCACCTCAAGTATTTTTAGTTTTGTAAGTACATAGCTTGCTATCCTTACATAATTTGTGATAGGGCATCTCTCTATTTTGTATACAGAATCCATGATTTACAAAAGAGTCTAATTACAAGAAACTCCATAGAGATGTACTCTGGTGAAAACACTGGCCTCTGTCATAATTGCATAATGAGAAGATACTCAGTGTGCTAGAAAAGCATCCTCACTGAGATGGGGATGCTGATGGCCCGGGCCTCACACTGGTGCTCAGACCTCATCATTGGCAGATTCCTTCTCTTCTCACTTCCCTCTACTAGCAAGAACTCCAGCCCATGCAGCCTCTCTGCTCAGTTGCCTTCAAAACATGTATATGCAAAATTCTTCTCTTCTCCTAGAAAAGAGCCTTCTCTCTAAAGCTCTTGTCTGACTTGTAATAGGTTAAATTTTCCTGGGTGCTGAATTCCTACACTCTCAGCTATCCTGGAATGTTATCAAAATATATGACATTTGGGGCTATACTCTCCTTGGTCATGCTGGTTCCTGAATTTCAACCACACTGCCCTCCCCAGCCTATTTACACATTATGAATGAAAAAGGATATTGTGCAATGAAGTCGTTCCCACTAACATCTGTCTTTGAAACTGAAAAATAATTTGCAAAATTCTAGAGCCCCTTCCTGCCTTGCCCTCACTTGAGGAACAATCAAGAGGTTCATACCTAAGTAGGTGATGGATCCTAAACCCAGACTTTTAGTCTCAGGCACTCTGCCACCATGCTGTGGAAACAATCTGCTCACTTTAGATGTCATTTTCCTTGACTATAAAATAAGAGATGAGATGTAACCATATCCATGGCCCCAACATTAGGTAGGAATAAGCCTGGCTGCTGAAGTAGACTCAAATCAACATTTCTTTTTTTAAAATTTTTTCTAATTAGTTACACATGACAGCAGAATGCATTTTGATTCATTGTACACAGATGGAGGACAATTTTTCATTTCTCTGGTTGTATATGATGTACAGTCATACTATTTGTGCAATCATACATGTGCCTAAGGTAATGCTGTCTGTCTCAAATTCCACCATCTTTCCTACCTCACTGCCCCCTCACCTCCCCACACTCCCCTTTGCCCTATCCAAAGTTCCTCCATTCTTCCCATGACCCCGACCTGCCATTATGGATCAGCATCCACTTATCAGAGAAAACATTTGGCTTTTGGTTTTGAGGAATTGGCTTAATTCACTTAGCATGATATTCTTCAACTCCATCCATTTACCTGCAAATGCCATAATTGAATTCTTTTTTAATGCTGAATAATATTCCATTATGTATATATGCAACACTTTCTTTATCCATTCATTTATTGAAAGGCATCTAGGTTGGTTCTACAGTTTAGCTATTGTGAATTGAGCTGTTATAAATATTGATGTGACTGCATCACTGATATATGCTGATTTTAAGTGCTTTGGGTATATACCAAGGCATGGGATAGCTGGGTCAATGGTGGTTCCATTCCAAGTTTTCCAAGGAATCTCCATACTGTTTCCAGAGTGGTTGCACCAATTTACAGTCCCACCAGCAATGTATGAGTGTGCCTTTCTCCCCACAACCTTGTCAACACTTATTGTTGTTTATATTCTTGGTAACTGCCATTCTGACTGGCATGAGATGAAATCTTAGTTTTGATTTGCATTTCTTTAATTACTAGAGATGTTAAATATTTTTTCATGTATTTGTTGATCGATTGTATATCTTCTTCTGAGAAGTATCTGTTTAGTTCCTTAGCAAATTTATTGATTGGGTTATTTGGATTTTGTTTTGTTTGTTTGTTTGTTTGTTGGTGTTAAGTTTTTTCAGTTCTTTATATATCCCAGAGATTAGTACTCTATCTGATATGTGTGTGAAAAAGATTCTTTGGCTGGCAGATCCAAGATGGTGGCCTAGACAGATGCTGCGTTCCTACTCTCTCCAGGACCGGGGATTAAAGTAGTGGAAATACTGTTTCTCTGTGAGTTATTAGAGGACCCCTGACAGCTGCCTCCATGCAGGAATTCCAGTTGTATGACCGCATGGGTTGCCAGGCCCCAGTGTTTGCACAAGACCCAGCTTTTCACCAGCTCAGGACCCCAGCTGCTTGCCCATGCAGGACCCACTCTAGTGCCCACACTCTGTGCAGGACCTCAGATCGCCCACCCATGCAGGACCCCTAGTCATAGCTCCCATGTGGGACCCCTGGCTGCTGCTCCTGTGTGGACCTCTATCTACCACCGTGGAACTCCCGTTTGCCTACACCTGGGGATACTGGACAGGATCTGGAGTCAACCTTCTACTTCCACACAGCATACTGCAGAGCAGCATCTCCGAACACGTCGCCCAAGGCCAATGCCCAGCCCAGCCCTACACCCTATCTCTGCAAACAGATGCCTCCATTTTGGGACTTCTTGGTCTCCATCTTGGACCCAAGCAGAGAGATACCAGTAAACAACAGACAACAACACCTACTAGATGAGAAGGGAAGCAAGCCTTTTTATTTGCCTTGTGACTATGTTTTTTCTTTTCCCTCTATTATCTCTTTTTTTGCCTTTTTTCTTTTTTTCCTTTGTCTTTCTTCTTTTCCCTCTCTCACTCTTTTCCCACTCTCACATCTACAACATTTGTGAAACCAAGTATTTTTTATGCATTAGACTACTGAGGACTGGGGTATCTGATTAGCATATTACAGTTCTATTATATGGTCTCATATCTCCTATTTTTACATGTTTTATTTTTCTTAATTTTTATGTTTCCTTGTTTGTTGTACTCCATTTTATTCCTACTTACTTGTCTTCCCCAAATCTCTTTCTCCCTTTTCTACTATTAGCCAACTTCTTTTGGATTCCTCTTTCATGCTTTCTAGGATTTAATAACTCTGTATCTTCACTTCCTACCTCCATAACATCTCATCCTACACCCACCTCTGGTTCTCTTTAGTCCACCAGCAGAAACTGTAGACTTTTTTGCAAACCTGTTATTTAAATAGTAGGTACTAACTGAACTCATAATTTCTGTATATTGTGACAAAGTCATAAATGTCCTATTAGGAGCTTCTTGGTCTAAAATTCTATATTGTTTGTATTGAGATCTGTTAATATTTGTTTCCTCCTTAAAGGAGAGGTATTGGAACACTGTAGGGGATCTATAAGCCTACAGGATAAATAATGTGGACTGACTGTGCATGTGCAGAGAGGGAGACCAACCAAGTGCCATGCTGCAGCCCCCATCTACCAACTGGCAGCTGTCCCTGCCTACTTCCATCTAGAGTCAATAACCAGGATCAAGAAGATCATCCCCGAGATCCCTGCAGACCCGGTTATACCAGGGGTGAGGTATTGGTAACTGGCAGAGACACTACAAGATTATAGGGTAGAAACTATAATACCTCAGATCAGCACTGCTGGAGAGGGAGACACTTGAACAACAGGAAAAAAACAAGTGAAGAAAATGCTCCAAACAAACCAAGGTGCTGCAATAACAGAATTGACTGACAGCACGGTAGATGAAATGTCAGAGAAGGAGTTCAAAAAGTACATAATTAAAATGACCTGTGAAACACAGAATAATATGAGAGCAATTACAGGCAACAATTGATCACTCCAACAAAGAGATTAGGGAGAAAATACAGGCAACAATTGATCACTCCAACAAAGAGATAATAGAGCAAACACAGGGAGCAAAAGATTACTTCAAGAAAGAGAGAGAGACATATAAGAAAAAGACAAGCAGAAATTCTTGACATGAAGGAAACAATAAACCAAATAAAAAATTCAGTAGAAAGCATTACCAACAGACTAGATAACCTGGAAGACAGAACTTCAGACAATGAAGACAAAATATATAATCTTAAAAATAAAGTTGACCACACAATGAAGAGGGTAAGAAACCATGAACAAAACATCCAAGAATTATGGCATAACATCAAAAGACCAAACCTAAGAATTACCAAGATAGAGGAAGGCACAGAGATACAAACCAAAGGAATGCACAATCTCTTCAATGAAATAATATCAGAAAGTTTCCCAGATATGAAGAATAAATTGGAAAATCAAATACAAGAGTCTTGAAGGACACCAAATGTACAAAACTACAACAGATCCACACTAAGGCACACCATACACAATAAGGATAGAATATTAAAAGCTGAAAGAGAGAAGGTACAGATTATATACAGGGAGAAATCAATTCAGATTTTAGCAGATTTCTCAACCCAGACCCTCAAAGCCAGGAGATCCTGGAACAACACATACCAAGCTCTGAAAGAAAATGGATGCCAACCAAGAATCTTATACTAGCAAAATTAAGCTTCTGATTTGATGATGAAATAAAAACTTTTCATGATAAATAAAAGTTAAAAGAATTTACAATGAGAAAGCCTGCACTAGAGAACGTTCTTGGCAAAATATTTCATGAGGAGGAAATGAAAAACAACAATGACAGTCTGCAAAGGGAGGGACTACACTAAAGGAAAATTCAATGAAAGGAGAAACCAAATCAAGTTAGAAACCAAAAATAAACCAAAATGAGTGGGGATACAAACCATATTTCAATAATAATCTTGAATGTTAATGGCCTAAACTCATCAATCAAAAGACATAGACTGGCAGATTGGATTAAAAAACAAGATCCAACAATATGTTGCCTTCAAGAGACTCATCTCATAAAAAAGACATTCACAGACTGAAGGTGAAAGGATGGGAAAAACATACCACTCAAATGGACTGCACAAACAAGCAGGGCTCTCCATCCTCATATCAGATAAAGTAGACTTCAAACCAAAAATAGCCAGAGGGGATAAAGAAGGACATTTCATACAGCTTAAAGGAACCATACATTAAGAAGTCATAACAATCATAAATATGCCCCAAACAATGGAGCATCCACATATATCAAACAAATCCTTCTCAATTTTGAGAATCAAAAAGACCACAACACAATAATACTGGGTGACTTTAACACACCTCTGTCACCACTGGACAGATCTTCCAAACAAAAACTAAACAAAGAAACCACAGAACTCAACAATACAAGCAATAATTTATAATTAACAGACATATGCAGAATATTTCATCAACAAGTGAATACACTTTAGCACATGGATCCTTCTCTAAAATAGACCATATGTTATGCCACAAAGCAACTCTTAGCAAATACAAAAAAATAGAGATACTATCCTACATCCTATTAGACCATAATGGAATGAACTTAGAAATCAATGATAAAATAAAAAACAGAAACTACTCCATCACCTGGAGACTAAATAGTATGCCATTGAAGGATGCATGGATAACAGAAGACATCAAGGAGGAAACAAAAAAATTCTTAGAGGTAAGTGAGAACTCTGATACAATATATCAAAATCTCTGGGAAACTATGAAGGCTGTGTTAAGAGGAAAGTTCATTGCATTGAACTCATTCATTAAAAGAAGAAAAAGTCAACAAATAAATGACCTGACATTACATCTCAAAGCTCTAGACAAAGAAGAACAAATCAATCCCAAAAGAAGGAGAAGAGAAGAAATTAAAATCAGGGCTGAAATCAATGAAAGTGAAACAAAGGAAACAATTCAAAAAATTGACAAAACAAAAAGCTAGTTCTTTGAAAAAATAAATAAAATTGATAAATCCTTGGCTACTCTAACAAAAAGGAGAGAGAAAACTCAAATTACTAAAAATTGAGATGAAAAGGGAAATATCATGACAGACACTATTGAAATACAGAAGATAATTAGAAACTATTTTGAAAATCTATGCTCCAGTAAAATAGAAAATCCCAAAGACATCAACAAATTTCTAGGGGCATATGATCTGCCCAAATTGAATCAGGAGGACATAACTTAATCAGATCAATTTCAAGCAAGGAGATAGAAGAAGCCATCAAAAGCTTACCAACCAAGAAGAGTCCAGGACCAGATGGATTCTCAGCCAAGTTCTACAAGACCTTCAAAGAAGAATTAATACCAATAATACTCAAATTATTCCATGAAATAGAAAAGGAGAGAACCCTTCCAAACTCATTCTATGAGGCTAGTATCACCCTGATTCCAAAACCAGACAAAGACACATCAAAGAAAAAAAACTTCAGACCAATATCCCTGATGAACATTGATGCAAAAATTCTGGAAAATCAAATACAAAAACATATTAAAAAGATAGTGCACCATGATCAAGTGGGTTTCATCCCAAGTATGCAAAGTACACCACCTCTTTATGTTCAAAATGCTAGAAAAAATAGGGATAGTAAGAACATACCTCAACATTGTAAAAGCTATCTATGCAAAACTGAAAGCCAACATCATCCTCAATGGGGAAAAACTGGAAGCATTCCCCCTAAAATGGGAACAAGACAGGGATGTCTTCTTTCACCACTTCTATTCAACATAGTCCTTGAAACTCTAAGCAGAGCAGTTAGACAGAGAGAAGAAATTAAAGGGATAAAAATAGGAAAAGAAGAAGTTAAACTATCATTATTTGCTGACGTCATGATTCTTTACTTAGAGGATTCAAAAACTTCCACCAGAAAACTTCTAGAATTAATAAATGAATTCAGAAAAGTAGCAAGATATAAAATCAATACCCATAACGCAAATGCATTTCTATACATCAGTGATGAATCCTCTGAAAAATAAATTAGAAAAACCACCCCATTCACAGTAGCACCCCCCAAAATGAAATACTTGGGAATCAATTTAACAAAAGAGGTGAAAGACCTCTACAATGAA
This sequence comes from Xerus rutilus, assembly GCA_028644305.1. NCBI lineage: Eukaryota > Metazoa > Chordata > Mammalia > Rodentia > Sciuridae > Xerus > Xerus rutilus. The sequence goes on from CM053403.1 coordinate 112,116,273, forward strand.
AACTACAGGACATTAAGGAAAGAAATTGAACAAGACCTTAGAAGATGGAACAGTCTCCCATGCTCTTGGATAGGCAGAACAAATATGGTCAAAATGGCCATACTACCCAAAGTGCTACATAGATTCAGTGTGATTCCATTTAAAATCCCAACATCATTCTTTATAGAAATATAAAAGGCAATCATGAAATTCATTTGGAAAAATAAGAAACCCAGAATAGCCAAAACAATCCTTAACAAGAAGAGTGAAGCAGGAGATACCACAATTCCAGACTTTACATTACAAAGCTATAATAACAAAAACAGCATGGTATTGGCACCAAACTAGACATGTAGATCAATGCTATAGAATAGAAAACACAGAGACCAACCCACATAAATACAGTTATCTCATACTAGACAAAGGTGCCAAAAACATACACTGGAGAAAAGATAGCCTCTTCAACAAATGGTGCTGGGAAAACTGGAAATCCATATGCACCAAATGAAACTAAACCCCTATTTCTCACCATGCACAAAGCTAAGTCAAAGTGGATCACAGATTTAGGAATTAGACCAGAGACCCTGTGCCTAATTGAGGAGAAAGTAGGCCCAAATCTACATCATGTTGGATTAGGCCCCGATTTCTTTAACAAGACTCCTAAAGCACAAGAAATAAAAGCAAGAATCAATAAATGGGATGGACTTAAACTAAAAAGCTTTTTCTCAGCAAAAGAAACAATCAGTGAGGTGAACAGACAGCCTACATTCTGGGAGCAAATTTTTGCCACATGCACATCAGATAGAGCACTGATCTCCAGGATATATGAAGAACTCAAAAAACACCAAAAAAAAAAAAAAAAGAAAAAACCAAACAACACAATCAATAAATGGGCTAAGGAGCTCAATAGAAACTTCTCAGAAGATGATATACAATCAATAAACATATATATGAAGAAATGTTCAACGTCTCTAGCCATTAGAGAAATGCAAATCAAAACTACCCTCAGATTTCATCTCACCCCAGTCAGAATGGCAGCTATCCAAAATACCAGCAACAATAAGTGCTGGCGAGGATGCGGTGAAAAAAGTACACTTAAACATTGCTGGTGGGATTGCAAATTGGTGCAACCAATATGGAAAGCAATATGGAGACTGCTTAAAAAACTTGGAATGGAACCACCATTTGACCCAGCTATCCCACTCCTTGGCCTATCCCCTAAAGACTTAAAAACAGCACACTACAGTAAAGCAGCCACTTCAATGTTTATAGCAGCACAATTCACAATTGCTAAACTGTGGAAGCAACCTACCTGCCTTTCAATAGATGAATGGATAAAGAAACTGTGGTATATATACACAATGGAATTTTACTCAGCAATAAAAAAATAAAATTATGGCATTTTCAGGTAAATGGCTGGAATTGGAGAACATCATGCTAAGTAAAGTCAGCCAATCCCAAAAAATCAAAGGCCTAATGTTCTTTCTGATTAGTGCATGCTGATACATAATGGGGGTGGGGGTGGGAAGCAGGGGAGAAATGGAGGAACTTTGGATGGGGCAGGAGGGAGGTGGGGGAGGGGAGAAAGAATGGGAGTAACAAAAATGGTGGAATGAGATAAATATCACTATCCTAGATACATGTATGAAGACACGAATGGTGTGATACTACTTGTTTGCAACCAGAGAGATGGAAAATTGTGCTCCATATATGTACTATGACTTGAAATGCATTCTTCTGTTTTAAAAATAAATTTAAAAAAATATTTTCTCCCATTCTGTAGGTTTTCTCTTCATACTATTGATTGTTTCCTTTGCTGAAAAGAAGCTTTTTAGTTTGAATCCATCCATTTATTTATTCTTGATTTTATTCCTTGCACCAAGACAACATTTCTTGACTCTTGTCTCACACAAATGCTGAACCTGGGTATGATGGCTCCACTCCCATGATGTCTTATGGTCTCAGACACCTGGTACCTGTTTTATGACTCTGCCATTCATTTATCCTTATCTACTGGAATAGAGAAAAAGGAAGTAGAGGCCACATGGCCACAGACCTCTTTTTAATCCTCAGAACCTGGACTCTTGGCCACATTTGCTGACAGGGTGGATGGGATATATGTGACCAACTAAAAATGCCATGACTTAATAAAAAGACAATAAATTTTTGGGCTACCTACAAGTGGCAGCCACAGACTCTCCCAGTGGTACTATTTTGAGTCATGGAGAGCAGGGGATTTAAGAATCAGAGCAGAAGGAGACACAGCAGAGGTCATCAGGGACACTGACTGCCACTGCCACATTTGTGTGTGCAAGATAATCAGAAGTTCAAACAAGAATGTGCATCATTCTATTTCAAGTAGCATATGCATCTAGATTCTGCTACCTGATCTATATTCTCTTAGTACAAGATCACAAGGAGGTTTACTTGAACAAATATATGCTGGCATCTACCATGCCTCAGACTTCAGAATAGGTGCCTCAAGGCACCTAATTGCAATGGGAAAATAGAACCTAAATAGGAAAGTTCAGTGTAGGGGCATAAGTTATTCCATAGAGGTGGAATCTGAAGTGGCACTCTCTAACCAAGGAGAGAAAACTAAAAACCCAAGACAACTACTGAGCAATTCAGGCAAAAAACAACCAGGTACTAGAACATGTGTCAATGACAATGACATGAGTGTTGAACGAGAAGGAGGAAAATGATTGTGGAGGGAATATGATGATTTGAGGGAGTGGACTTAACGAGTGAGCAGAAGCAGTGTAGAAGGAGGTGCTAAATAGTCACATAATCTTCGTTTCAGATTGTTAAGTGGAGGCATCAAGGAAGTTTTTGAGCCTGGAACTCAGCTAAGCAGCCGCCAAGTGCAGATTCCATAAAAGGCAAGGGTAAGGTCCAAACTCAGGCATTCTGTCTCCAGATTTGATGCTTCTTATCACTTCTTACATGGGCCAGACTCATTTTGAAAATACAATCCAATCTGAGCTGAAGGAAGAGGATTCATACTGGCCCACAGGAGACTAGGAGCAAACAGAAGCCTAGGGAAATTTAGAAATAGGGTCACCCATCATGGAGCCCTGCCTTCAATGGCTTTGGACTCTGGGATAGAAAGCTCATATCCTGAAGCTGGATCCCTGGCACACCCAGTGATCTCTGCCTCTTAAAACAAGCTTCAACTCTGGGAGCAGCCAAAGGAAACACACACACAAAATTCTAAACTTGAGAGTTATGCAGTCCCTGGAAAGGATTTCTTCTGGGAGGCTGATAAATTCCAGAAAAATCTCCTTGACCTCAACTCAGAGGATGCAGAGTCTGCAGGACAGGAGATGGGACAGGATGTCCTCTTGAAGCATCTTCCCCTGTGATAATACAAGCTCATGGCCATATTGTTACTAGGAAGGCTGACTCTACCCACTGTCTCCTAGGCCAGAGAACAGCACTTTCTGCCTACAAACAGAAGTAATTCACGGGCTACTTTCACTTTAATCCACAAGAAAAAGCAGGATGATGAGTCTGTGGGCAGAAATCCAATGTTATAAGGATTTCAATGGATGCAAATTGTTTCCTGGATAAGGGCTAATGACAGCTAATAGGCCAGTGCTGGGTACCAGGCAGATGACCTAGCAGCAGTTTCCTATTTCTGTTGGCCATAATCACAACTTCCATCTGCTATTTTCATCCTCCTCCCATATTATTGGCAGAGCAGCCACTTTTTCACACTCCTACTTCTCCCCAAAGGACGTCAGCACGCCTATTTTACATAGGTACACAAAGGCAGAATCATTCCCTCCCCAGATTAATGGGAAATGAACCTGCGCAAGCCTGAGCTTACTATCTCAAAAATATGTATGCACTATTCAGTTTGGTTTGTTCAAAAGCAAAGGAAATGGAGTTGCTTTAAATTTATAAACTGACAACTCTCTGAGTAATGGTGAATCACAGCTGGATATTTCACTTAAACCTCAGACAAGGAGCTGGCTCCTGCTGTAGCTCTTTTTGGGTGATAAGAATTCATCAGAAGATCACTCACAAGCCCTAAGTCTGGAGCTGAAGATGAAGAGTTGGTCAAGGCCAAGGTCAGCTGTGGCCACGGAGAGAGGCTTCCATGCATCACAAAGATACTTCAGAGGACAAAGACATCAGCTCAAGCATTGGCAAAGCAATGGAGGGGGACAAGTGAAGTTCTGAGAATATGGAAAGAGAACAAAAAGCTTTGCTTGGCCAGGCAGGATTTAGATGCTAGAGAAGAATCCCACAGCGGAACTCCAGAGCAGATAAGTCTTGGATCAGTCTGAGAGTCCTATTTTTCCCATCATAATATTGTGCCTCTCTTTGGGACACTCTCTCCACCTGCAACCCTGTGTGTATCTAGAAAACTCCAACTCAAGAATCTGCATAAACTGGGCACGTTGGCGCACGCCTGTAATCCCAGCACTTGGGAGGCTGAGACAGGAGAATAGCGAGTTCAAAGCCAGACTCAGCAACAGCGAGGTGCTAAGCAACTCAGTGAGACCCTGCCTCTACATAAAACATAAAACAGGGCTGGGGATGTGGCTCAGTGGTCGAGTGCCCCTGAGTTCAATCCCCAGTACCAAAAAAAAAAAAAAAAGAAAAGAAGAGAAAAAAAATAATCTGCATAACATGACCTTCCTTGGGATTCCTGCCTCAATTTCTCCAGAACTGTTCAGGGCAAGTCATAATTTTCAACCACAATGCATTTTAAAGGTTTGTTTTCATTTCTAACTCCCCCACTAAACAGAGATCATTTCAAAAGCAAGAACTGATCATCATCCATGTTGATACTACCATCTCCCAATTATTGGCATAGAACTGAATAAATCCCTTTTGAATAAGGAACAGTGCCTGAATAAAGAGAGAATAGAAGGAAAAATGAAAAGAAGGGAGGAAAGGAGGAGGGAAAGAAGAGGGGGTTAGTTTTCAAATCAACAAAATAATTGCTTAAATTAGACAAGATGACACAGGCTGGATTATGCTAGAAGAGAGCAAAGAGCAATTACATTTTTAATCTTCTTTGAGTAACCTTGATAAGCTTCTACATTTTATATGCTTGACTGACAAGGAAAATAGACCTGGTAAGAGACACAAAAAATGGTTTTTTAAGGGAGTCATCTTGTTGTAGATAATATGCTACTCTGCAACCCTACCTGTCTGCCTGCTTTGAGATGTTCAGTCATTTCCCTATCAGTTCTAGTGAATCAAGGTATAAAGGAATTGGGCCACGTAGCTCACCCTTTTGATCCCCCAGGGGCACTGAGAGTCTTCTCCAGCCAAAATCTTTGGAAAGATGCTGACAGATTTCCAAATGCCTACCTCACCACTGTCAGGATCAGATCAGATCTTCTTAGATAAAGGGGAGTCATAGAATGGTTTGGAGGACAATACTAAAACTCTTCTTAAAGGCAGGTGAAAGCAGGGGAGGCTGGAGGAATGTGAGGGGCTATGGCCTCTTATATTTGAAATTTTTAACTTTTTTTTTTTTTTTTTGGTACTGGAGATTGAACTCAGGGGTACTCGACCACTGAGCCACATCCCCAGCCCTATTTTGTGTTTTATGTAGAGACAGGGTCTCACTGAGTTGCTTAGCGCCTTGCCATTGCTGAGGCTGGCTTTGAACTAGCGATTCTCCTGTCTCAGCCTCCCTAAGTGCTGGGATTACAAGCTTGCGCCACCATGCCCAGCTTTTTAACCTTCTTTATGCCTGAATGAATTCATCTCTCTTCCCCATATCCAGCTGGAAGGAGGGTGTTACTGGAGGCATTTCTCCTCATGGTTCTTACTGCAAACACAGAAGTGGCTACATGAGCTTGCAGAAAAGCCAAGGAGAATCAAGATTTCCTACCCCTTCATTAAATAACCCTGAAGCAAAGGTGTAGCTGTAGAGGAAGTAAGAGCTGTGGCTTAATTTGGGACTCACATATTTCTAGCAGACTGTGGGTGGTGGATGGAGGAATGTGGTGTTTCATTTTATGTGTGAACTTGGCTGAGCCCTGGGGTGCCCAGATATTTGGACAAACATTATTCTAGGTGTTTCTGTGAAGGTGTTTTGGTTGAGGTGAACATCTGACTCAATGGACTCTGAGTAAAGTACATTGCCCTTAATAATGTGGATGGACCTCATTTAATCGGTTGAAGGCCTGAATAAAACAAAAAGTCCTGTCTCCCCCTAGCAAGAGAAAATCCTCCAGGTGCTACCTTTTTGGACTTCTCCAGCATTGGTGATTCCTGCTTCTACAGCACACTGACTTTAGACTGAATTGGCTTTCCTGGGTCTCTGATTGGAATATTTTGAACTTGCCAGCCTCCATAACTGTATGATCCCAATTATAATAAATCTCCATCTGTACATATTTGTTTTAGTCATTTTTTTTTTTTTTGCTGCTGTGACTTAAAGACCCAACCAGAACAGCTGCAGAGGAGGAAAATTTATTTGAGGCCTCATGGTTTCAGAGGTCTCAGTCCATAAGTGGCTATTTCCATTCTTTGGGGCTCAAGATGAGGCAGGACATCATGACAGAAGAGTGGGGTGAAGGGAAGCAGTGTACATGATGATCAGCAAGCAGAGAGACTCCACTTGCCAAATACAAATATATACCCAAAAGCCATGCCCCAATTCCCACCTCCTCCAGCCACACCCTACCACTTCAGTTACCACTCAGTTAATCCCTATCAGAGGATAATTCATTGATTGGGTTAAGACTCTCACAACTCAATCATTCTCTGAACCTTCTTGCATGGTCTCACACATGAGCTTTTGGGGGACACCTCACATACAAACCGTAACAATATTTTATTGGTTTTGTTTCTCTGGAGAACCCTAATATAGCAAGGGAGTAAGGGGTCGACTCATTAGCAATCAGTTTACTAAGAGACTGAATATACAAATGGACAATGGACAGATCAGATGCTAAAATAGAATTCTGAACTGCAGCCTATAGCAGTTAGCCCGGGAAACTAAACAAGCCCAGGAAGCCAGCTTGCTGTCTGTAAGGCAGAGTTGCAAGAAGTTAAATCACTCTCTCTAGCAAGTGTCCCAGGAAACCAAATGATGACCCCTGTAACAACTAAAACTTGGCCCTAAGCAGACAGAACTTAGTTAATAAATGACAGCTTCTCTAATTTTTGTCCCTACTCTCAACAGGGACTATATAAAGAAATATGTATGTCTCATTTATCACATAGGAGGCCACAATTCTAGCCTGTCTACCACCTTCTCACACCCAAAGCCTTCAATCAAGGCCTACCTACAACTGTCCCTTTTTCACTATATACCTTCTTCCTATTCCACCTGCTTTTGAAATGATGGTGGCTTATTCCCTTGCTATAGCAAACTCTAAACAAAGTCTTTGCTTGATCTCATTTGATTGATCTTCATTTCTTTTCACATTACTCAAGTGTTTTAGTCTGCTTATTCATTTCTCTGATCAAAAGACCTGACAAGAACAATGTAGAGGGGGAAAAAGTTTATTGGGGGCTCATAGTTTCAGAGGTGTCAGTCCATAGATGGCCAAATCCTTTGCGCTGGGCCTGAGGTAAGGTAGAACATCATAACAGAAGAGCCTGGTGGAGGAAAACGGCTCAGGATGTGGCTACCAGGAAGCAAAGAGAGAGTTCTGCTCACCAGGAACAAAATAAAAACTCCAAAGGCACACCTCCAGTGACCTACCTCCTCTAGCCACACCTATCTGCCTACAGGTACCACCCAGTTAATCCACATCAGTGTATTAATGCACCAGTTAAGTCAAGGTTTTCATAACCCAGTCTTGTCACCTCTAAATTTTCTTGCCTTGTCTTATACATGAGTTTTTGGGATACACCTAATATATAAACCATAATACCAAGAAACAAAGAATTCCCTGGGAACATCTCATCCAAGGGAAGAAAGATTATGGCCCCAGAGTTTGATTCAAGCACAGTGGCCCCATCTCCAAGGGAAAAGATGATCCAGGGTTCAGTATCTGTCCTATAGATTCTCCTCCTCGTCAGCCTTCAAGAGAAGGGGACTTCAGCAAAAGAGCATGATGAGAAAACTGAAAGGGCTCATATACTCCCATCTCTCCCTGGTGTTGAGAGTCTAAGAGAACAGCATCATTGTTTCCAATGACAATGCTGCAAAGTTTGCAGCAACTTTGACAGTGACATGAGATGAAAATCTCAGGTGTCAGAAGCCGTAAGGGCAGGACCTTTGTGGTTCACAGAAGAAATCTCCATGGAGAACAAGGATAGAGAAGAGGGCTGGTACCTTGGTAATTATATCCTCTAAACCTTGTGAAATATCAGAATGATGGGGCAGAACTTTGAAAGATCTGACTTTCCCGAAGAGTAGGAGTGAGCAGACTCAAGGAATGCCTGTTTGATGGAGATCTCTGTCATCCTAGGGTTATCCCAGGTTGGTTCAGACCAGGAATCATGGGCTATACCAGGGATTTCAGCAGCTGCATTAGCTAAATTAATTATGAAATATCTCTTCTATATTTTCACTTTTCTTTATTCCCCCTTTTTTCTACTGAATTTAAAATATTGTATGCATTTCACAGAGTATTCAGTGTAGGTAAACAAGGGTACCATAAAGAACAAGAGAAAGCCTTATGTGTCTCATTGCTTATTAATGAAATAATATGATGATAGACTATGTGGTCATGCATCATTAATGATGGGGATACATTCTGAGCAATGTGCCATTTGACTGCTTTCTCACTGTGTGAACATCATAGCATGTACTTACACAAACCTAGATGATATAGGTCAGTCATTTGACATGGCCTCTTGATGCAATCCAGATACTCAGTAAACAAAACATGTATCAGGCTGCTGCCCGTGTAACCCAGCATACTGTTTCATAAGAAATGTTTTTTATACAAGTAGAAGGAACATATTCTAACTATAAAAAGCATAGGATAGCAAATACTTAAACCAGTAACACAGGTGTTATTATCAAGTGTTAGAAATTGTGCATATTTGTATGTGTTGCGCTTTTATACATTGGCAGTGCAGCACATGCGTTTAGGCCAGTGTCACCGCAAACATGAGAATGCATTGCCCTACAGAGCTGTGGTGGTATGATGTTATTAAGTGACAGGAAATTTCTAGTTCCATTATATTATGGGACCACTGTTGCTGTCTTGGTTTAGATAGGAGGCATTCCCCAAAAGCTTCTGTGTGAGACAACACAAGGTTTAGAGGTGGAATAACTGGGCTATGAGAGCCTTAACACAATCAGTGAATTAAGTTCTAACAAGGATTAACTGGGAAGTAACTGTAGGCAGATAGGTGTGACTGGAGATGGTATTCATCGGGTGGGCTTTTGAGGTTTATATTTTTTCCCTGTTAAGCAGAGCTCTCTCTGCTTCCTAATTGCCATGTTCGAAGCTGATTTTCTCCACATACCTTCTGTGATGATGTTCTGCCTCAGAGCAATGGAGTTGGCCTTCTGTGGACTGAGATCTCTGAAACTGTGAGCACCAAATAAACTTTTCCTTCTCTAAAATTATTCTTTCAGGTCTTTTGTTCACAGCGACAAAAAAAGCTGACTTAAACAGTTGGATGTGAGGTCCATTGTTGACTGGAATGTTGCTATGTGGTATGTAACTGTATACATATTTTAGTGAAAGTGTCTTAGGAGTCAGACTCCATTCACAAGTCATTTGGTTATGATATAAATGTTCCTTTATTTGCATGCATACATGTTAAAGTTGATGAATACTCTCTTTTAAAACAAATAAACTTGTTTTATAGTGACCAGTTAGGACATTTCCTAAAATTACTGAAATATTCAATTTAAATGAATTTAAATTAACACCTGTTTGTATATGTATCATTATATGTATAATAATATGTACTATATGTATATATAGCCATATATATCATATATAATGTATTATACATGTATATTATTTTAGGTATAATATATGCATATTATCCATATAATGTGTATATATTATATATGTGATATAACATGTATGAATGTATTATATATACACCTCTACATTATGTTTCTACATTATATGTTTATTATATCTATATATGATATATTATGTAAATGTTATACATACATATATGCATATATGTGTTTATATATTTAATATGCATTTTGTATCATTTTCTTCACAGGTTCAGTGGAGGGGCATGTTGTGGTAAAATGCAGATTTTTTTTTTCAGGTTCAGTTGAGGCCAGCAGGTTAGAAGATGAGGCTATTGAAAAGAAAGTTTGTTATTCATAGTTCCAAAGAGCAGAGTGCTCAACATGCCCCAAGGGGCTGCACAGGAAAGCCCTAGAACTGGTCAGGAGGCAAAGTGAGGGAGCAATGGGGGAAATGTAGACAAGAGCCTTTATTGTCGTTTCCTTAGGCTTAGAATTGGTTAGTTTAGATAACCTTAGCAGGCTCTGAGGACCAGGGCATGTCCTACTTGTATATTACATGACTCAGAGGTAATTAGGGCAAAGAAACCTTGGCTCTGAGTGTGAGTCCCCTGGAGGCAGGAAGGGAGGTGTGAGCTCTGAATGGATTGGTCTGCACAGCAAAGGTGTGCTCACAAGCCAGTCTTTTACTATCCCCAGAGATGGCCTAAAGAGAACAGGCAGTTTCTACAGGATCAGCAAAGCTCCAGATGTCACAGCATTAGAAATAAATTCCTAGTACATGTGTGTATTCACCTATAGGCCACAAGGCCTTTAAAGAGCAAAATAACATCAACGGAACCTCTATGTTCTTCTATAAAATTACATGCACTGGGAGCTGTGTTATTTATTCATACACTAAGATGCTAACAAGCCTTCAAGGGACTTCAGCCTAATTCATGTAAACATTAATGGAGCCCATAAAGTCAACAATGAGGTCAGTGGTATGAGGTCAGTCCCTGGCATGCAGTGGTGAGCTGGTTGGAGCCTGCAGCTCCTAAGTCCTCGGCATTTCTGTCCTACAACATGCCTTTGCCTCCAGCCCCAATTTGCCCTGTGGATCACTTTGTCCTATAACTTTAGAGGAAAAAAAAAAAAAAAAAAGAACTTCCCCCTGGGCATGCTGGCTTGGCTATTTATGCATGATTTGCTGGTTTGTTAAGTCTGTACCCATGGTGTGCTTGATTCAGCACATGGAAGTCTATTGTTATATTTTGAGGAATGTTATAAACTAGCTGTTAAATAGCTAGTTTTTAAAAATTAAATCACATAGACACGAATGGTGTGAATCTATCTTGTTTACAACCAGAGAAATGGAAAATTGTGCACCGCATGTGTACTATAACTTGAAATGCATTCTTTTGTTTTAAAAAATAAAATAGATTTTTAAAAAAATTAAATAATATAAGGTAACAAATAAGTGATGTTTAAAACAAACTTAAATGCTCAAAACTTGGCATTCCTAAAGTATTTTCCTACATCTTATGATTCTCTATATTCTTGAAGCTACTTCATATCTATTGTATATGTATGAAAGAAACACCACATATTGTGCTATCTTGCATCCCTTCCTAGTGGCATGTTCGCTGGTCATGTTAGTGGCTTAAAATCCACCATAACCAGTATGTTGAGACTATGAAAATCAACAAACACTTCAAATCAGTTTAAGATGGAAAATATATTAATAGTTCAGATAAAACTTATAGAATGTGTATATCCATTACATTGCAAATAGTACCCTCCATAATAAATTATTTTTACAGTATTTGAAACAATTATTTGATTCAGCAAATAAGTCACTCATATCATTGAAGAGCAAGTTCCCACAGAAATCCTAGTTGTTTCATTTTTGTTTGCTCCTAAGGTAAACAAAAATATTTTCATGTTTGAGCTTCACAAGTTCATCAGTTGATTACATTTGGGTTAAATCTGTTTTGACAAGTATCACATGAGTGATGCTGGGCACTTCCCATTGCATATTCCAGGAAGCCCCACATTGTCACAGCCCAGTACTAATGTCTTAACTCATTTTGGAATGGCAGATTTGGGGTCTGCAACATCAGTATGCTGGACAATTCTTGTCATTGACATTTTCTTCTTAAATTGTAATCTTTGGCTCATTAGTATTCTATACTGTTGTCTGGCTCCCCTCTGCCTGCTACATCTGCCCTGTGTGGAGTGTGAGAACCCAAGCTTGGTGATGAGTGTATGCTGGGACAGAATGTGGGAGCATGGAGGGTAAGGAGAACTTACTAGTGGAGAAGGTGGTGTGTAGGAGCCCAAACAGCATGAAAAGGGAGATGAACACAATATTCTGGAGTCTGAGTGGTGAGGAAGGCATCTATGCAGGGACAGCCTGGTGCAGGGTCAGATTCCAAGCAGAGTACCATGTGGTATAGGAAAGGCCCCATGCAGAAGCCCAAATGAGATGAGAATATCCCCACACAGGGTATCTGTATTAGTCAGCTTTCTATCACTGTGACAAAATACCTGAGATAATCATCCTAATAATGGAAAAGTTTTATTTGGGCTCATGATTTCAGAGGTTTTAGTACATGATTTCTTCATTCTGTTGCTTTGGGTCTGTGGCAAGGCAGTATATCATGGCAGAATTGTGTGAGAGTAGATATTCACCATGTGGTGGCTAGCAAGCAAAGAGAGAGAGGGAAGGGGTTGGTGTCTCAGTATCTCCTTTAAAAGCATGCCCCCACTGACCTAATTCTTCCACTGAGTTTCACATCCTAAAGGCTTGTCATCTCCCACAGATTGGTAACCAAGCTTTTAAGCCATGGGACTTTGAAGGACACTAACCAAAATTATAGCAGTGTCTGAGTCCAAGCAAGGTGAGAAAGCCATCTGAGGCAGGCAACAGACCTGTGCAGAGACTGTCTGAGCAGAAGGAGGTCATTCACATTGGAAGATGGCACATCATGGCATGTTGGAGCCCAAGCAAAAGAGGAAGAGCATCCTAATGTAGAGCAACCCCACATGAGCTGCCAGAGCCTAATCTCTGGTAAGAGGATATCCACAGTATGTGACAGTAGCATTGTAACAAACTGATTGCAATGGAGACTTAACAAAATAAGTGTGATATTATAGCAGGGGAGATAGATGATAGACAGACAGATCATAAATGTATGTGTGTACATGCATATGCATGTGTATACATGTGTACATACTTGTATTCCCAACTTTGTCCTGTGAAAGAATCTGGAAACAGTTACTTGCCAAGACCATTTAGCATGTATAGCACTCATATTTTGGTTTCTAAATGCCATTTCTCATTAAAATGAAGCAAGGACTCCTTGGGAAGTGGCTGATTCCAAGGTTGGGAGCAGAAAAAGTAATACATGAACATCTTGATCCACAAACAGAACAGGAAAAGCTCAAAGAATGATAAGAATGCTTCAGAAAGATCCAGAAACAAGTTTGAAGGGGCTGACACTGGCCAAATATTTGGCAATCTGAGCATCAAATAAGTAAAGACAGTAATAGGTCTTATCCCACTGAATAAAATAGGAATCCTGAATTCATACCAGTGAGAGAGAGCAAGACCAAGAGCAAAGAACAACAGTGAGGGCAGAAGAGAGAAAAGGAGAGGAATGAAGGAAAGAAAGAAAGTAAAAGTTTGATGAAGAATAGGAGATTAAAATAGCCTCAAAGTATCACCCCACAAATATATGTGCTGTGTTTATGTGTGTGGATAAAAGGGGAAATAGTACATCTAAATTTGAGAAATGTGGACTAGGTGTATAGCTTAGTGATAAATAACTCACTGGCAAAGCCCTGGGTTTGATCCCCAGCATCAAAATAAATAAATGCATAAGTTTAAGAAGATTGGCAAACACCAACCTAATTAGATGATCAAAGAAAATGTCCTTGTGTGAGGCCCTGGGTTAGATCTCCAGTATCCCTGCACACACACCTGCACAAGTAAATGATGTCAGTAATGTCTCAGTAATGAGTTAAGTTGAAATACTGCCCCACATGACAGCATCCAAGAAGAAGAGTCCTGCATCCTTCGGTGATGTATGCTCTTTTCTTTTGCTTGGGCTCCAACATGCCATGATGTGCCATCTTTCAATGTGGATGACCTCCTCCTGCCTAGACAGTCTCTGCATAGATGTATAACCTTATTGAACCTTATTGTTAGACAGTCCTACTGAGGAACGTTTTCCAAAATAACCTTCCAGAAAGCTTCAAACATGTCAAGGTCAACAAAGTCAAGAAAGAGTGAAGAACTGCTCCTGATTGAAGGACACTGAAGAGATAAGCAACTAGTGTAACTGCAGTTTGGGGCTTATGAAGCCCATAATGGGGACAACTGGCAAAGCTTGAATGCTATCTGAGTATTAGGTGGTAATAATATACACCATTAACTTACTGATATTGATGATTGAATTGTTGTTCAGTACCCTTGTTCATAGGAAACCTACACTACAATATTTATGGATGATGGGGCAACATAGTGACAATTTATTCTCAAACACCTCAGAAGAAATTTCTTTTTACTGCACACATGCAGACACATGTTCATACCTACATATCAAAAATATCAGATTATGTAACAGAATATGACCTTGTTCTTAGGAGATAGATACATGCTAAAGCATTTAGGGGCAAAATATAATAACACCTAAAACTTATTTTTAAATCATTTTGGCAGAATGAGAAAGTAACAAAATGCTGCCATTTGGTGAAATCTGGCTTAAGAGAACACTAGATTCATTTTTAAACTCTTCTGGAGGCTTAAAAAGTTTACAAATAAACAATGGGTAAGGGGGGGTGATAGAAACAGGTGTAAACAATAAAGTTTCCAGCAGTTTGAAAGGATAAAAAATGAATTAAAACCAAGAACTGAAAATCATGCTTTTAATGGTGTTCTTGCCTTGCTTTGTAACATAGAAAAAGATATTGGACTTAGCTCTCTTTCCAAACAAAAGACAATTCTGCGATGGAATAGGAGGGTTCAACCCAGAAGGATCTTTTTCTGCTTTTTGTGTTTCTGGGATTTATTTTTTTTCTGTCTTTACAAACATAGATTATTTTTCTCCTGTCCACCAAAGTTGCCTGGGGCTAACAGAAGCTACATCACAAGTCCCAGCTGCTTGGCTAGCTTCTGTCCCTTCTTTCACATCTGGCCACTTGATTCCAGCTGCTGCCACCCTAGAGTGCAAACAGGCAGCTGCAATGGGCCTTCAGGTCAGGGTAGAGGTAGAGCAGGCAGGAGTCAGAGTTGGGCCACCTGAAATCCTGGGCACCAGCTCCAGCCATCCAGGAGAGTTGGGGTAGGTAGCAACAGATACCAGCAACTCCCTGGCACTTTTGTAGTTCCCCTGACAATTGCCAACCCCACCACCACTTCTGTGGCTGCTGCCAGGACCACTGATTGCACCTTCACTGCTTCAGCAGCCCAGCTGGGCCATTATAATAAGAGTGATGGCTACTCTAGAAGCCACTGTCCAGGCACCCTGACTTCTACAGTTGCTGTGGCAATCCCCACAGGTGTTGCAATTGCCTCAGAGAACTCTGCTTCAGTCTCTGCTGAAGCCCTGATACAGCTGCTGCTTCAGCCATGGCTGCTCAAAGTGATACTGCTCCAGTTGCAGATGCTCTGGCTGTCTCTGTGGCTCCAGAAGTCCCTATTCTGGTGCATGATGAGCACCTTCCCCACTCATGACAGCCAAGGGCAGTCAGATCTAGCAGGCATGCAGGAGACAAGCATGACAGTGCAGAAATTCTGCCATCAGCAGACAGATGACTGCCCTCTTTTATTTATATAAGCAGCACTTCTCTAGCCCTTGGAAAGTCAGTGTAGAAACTGAAAACTGCCTTCTTTGTGCTGTAGCATAAGCCCTAATAAAGCCTTATTCATGTAGTTTTATTCTACCTATTCCTGTTGAATTAAACAGGCTGAGCTGGCTGCACTAAACCTATTGATGCTAAAGGCTACTAGCACTGAGAGCTGCTAGCAGTCAGAGCTGGTTACACTGAAAGCTTCTGAGAACTGCTAAGAGCTGCTAGAAGTTGCTTAGAGAACTCTTGAAAGCTCTGAGTACTGAGAGAGCTGCTAACACTAGCCACTGAGAGTTGCTCACACTAGTCACTGAGAGTGGCTGGTACTGAAAGCTCAGAGCTGCTAACACTAAGGGAGCTGCACTTTGCCTTTTTGTGATTTCTATCTAAATTCAGCAAAAGAACCCTCAGTCAAATGTAATAGCAATGTGGACAAATTTTTCCTTGTGTTACAAGGTTTGTCATGGATGTATCCTACCTTCTGTTAAACTGCCTCCCACTCCCACCAGGTGTACCAGGCCACAGCCAGGCAAGCAACTCTTGCCCAGCACACAAAAAAAGCACTAACCCTTATTTGTTCTCACACCCACTGGTTGAGCCACTGCAGAGCATCCCTGGCCTATTACCTCTTTTCCCCCACCGGTCCCTATCCAGCTTCATTCATGAAAAAGAGTCATATGAGGCATTACCAAAGAATGGTTTCTACAGGAAGGATCTTCTAAAAACCATGCTGGTGACAAGCATTTTATCCTGCCGGTTCTACCTACATAGTGCCTACAGCCTAAACACTTTTCAGGGACCCACAAAATGCTTGCAATCTGAGAAAGAAATTATTAACCTGAGAAATAGAAAAGAAGTCTCTAACATCTAGGGTCTGGCCTGCTCCCATCAGCTAGACCTTGGTGTTCTCTTCTTAAAGCAATTTCACATAAAATAACATCAGAGAAGGCCATCATAAACTATGTTGAATCAAGACAAAATCAAGACCACTCTGTAATTATGAAACTTGCCCAAGATGAAACATACTAAACACTCTCTTTATTCCCTATTCTGGCTCATATAAATGATTGTGGCTGCTTTACCAATTATGTTTTAGTCTCTATTAGTATACCCTCCTTCTAAAGAAAGTTTATGACTATCACTATCACTATCCAATTGTATACAACCTAAAGCAAAGTCTCATTTCCTTACATCTCTACCAAATTATACAATAAGCCCTTTAAAAAAACTCTCTTATCAGAGAAAACATTTGGTTTTTGTTTTTTTGGGACTGGCTTATTTTAGCTTAGCATGATAGTCTCTAGCTCCATTCATTTACCAAATGCCATAATTTCATTCTTCTTTAAGCTTGAATAATATTCCATAATATTTATATATCACACTTTTTTAATCCATTCATCTGTTGAAGGGCACCTAGGTTGATTCCATAGTTTAGCTATTGTGAATTGAGCTGCTATAAACATTGATGTGGCTGCATCACTGTAGGACGCTGATTTTAAGTCCTTTAGGTGTGGACTGAGAAGTGGGATAGCTGGGTCAAATGGTGGTTCCATTCCAAGTTTTCTGAGGAATCTCCATACCACTTTCCATAATAGTTGCATCAATTTGCATTCCCACCAGCAATGTATGATTGTACCTTTTTCCCCACATCCTCGCCAACATATATTATTGTTTGTATTCTTGATAATAACCATTCTGACTGGAGTGAGGTGAAATCTTAGAGTAGTTTTGATTTGCATTTCTCTAATTGCTAAAGATGTTGGACATTTTTTCATTTATTTGCTGATCAATTGTATTTCTTCTTCTGTGATGTTTTCTCTGATATGTGGATGCTAATTCACAATGGGGGGCTAGGGAAGGAAGAGTTATTTTAGATTAGGTAGAGGGGCATGAAGGGAGGGGAAGGGGTATGGGGATAGGAAGGATAGTAGAATGAATCAGACATTATTACCCTATGTACATATATAACTACATGACTGGCAGGATTCTACATCATGTATAATCAGGAGAATGAGAAATTATACTCCATTATATATGATGTATCAAAGTGCATTCTACTGTCATGTATAACTAATTAAAACAAATTAAAAATTTTAAAAATAAATAAATAAGAAAATCCTCTTATTGAGATACTTCATGGTTCCTCCTGGAGTTCTTCTTGCTGCAGTAAGTAATAAACTCAACTTGTTTACAGGTGTGTTCCTGGTGAACTTTGGTTGAAAGACATTAATAAGCTTTGTGTGCTAAAGAAAAGAAATTGGTAAACACTAAGTAAAATAACACCCTGTTGACATCCTTCATTCTAAAGATTTATAATCCACAAATTTTATGATTTCTGAAAATAATGTGTGTTAGATTAGATTTTTCTTACTGCGTAAGAATTCCCAAGTCTGCTAACTGATTTACTGAGAAATCATGGCCAATTGTAAAATAAATGAATAGCTAATTGCATAGGCAAATTATGAATTATTATATGTTTGACAGAATCCAAAAGTTAGAATGCCTGGGACCTATAAAGATTATAAATACCCTGGGTAGAGAGAGGGATGTGCAAGGTTTGTTTGAAAAGAGTGCTGCCTGAGAGACAGAGTGGCAAATACCACCAACTCACAAATCACTGAACTAGATAACCTGGGATTAATTCCAGAACATCAGAGACAATGTTTTTCCCTTGGTGGAAATCAGCAAGGCCAAGAGAAAGAATACACTTCCCCTTCCATTCCACAGTTAGATATTTTCAGTAATAATGCCCTGCCAAATCACAGAGCAGACCTCCTCCTGATTGGCTGTGGTTGGGTCACACGGAATTGGGGCTGCCATGGCAGATCAGCCTGATGCCTCCTTTACTGATGTCATTCTCAAGCTGTTTGATGCCATGGTCCATCCCTGCTTCCTTGTCAGCATCTCTGCAAGAGGAATCTCCTGGTTTCTTCTAGCTGGGCTGCCCCTCCTTTTCCCCATATTCTTTTGAGGTGCTTTCCCATTGTTCAGTCTCACTGATGCCTGCACCATGGCCTCTGTTCCTAACCACATAAACAGATGGGCCTTTCTGACTCTTTACCCTTTTGCCTGTTGGCTAGTGCAGGAAGATTCTCTGCTAAACCCAAACTGTCCTTAAATGGCATCCTGTCCTCCAATCTCATCTCCATGTCCCCTGCCACACACAGATAAAGTAGGTCAGCCAGAACCTGATGGAAGCCATCTGCAGCAGAAAAATTCTCATCTAAAGGGAAGTCTCTAGATGAACTTCCTTTGTGCATTTAACAGTCACATTAGAAATGTGACTTAGAAAGAAGAAAAAAATAAATATAAAACCTAGACCCAGAGAATCTGAGACTTCTGGGAGATAAAAGTTGAACTTGGAAATGACTAAGCTTAATCATGTCATTTTTTCAGATGAGAAAACTGTGGTGCATTGGGATTCAAGTTTGTTCAGCAAGTTAAGTCTGATTTGACCTTTCCCCCTTGTATCTGTTAGTTTTATAATTTTGTAGGAAGTAGAAATGTACTTTCCTTACCTTGGTCAAAATTTAAAAATACAAAAAAACTAAAACAAACTGAAATGGTATATGCTTTTTAGGCCCCCACAAAGGCAGTGCAGTGTGAATTATCTTTGTCAGTGCCGGTTATGAAATTACTCTGGAGAGTCATTTCTATAGAGACTGGCAGTGCAACCAGTGTAACTCAATGGAACGCAATTCCACTCCGAGCTCACAGAATGTAATTGATGAAAGGAAGCAGCATAAATTACCTTAGCGTTCTTCATGGGTAATGTCTCTGTTTCCCACGCAATCTCATTTTGCATACAAAATAAACAAAACAAAATTCAATCTTCCAAATTGTGTGGCTCCACTTGGCTGTTTTCTTTAAAATATCACACAGCCCACATCACCAGCGGCAATGGGTCTCCTGATGGGTGAATTAAGTCCAGCATTGGCAACATGGTAGCCACTATCCCCAACTTCCCTCCAGCCTCCTAGAATTTTTGTCATTCTTCCTTTTAGATGGATCATTTATTTGGGGTCACAACAAAAGCGTAAGAATTAAACTTAACATCAGCAAACTTGACTTTTATTTCATGTCTGGGCAATTTTAGAGCAGAATGGCAGATTCCTTTGTCCATCTTTGCAACAACTTGAGCAAAATGGTTAACCAAGGAATGAAAGAAGAAAGAAATAAGGAAGGAAGGAAGGAAGGAAGGAAGGAAGGAAGGAAGGAAGGAAGGAAGGAAGGAGGGAAGGAAAGAAGGAAGGAAAGAAGGAAGGAGGGAGGGAAGGAGAGAGGAAGAAAGTGAGAGAGGGAAGGAGAGAGGAAGAAAGTGAGGGAGGAAGAAAAGGAGGGAGGGAGGGAGGGAAAGTGAATATTCCACGGTGACAAGAAAAATGATAGTGGGAAGTATTAGCTCACTGAAATAGGTACATGATCAAAACACCCCCATTTATTCACTGATTTCTCCCAACTCAAACAGAGAGCTGCTGTCACAACACATACAGACATGACTTCAAGTCCTGCTGGCATGACAGAAGCAATACAGACAGAACTGCACAGCTTTGCCAAGGATCTGGTACAACTTTGTAGCTGACCCCTCAGAAGGGTGACCCCCAAACCCAATTATAGTTTTCAAGGTAATGTGACCACTTGGACACCCTGCAGGAAAGAATCAGTTTTCCCTGAGGGAGGAGATTCTGGGCAGTGCCATTGTTAATTACCAAGGGAGCAGCAAGCCTTGGGTAGCAAGAGATTCCATCCCTCTGAAACAGGACTCTAGGCGATGGAGATAAGGGACAAAGTCAGGTATAGTGGCAAGGTTTTAGCAAGTGCCATAGGGTTGGGCAACAAATCAAGACAAGACTGAGATTAAGGAATCAGAGCATAAATCCAACAGGAGGTTAGGGGCAGGTACCCAAACCTTACCCCAAACATCAAGCATAAGGATTACACACTACTTCTAGCTCTGCCCTCTTGAAAGGATTAACTACTCAAATTTGCAGTTCAGGGACTAAATATGTAATTTTAGATCTCTGTTCTCATGCAGGGTTTGGTTGGGTAGGATTTGGGCTGAAAACAACAAATATAAACCTCTTTAGTATAGATGCATCCATATCTCCTTCCCCTTCTCTATGAATATTAAAAAGCAAAGCATGAAGTAGGAATTATTTCTGCAATTTTTAGGTGGCTCCTAATCACTTTGGTTTAGAAAACGAGAAGTAGGTATTTATAATCTATGCCAATTATAAATTCCAGGTCTATGTGCTTCTTTCTCTCTCACTGAAAATTTCCAAGTATTTAGCTTTTCCAGTCTTGCTTTTTTTCCCCCCACTAAGTAAAATATAAGGAATTTAAGGGAGAAACTCAAAAGTTTGGTCTTTAGGAGAAGTGTTTCAGACCAGCTTCAAGGTGGTTTGTTAAAATGAAGTCTATAAAATGGATCTATAATCATAAGATATTTCAGCGGAGGCTGACAACGATGAAGAGACAACTCAAGCTCAGGAAAGTTGATTCAAGCACCTTTTAAGATAATGTTAAAAGCCCCTTGAATCTGCACAGATGCTTTCTTCTAAATGGCCCTGAGAGTAGGTGTAAATCCATCTTTTACTTTCATTAGTTGTTTTATACTGCATAGATTCATTGTCCTCTTCCTATTTCTACTTCAGTTAAAATGAATCCAGTTGTTTGTCTCATAAGAAGATCAGGTCCACTCTAAGTGGACAGGGCCTGTGGCTAATTCTAGAAATGATTTTCAGTGGAACATTCTACTACTTATTAAATGTTTTTGATATCTTTAGACTAATAGTGTACAAGTACAAGGTACAAGAAACACATCCCTTTAAAAAGCTAGTTATCATGGTACAATTTTAACAAAGACAAAGGTAGAAAATTCATTATTTTTCATTACTTGTTCAACAAACATTTACTGGAGGGTTCATATATTCCAGGTAACGTCCTCTGAGCGGATAGACAATAAAACTCAGTCTTACCCTAAAGTAGCCCACAACTGAGGAGGGGTTAGGGAAGACTGCAGCTAAGTAACTAGAACATCCCAGTTAAAACACAATCAAAAGGCAGCTTCTGAGGGCATCAATAATTATCTGAAGGGC
Source organism: Xerus rutilus (assembly GCA_028644305.1). Taxonomy (NCBI): domain Eukaryota; kingdom Metazoa; phylum Chordata; class Mammalia; order Rodentia; family Sciuridae; genus Xerus; species Xerus rutilus. The sequence goes on from CM053403.1 coordinate 112,138,062, forward strand.
CACGAAGCCTTCACAGTGGTGGTGAAGCTAACTGTAGAAAGCAACTGATTTTTCTGAAATAAGAGTAGATGTCATAGGGGAGAGAAAAGAGTCCCCCTAAACCCTTTAGTTATTACCTGGGCTCTTTGGCTAGATCAAGGAACTCAAGTAATATGAGTTGAATTCAAATAAGAGAACATCACAAATATTTTTTTTATATTTACTTGTAGACGTGCACCTGCATAAGAGACTGAAGTCTGAAGAAAAGACCAAAGCAAGATGATTTTATACTAATTTAGGCAAAGAGCAAGAGATTTGGGGAAGAATTACATCCCAAGTATCTCTTTCTGAAATTAACTCAAGTGAGTTCAGCTTAAAATAATATACCAATTCAACATATTTTGAGATGGCACATCCTTAACTTCTTCAAATGTGTTAAGAAAAGTGGAGACTGGGGATGTAGCTCAGTAGTAGAGCACTTACATAGCATGTACAAGACCTAGGTTCAATCCTCAGCACTACTCCCTCACCACCACCACCAAAAAAAAAAAAAGAAAAAAAAGAAAAGAAATGCTGTTGGCCATGAGGCCCAGCCTAACTGAGATTAATATGTAGCTTGTTGTGGCCAGGGATGAATCAATGGGACTGGTGAGGAGATAAGCTTTCCCTTACTGACCCATTTCATTTCATTACACCATACTAAGATATATGAATGTTCTGCTCATTTTAATATTCTAACTGATCGGCTAACTTTACTATGATACGGTAGCTCTTGATTTTCATCTTTGTGTGAATGGAACATTTTTAATAACAAACATGGGTAGATTTCTATTGGGCTCCTTGTATCTGAGTAGCCTCTTCTTTCAGCCCTCCTTTATCAGCTGTCCCTGCTTCCATACGAGGTAACAATGAGCCTCAGTAGATCTCCCTGAAACAATGGAATCTCACCTGTTTCAACCCTTCAGTTACTGTGGCTTTTGAGTGACCATCTCAGGGGACCCAGCAGGACCAATGATGGTAGGTGGAATTTAATCAGCCCATGAATGCTGAACATTACAGGTATAGCTACAGGTATCATTCATTAACTATATATTTCCCAAGAATTGAAGTGTGTGTGTGTGTGTGTGTGTGTGTGTGTGTGTATAAAATCAATATAATTTCCATCCAGGGTCTGCTTTTCATACTTCATTTTTCCAATCTCTGAGGACTCTGAAAAAAATCTAGTGTTACATAAGTCAACAGGATGACAAGATGCTAATGCAGTCATTGCTTACACTCACATCACATTTCTCTGTTAGTTTCTTCCCTGGGGCTCCTGCAGTAAGTATTCGGATGCTAAACATTAATATTTTTTAACAAACAACATGTTCCAGAGTCATTTTTATCTTCCCATGTGGTAGATATATAATATTCATCTCCTACCCACTCTGAGCAAATAAAAAGTGATGATGTGGGTTGGTTTCAATCTCAGCTCCCTGAACTTGTGAATGCATGAGAGGGGCTTAGCCTTTCGGTGGAGAATGAGGCATTTGATCTAGAATGCTCCTCACTCCCCCTTCCTCCAAGGAACAACACAGTGATCTTGAACTTCTGAATTCCTTCTCCTCTCCAACTGCCTTGGGGGTGCACTTTGTTATGGAGATGGGTGCAAGTGGGCAGCTTTTACTGGGCAATGGGGCAGATACCATGGTAGATTGGGAAAGGGGCTACTGGAATCCAAAATGAGGGTCCTAGACTGTTGGATTAGAAGAAGGTGAGGAACAAATTGATAGGAAGCAAAAATAGTGAATCTTGGAAACTTGTGTCACATTTCAATGTTGTCACATCCTGTACCTCCAAGGTGTGGATCAGACTATAATTTTATCCTCATGTGGCACAAATACAGTGGCTGACTCAGTCTTGTTATTGTGCAAGTTCTGTTCTCTTCCTTTGTAGTGTTTTTAATGGTGCTGCCGCCATCGCCTGCCTCTCCAGCTTCTAAGGCTGGTGCACAATTTTTTACACCGTCTTCTGACTTCTCAGACGCAAAGTCAATGCTGTACTCTCCCCTTATACTTGGACACTGGTGAGACACAAAATCCTTCCATCATTCTCAAATTCAGCATTCAGAAGCCCTGGCCTGAGTCCCAGTTCTGCCACCTACCACCCATGTGATCCTGGGCAAAGCACCCAAATCTCCTTATTTACATTTTTCAACAATAATATATTCTCCACTAAAGAGAGGTTTTGTAAGAAATGAATGAAACTATGGTTTTTAAATTGCTTAGACCAAAGTCCAGCATAAAGTAGTTCAATATATCTGAGTTATTTTTAGTGTTGTTTTTTTACTTTAGGTATTTATACTGCATCTGTAACAATCAACCTTCTTGCTCTGATGTGGTGATTCTGGCAGAGGAAGTGGCTGGAAATGGATTTCCATGGTTAGGAACTTTGCTCTCCAGGATGATTCAGGGATCCAATTACCTGAAGCAGATCAGCCAATTCAAAATGGAAAATGTAGTAATGTGAGGAAAGAGTGGAAATTAGAAATTAAAGGTAAGTAAAGAAGCTAAAGTATATTATATAGAGAATAATAACAAGAAAAAGAGTGGCTGTAACTGAAATGGACAAGCCAAGACAATACAGTCAACAGTCACATCACTTTGCTAGGCCTCTGTAGGGATTCTTAGAAGAAGGAGCCATAGAACACAGTGTGTGTCACCAAGCTAAATAATTGCCATGTGGTGAGAGGTAAGACTCTTCCATTTGTCACTTATTTAAAAAGGATCTGGGAACAATAACTTTATGTATGACTGCATGTATGTTGTGATTCTATATCACTTACAACCAGAGAAATGAAATGTTATCCTCTATCTATGTACAATGAATCAAATTGCACTCTGTTATCATGTAAGCCTAAATAGAAAAAAATAAATAAATTAAATATGAAAAAAATAAATAAAAGGGATCTGGGAACAATGTTTCACCATTCCAAAATAGAACAAACCATATTCCGAGGCAAAGCCTATGGCTGTCAAACAGAGCAGTTTTTAAAACTGATAAAATAATGAAATTGCACTGCTCTGTGATCACGGTGCTCTTAGATAAATAAGCCTGGCCATCAAAAATCTTGGAATGGTCATGGTCAATTGAGAAGTCCTGGATACTCCCACCCTGTAACATCAAATAGCTGTGAAGACCACAAATTTAATGGGCTGAGTGTCCATGACATCTTGCTGCAGAAAGTCCAATATTTTACCCATTTTCCCTTCCTAAGTGTTTTGGAGACCTCTTCCATTGCCACTAAGAATTCTCACATATTCCACAGATTAGTCTTGGTTTGGCTAGAAGACCAGCTCCAAATTGACTTTCTCTTTAGCTGTGGGGTAGCAGCCTTCTGCTGCAAGCCACTTCAGACTGTCAGTTGCTTCCCCCTTCATTCATTGTCCCATGAATGGCATGGACACCCTCATAGCTCCACACAGCAATCACTAAGATCAGATCAAAAGTGACGGGTGGTATTGAAGCTAACAAAAAAGAAATATAACATTAATACCTGGAACACAACTGCAATACGGAGTGTGAAGCCAGCCTTCTATGAGGTCCTTCCTATTGAGTTTCTAGTCTGCTACAGTTCCCCAAAGAGAGAAGGGTGTCCTATCCTTCTTTTCCCTTTGTGTCTTTGTCCATTTTCTTTTGCTATAACAAAATTCCTGAGACTGGATAATTTATAAAAGAAAAAGATTTATTTTGACGTACAGTTCTGAAGGATGGCACTGGCATCTGCTGGGTTTCTGGAGAGGATCTCATGGTGGGAAGAGAAGAGCAAGCTGGCATGCATAGAAAAAAGGGCATAGGCTAAGAGAGAAAGCAAAAGAGGTAAGCTTGCTGTGTAACAACTCACTCTTGAGGTAACTAACCCAGTCCCCCCAAAACTCACTCATTCTCTCCAGATGGCATCTGTTCATAAGGGCTCTGTCCCCATGACCACTTTCCATGAGGCCCTACCTCCCATTCTTGCTGCTTTGAGAAAATAAGCTCCAACATGAGTTTTGGTGGGGACAAACCATATTTAAACCATGGAAGTTCCCTGTCAAACAGCCACAGAGAAAGGCCAGATCTACCTCAACCAGCCCCCAAGATAAATGTTTACCAGCAGATCATCGTGTCATGGTGTAAGAGCTCCACAGCTCGGCAGCCTCCCAGGTCATCCTCCACCCAGCAACTCCCTTGCCTTGACACAGGTTTAACCCAAGGCCTCACTCAAGAGGCTTCATGAAACAATCATGTCTTCATCAAATGGAAATTGATGCTTTCACAAAAACTGAAAGCAGTTTTTGAACCATTTTTTCATTTCTACTCATCAAAATTTCAAAATCTTAGAGCTAAGTTTCACCCAGGACACTGTTAAAACAGGAACTGCTCCGCTTTTGAAACAATTTTTGAAAAAAGAAACGTCAAGGGACGCAGGTCTCCATCATCTGAGCCTTCGTGATTATCATCCTACGCAGGGCCACTGGCCACGCAGACACAAACCCTGCACACGGAAGCGCCCTGTTCTTTGTTTCTGTCCTTTCACTCCCTCCGCAGTGAAGCTGTTCTTGCAGACGCTTTGTGCCCTGCATACTTGCCACCGCTGAGAGCCGATGATTCACCCATCACCACTTCTTTTTTTCATTCTTTCCTTGCATCAGCTGAAGTTAGTCAATATAATGTGCCACTATAATATTTGGAATACTGTAAAGAAAAGCTTTATTTTGTTACTACTTATTTATTTTTTAAGCTTAGACTTAGATGGGCTTAAATATGTATATAACTGGAATGTATCAGTATTTTCTATAATTTCAAACACTCTCAAGATGTTTCCTATGTTTCAATTTGTTTGCAATCAGCATAATTTATTGTAGGCTATATGAGAGAAGAATTGATTATAGACAGACATTTCGATATCTAAAGGTATTTCTGATTATTATGCAGCATGCAAGGCATTGTTCACAAGTAGCTCTTTAGGAGAACTCATTTCAGTGCCAGCTCCAGCTCCAGCTCCAACTACCTTGTCACACCTCTTACCTTCCTCCCTCCCTCCAGGGCCCAGTTAATGGAAGTTGGAGTCTCCCTAGGAACATGCAGAGTCCTGGGACCTAGAGTAGGGCTTGAGAGGTGGAAGAATTCCTGGGTTCCCAGACTTCTGAGTCAAGAGGGAGGAAGAAAGAGTCCTGAACAGTGAAGAAAGAACTAGGCCATGTGTGGGAGAGAGAAAACATCAAAAAGTACATGAACCTTTGAATAAACTTGTTTCAATCACTTAATTGGAGAATTAGCTCTGACATCTTGAGTCAGCAAAATGAACACCATAGCTGCTTCCTGTCTTCCACAGGAATATTGAGCACAGCTTGAGTAACTGCTTCTTGTGTGCTGGGTGCCAGCGAATGATGACAGCTGGAGACCTGTCTCTGCTCTTGCAACAGAGAAGAGGGGCATTGCCCACCCAGTGCTATGAGGGTGCTGTGAGCTAGGTAAGCAGTGCTTGCTAGGAGAACTGGCAGGATAAGCTGGGGCTAGCCTAAGCTGGGGACATCAGCAAAGGTCTCATCAATGTCCAAGCACTGAAGAAGTACCAAGCAATGCCCACCTCCAAAAACAGGGCTGCTTTTACCACGATGCCACTCTCCAAGACCAGCTCCCATCTAATGAGCTCTTTTGGCAATAACAGAATTTTGTGAATTAGATTTGGAACAAAACTAAACCCACTCTCATCTCCATGGCAACACAAGCTGACAATAGCCCTAGGTATGGAATACAACATCCTGGGAGAAGCCAGACAGGAAGAGTCCACTGAGAGCCAGCATGGGAGCAGCATTCTCACCCCGGCTCAGCTGCTCCCAACTGGTTCTGCAGCGCAACTTCCTGATGCTGAGCTGCCCACCCACGCTGGGAACACCACACGTGTGCACGTGTGCACACACGTGCACACACAGGAGCTGGAGGGGCAGGCACTCAAAGCATTTTGTTCCATAGCAGGTAAGCAGCCCAATCTAATCCTTGATTCCTACAGCAGGGTGAGAAGCAGGCTTCCAGTGGAAAGTATGTCCCTGCCTCTCAGCAGCGTCTGCATTCAGCAAGCAGCCCTGGGCAAGAGGTAGCAAAACTAATGAAGGTCTGATTAGCAGGCTGGTGGGCAGGGGAGAGCTCAGCCCCTAATTGAAAAAACAGAGCAATAGATCCAAGTTTCCCAAAGAGGAGAAGTCTCCTTTGTTCTAAAATATCACTTCGGTGTTTAGTTAAGACAGTCCCTGGCGACCCTTAATGACTCTTAGCAGGTTGCTTTGTATTTCTAATAGGACCTATCGTTCTTTGGCTCATTTTAAATTACTACCAAGTGGTGTGTAGGTTGGGGCTTCTTCAAGGGGGAAAAATCAATTGGAGAGGAAAAGCTATTCCTTAGCAACAAAAGAAAAAGGGAAAAGGCAGTTTCTTTAATGTAATCTGAGACAGGATCTAGCTTGGCAGAGTCAGAACAAAAATTTAGTTTTTCTCTCATCCAGATGACTAAGTTCCACTTAAAGAAAGGTAAGGAGGTCCTGGCCTCAGGATGCCTGAGGCCACAGACATCATCTCCAGGGTGGAACACCCCTCACGCAGAAGGCAGAAAGACATACACTTCAAAGGATGTCAAATATTACACAGCCAGGACATCAGGGGACAGTCATTAGCACAGTCATTTAGTTGATGTGATTTTGGGGGAGGGGGTACTGAGGATTGAACTCAGGGGTACTATACCACTAAGCCACATCTCCAGCCCTATTTTGTATTTTATTTGGAGACAGTGTCTCACTGAGGGCTTAGCGCCTCTGTTTTGCTGAGGCTGGCTTTGAACTCACCTCACTATCCTCCTGCCTCAGCCTCTTGAGCCGCTGGGATTACAGGCATGTGCCACTGTGCCCTGCTTGATGTGTATTTTTAATCATACTCTTTTTCCAATTACAACAAAGCTAAAAGTAAAGTGATTTTTAGCAGTCTGGGTGACAGTGTTACCAGGATGATTGTCTACTGTGACATTGGTTACCGCTCCTATAGAATACGGCTGAAACCAAATGGTACGCACTTGGTTATACAAGCTCCGTCCCCAAAGAGTAGAAACAGTTTCTCAAACATTGTGAACTTGAAAGCAAAAATGAGCAAAATGGGAAGTGGAAAAAAATCAGTGTAAAAATAAAGGGACAGAGCCAAGGAATAAAGTGAGTACAGCAAACAAGAGACTATAGGGGCCTATGCAGCTGTGTGTGTGTGTGTGTGTGCACTAAATGAGTAAGGTTAGTACATCACACACCCCCCCCCCCCACATACACCGTAGGCATCTATGCAGCTGTGTGCGCCATGTGTGTGCGCACATGAGAGCATGGAACACAATCCTCCAGCTTGAGCAGCAATTCTGATTCACAGTGATCCACCATCATTCACACATCAACTTTCTCTGCCCACCTTAATGCAGGGCTCAGCAGAACTTTCCACTCTCCAGGAAAAAAAAAATCTACTCCCATCTGAACAATAGTGTGATTTACAGTTTACTGAAGATTTCATAAAGGAAGTTAAAAGTGAGTTTTCTATCGCATGCACAACAAATCTTTGAACTTCCACTTAATATTTACTTCCTCTCCAGCTTTCCATCAAGGGATGTCTCTTCCTTTCCTTGTAGCTTTTATCACAGGAGTCCAGTCTCTCAGCTCCAAAATTCTCTAGGCCTCCCTAGCTCGCACTTTCTTTCAGCTGCTGGCTATTAAACTCACAAAACTCTTTGCCCACGGATCAGCAAACCAAAGATCTTAGTTCTAGGATCTTCTCCTGTTGGGAAGCAGGGGCAATGCATAATGACAATAGCATTATGTGCTGTCAAATTTATCAAGAATGATTTTGGTGTAGAATTTGGAAGAATCACCCAATAAAACAACAACCCACAGTTAGCCCTGAGTCTTGATGGTTAGGCATTGCACAAGAGCAGGATGAGATCTGCATAGCACTTCCTCTACAGTCTGCCTTCACGATATTGCCTACAGTCCAGGACCACATCTATGTCTGTCTCTAGGTAACTGTCATTGCTACACAAACTTTTGCTATACCTATTGTGGTACCTTGTACAAAATTCAATCCAGAATCCTGGTGTTCTTCAATAAGACCACACTCATTTTTAGTATATTTGCATTCACATACAGATATAAAATACTATAGCTTTTTGGCCTCTAGAATTCTCAATAGTTATAAGTGCAAATTAATTTGTGTTTAAAATATGAAATGGCCTGACTACTCACTGCCTCAAATTATTCAATAAATCAATTTGACTACTAGGTTCATTTCTAATCTATCCACACTCTCTCCCTATTCTGTGTGTAACACATTCTCTGCAGTTTTTAAAGTTTTAAGGCTGCAGTTCTTCTGTGTCCAATAATAGCATACACTTAAGAGAGAACCCTGAGCTCTGGACTCAACAGAACTGTGCTCCCGCTACAACAAATTGACTAGCCCCAGGCTTCAGCTCTCTTGACCAATCAGGCAGGAACCCCAGAGACTAGGTCCTCACTAAGCCTGACAGAGATCCAGCAGAAAGCAAAAGAATGGTGATTGCTACGGAGTCCCAAAGTTAATCCAAATATTCGTTTGTCTCAGAACGATGGCATTTTAGAGCTACAAGGGACCTTACTGATGATCTAGTTAAACCACAGAATTACTGAAGAGACTCAGAGAATCAGTGAGTTAGTCAAGATCATGTGGCTTCTGTGAGCCACAGAAGGACCTGAGCTCAGGTGGGCAGCTCAGGTGAGTAGCTCAACACTTGCTGGACAACTGCCAGGACTGGGCTGTCTAGGGACGCCTTAGGGTCTGGAAGAGATTAGCTGAGAACTCAGTCATATTTAGTAATCAGAATAAATGTCTTTCTCCTCAAGATCACTGAATAACAAACCAATTCACTTTCCCAGAAGCTCTCTTCTCTGGTCATATCCTCAATATAGAACTGCCTGTAGCCTGGTGACACTGTGGAAAAGGAGACAGAGCCTTGTGGGGAAGCTCCTGCCCACTTTTACCCTCAGAAAGGAAGCACTAGCACTTGTATGGGACTTCAAATGTGCCAGACACTGTGTAGGGGATTCACATATAGGAATCCATTTAACCCACAAAACTCTAGGTTCTCTTATTATTCCCCTTCTTTAAAGCTGGGGTGTGAGCTCAGTATTCTATCTCCAGTCACCATTCTTAACCCCTTTGGGTCCCATATTAACTTTCAGGAAAGGATAGGGTGACTCAGATAAAGGCTACTCCACAGCCTGACACACAGACACACATGGAATATGGTTCACATTGATGCTACTGTTATTCTTCTTTCTTGTCCAATTGAGTGTATGTAGATGACCAGTCCAGAACATGACAGGGATATATAATATATATAGCATATATATATATACACATATATATATCATTATATATAATACATATAGCATATATGTTATATATAACATATATATAATAATGCCATACTTGGATTACATTGCTCTCATGTCCAATGTTTCACAAGCTGCAGTCATGACCACATCTACATAACTGTTCTTATTACTTCCAAATTCAGATGCATTACTTGTCCTTAATTGCAGAACTCCTCCATTTTCTCTGATACAAGCTTAAAGAGTAGTGGAGTGGGAATTGGGAACTCACCTCTGCCAATGTTTTGAAAGGAATAAAACATTTCCTTCTAAACTCTCAAAATTCCAATGAAAAAGTTAAAATGTGAAAACTCTTAAAGACCTACCCTTTGATAGAGTGTCTGTGTGACTCAGCCAACTGGAATTCCTGGGCCTAAAGGAAGAATACATTTTTGTCCTTCCCTCAGGTAGATGATTCCCTTCTTGAGACACGTCACTGGAGTGGAAAAGTTGATTTTGAACAGAATCATTCTTGACATCTGTATTGAGCAGCTGTGTTTTCACAGTGCTACTATTGATCCCTGACACGGAATGCCATTTCATGTTCTTGAACCTGCCTTCAGTGATATGAGCTTGAAAAGATTCAGGAGGAGGCCAGAGTTACCCTAGCTAGGAACATTTGCAAGTACATAATGGGACTGAATCTGTGAGACACATTCTGTCAAGGTGGGGTGCCCAAAGGCATCTCACTGAAGATTTCCTCACACATGTGGCATATCATGAATATGAGAAGACACTGTCCACCAATTGCCCTTTTGCGATGAAATAAAGAAGTGTAAATAAATAACAGGATTTTATGAAACAGTGAAGTTCAATGTCTACTTTGTAAATAAATATAAGAGAAAACAAAATTGAGACAAGGTCCTGAAATGCTGTATAGTAAGTTAACAGTGTTAGGTCGGTTCAGGGTCCAGGATGTCCAATTAGGGGGACCGGTCAGGGCAGCTGCAGAACGGAGTGGCCAGCCAGATGCTGACATCACCAGTAGACGTGCCTCCTGTCAATCAGTGGGTTTTTCCTGACCTATCCAGGAAAGACTCTGGCCTTCTCTTCCTGCCCCCAAGCCCTCCCCTTCATGACCAGGCTTTTTAAAATTGTCTGTATGCCAGAACGTGGGCGCCATTCTCCTGTACACATTCTGTTGGATGGGAGAGTTCAGCCCGAGAGCATGTATTTCCAATAAACCCTTGCCCAGTGGCTTTAATTGGTCCCTTTTGGTCCTCTGGCTTTTACATTGTGGTGTGTGAAACCCGGGAGAGTTTTTGAACCTCCCTCGTACCAGGGCCGAGGCAAGCCCTCCGGACCAGGAAAACTTCTGAGCCACTTTCTCTGTCTCCCATCACCCAGATTGACAAAAGTGAGGTAGGCCTCCCCTGCCCCGTCTCCTCTGGCCTCTCAGCCTCCCTCCCGTCCGTCCACTCCAAAGGCCTATCTCATAAGTCACACATGTGCAATAAGACTTTGTCCAGGGCCGCTTGGATTGGGAAGACATTCCCAGTCCTCGTGTTAGCCACCCGCCATCCGCCCCCCGCCCCCCGAGTTTCCAGGGATGCCGGAATTCTCTGCCTTGCCCTCCATTCTCCGGTGGATGCGAATAGTTTTAGGGACGCCTTTTTCTGTTCCCGCCCACTTCCCAGGAGCGCTGAGAGGTCACAGGAAACACCGACTCTTCTCTAGACCCCAAAACTCCTTTGGGCTGTATTGCAATTTTGAGAAGCTAGGATTTGCTAAAGAGCTACACTGTAAGCGTCTGGTCCTCTTTTCCACTATAGTCTGGCCTCAGTATGGCTTAGATAATGGATCAAAATGGCCTCCAGGGGGAACTTTTGATTTTCAAATCCTCACTGATTTGGCTAATTTTTGTCACCGGACGGGGAAATGGACAGAAATTCTTTACGTTAAGGCTCTGTTGGAAAATACGCTCTCGCCCCTCCCTTCTTTCCCACCTGTTCTGTCCTCTCAAGTTCTTCTCACTAGGGAAAATCCCAAGCCCCCTTTCCCGTTTGCTCTTCTGTATCTCCCTCCTCATTCTCAGATCTACACGTGCGGCCACCATTATGTCCGGCTCCCTACCCAGACCCCGCCTCCCCTCACTCTCGGCTCAGCCGAAGTGCAGCGCCATCTTCCTGGGAGGCGGAGCCAGCCTCAGTCCCAGCACTGGAGGGCAGAGACGAGGCGTTGGGCGGAGCCCACCCGCCCCGCATCCCTGCATCTCTGTGTCCGCGCCACTCAGACGGGCTAGTGCGGCTGCCACAGACCAAGAGACTTAAAGCTAAAAGGCCATGAGCTCTCTCACTCAGCGCCTGTGAGCTACCAAGCCAACCACCCTGCATTTTTATTTTTACTGGCTGCGTAATTTTTTTTCTAAGACTCTTTCTTTTCTTAACTTCTATGTTTTTTGAGCTCATGACCTTAAACCTTCACATCTAGGATAATGTTTTCTGATCAGTCCTATTTTTATTCAACCATGGAGTTTTGTTTTTTTTTTAAACATCTAATATTGCCTGCAGGCCTTTACTATTGTGTGTATGTGTGTGTGTGTACCATGTACATGCTCATAAATTAAAACCAAAAAAATGGATCCAAATATTTTTGATTCATGTAATTTAAAAGGTTCAATTTAAATTGAGTAAACACAAAGGTTTATAGATTCCTATAAGAAGATTTAAAGGTTTCTACTGTTGCCTAAGTTCAAAAAATTACAAGGATTGCTTTGGGATATGAACAGAAGGAATTAAAGATTCTAAATATGGTATTTATTGGAAGGAAAGAGAATATTTCTAGTCAAAAGGTTTACAACTGTGATTAAACAAAAAGTTAAAATCTAAATTATTCTTTGAGAACTAAATTTAATGTAATAACATCAATGTAATATGGTTCTACTAGTTCTATTTTTATATTAAATGTGTTCATTTCTTTCAGATATACAAGCTTTAAAGTAGAAGGTTTTAAAAAGCATTATATCAAGCTGATGTTCTCCAAACTGAACTTGTATGGTATCAATTTATATCATTTAATGTTTTATAACTGAACCTATCATCAATAAGATAAGGCTTTAAGTTATTTTTACATCAGAATGATCTTTTAAATAAATGAGGACCTAATCTATTTAATATTCTGCTAAGATTTTGCAAGGAGCCCTGTCTTACCTGAGATAGTTCTGTTTCCCAGCTTACTACAATGGCTTCAATGTAGGCCAGACTCCAGTTCATTTAAAGATATGTTCAGAGGATTTATTTTGTTTTAAAGATCATTAGGATCTCAAACAGGGATATAATGTGTTACTCAGCTGAAATTTGAGAAAGCTATTACACAAACTAAATATGTTTTTACTGTTGTTAATTTTATTTTGTATTTTCCTTAAACTCTGACTATTGCCTGTTAATGTTTTACAGAGGTACTATTTCAAGAACAGACAACCCAATTTAATTTAAAATAAATAAGCCATCACCTACAGGACAGATAGACCTTAAAGTTAAAGCCCAGTACCCTTACTTTAAGACTGTTGAGATTGGCTTGCTGAGTGTTTAAGATCAAGACTTAAAAACTAAAATTAAATTAAAGGGCCAAGAAAACCAGTATTTGGCTCTTGCCCTCTGAGTCAGCCTGAATCAAAGAAATGAGGAAACTTCTCTAAAGTGCTCTATACCTCCGGGCCGGAGGACCTCCTGATCAGGGAGATTTCTGAGACCATTAGAGAATTAAAGAGCTGATCAAATGCCATACCATGGAGAGGAAGGTCAAAGACATAGGAAATCATCTCTCATGCTTCCCAGGGAAACCATATGGTCAGCACCAGATCTCGACCTATCCTAATGCAGATGGCACTAGCAGAACTAACAAGCTGTTCTCAAGTTCCTCAAGGATGCCTCCCAGGAGACCAAAAGGTGACTCTTGACAATCGGTAAGAACAAAAGTCAATTTGACTTGCTTCATCTTAAACACCTAACAAAACCAAGAACACAGCCATTCCTGGGCATGTAAAAATAATTTAAAGATAGATATCTGTGACATTAAAAACCAGATACTATGTTTACATGCCTTATCCTTTCCAGCCTTGTTATGGGGACAAATTCTCAACCCTTATACTTCCTACATTTCAGACTGTTTCCTCTGTGTATATTTGAATCATAATTGTAATTCTCATTGATGTTCCTCAATTAACTGTACAGTAAGGCTGAATTACAATGACTTGTTACCACCTCCCTCTCTAGGGCAAAAAAGGGCCATCTTTCTATTGGTAATAGTTGGGCTTTCCTTGGCCCCCATTCACTGCCTCTGGGCTGGGGCAAGAGGACTCAATTATGCAGTAACCGCTACTCAGAAACTTGAACAAATTTTATTACAGAACCGACCAGCCTTGGACTCTCATCATGCTAGACTCCCACCAAACTCAAAATTTCTCGGCAGCCCCCTTCTTTTTCTGCTAATCAGTAATCTCTCCCAAGCCTCTGTTCCTACCCACAGGTGATGCTTCTACATTCAAGCAACATGACTGACAACCAGAGGCTCCCACACCTCTGCATCTGCCTCCCTGCCTGACCAACACCTGAGCCATCTCCCCCTCTCTGGCACCCCTAATCTCACAAGAAGTAGCCAGACCAGGTATGGTGTGGTTCTCCACAAATCTGTAAGAAAGATAAGCAAGTCAGTAACCATTATATCCCTTAAAACAAGTGAGAGGGTGAGATTTTAAGAGTCTAAATATCACAATGATAGTAGGAAAAGAGAGCTGTTGTACCTTGCGTGGTAGCCCCCAAAAGACATACCCACATTCTGGAACCTGTGACATTTTTGGGAACAGGGAATTTGCAGACACAATTAAGGTACTCAAGGTGAGATCATCCTGGATTATCTCATGAGTCCTAAACCCAACAATAATGTTCTTACAGGAGCAAGGCAGAAGGAGACTACACAGACAAAAGAGAAGGTCACATGAAGAAGGAGAGAGACTGGAGTGATGTGACCACAAGTCAAGGAACACTTGGAGCCACAGAAGCCAGAAGAGACAAGGAGTAGATGAGAGTGCTCAGGAAACTTGAGAGGCAGCACGGGTCTGCTGACACCTCAATTCCAGACTTCTGGCCTCCAGCACTGTGACAGAATACACTTCTGTTGTTGTAAGCTGCCAAGTTTGTGGTAATTCAGCCCTAGAAAATTAACATGAGATCTTAAAATCTAACTTTGTTGCTTTTAATGATAAATTGCACCATCCCTTGGTAAGATCTCAGGACCACAGCAGCCTCAGAAGAGACAGCTAAAGCATCCAAAGCCCTAGGCTTCCATCCCATTTGTCCTGCCTCCTCCCACAACCAGAGCAAATGATGAATGAGAGAGACCCTCCCACATGATAGGCTGAGCAACTGTTGAAAACTATCTGAAGGAAACGAAGAATCTTTGTGGACTTTGTTTTATGTTTTTCGTGTTACTCGAGATGCAATCCAAGGCCTTGAGTGTATGCTAAGCAAGCACTCTAACACAGAGCCCAGCTAGAATATTTGACATAATCAAACTGTTCCTCTAAGCAAATATGGAGACAGCCAAAGAGTATATTTCACCACAAATAGAAAAAGGACAGAGTCCTTCAACACCTATACTTGAGCAAACACCAGCCATTATGTAATGAGGTCAAGAATACCTACTCTCTATTTGCTCTTCAACAACTTCATACAGATCTAAAAGTACAAAATAGGGTGCTTTTCCTAAAATATACAAACCAGGAACATTTCCTCCATCTTCATTTCCATCCTATTTCTTCTCGGGGTTCCCAGGTGGCCCTCAAATAAACTGCAGCTTCTAATAAGCAGGAGCCTCAGTACCATCCTGCATGGTACCTTCTCCCACCTCTACTGGCTCTTGCCTCTCAAACATCAAGGGCCAGTGAGCCCTCAGATTGCCGCCTTCCTCTTCCCATTTAAAAACCCAAATCTTGCTGGTCTTTGAAGACTGTCCTGATTAATTCTAAAGTAAAATCATCAGTACTTGGTTGTCTTTGCATATAGTGACCACAAATGTCACCTCTTCAGAGATGCCTACATGACCATCTGGAATACACCCCCATCACTCTCTCTTTACATTGCTTTATTTTCTTTGTATCATTATCACTCCTGGACATCTCATTTGTTTGTTTATGTTTGCCCTCCACTATCCTGTAAAATATAAATTCTGACATTTAACCAGTGTATCTAAGCCCCTAGAACAGTACAGTTAGTGATCCCTTATCTGCAGTTTAATTTTCTGCAGTTTCAATGAACCACGGTCAACTGCAGTCTGAAAATATTCAGTGAAAAATTCCAGAAATAAACAATTCATAAGTTTGAAGCTGCACGCTGCTCTGAGTAGTGTGATGAAAATCTCACATCCTACTCTGACTCTCCCAGGATGCAAATAATCCCTTCATCCAGAGTAGCCATGTAGTATACAATACCCGATAAGCCACTTAGCGGCCAACTAGGTTATCAGACAAACTGTTGCGGTATCACTGTGCTTCTGTATAGAGTTGTCCTAAACATAGTTTCACATATTCACTGAGAGTCTTAAGACATATTCTTTGTAGATAACGGGACTACTACAATTTGGTGTAGTAGTCACTTAACAAATATTTGTGGAATGAATGTCAAATGAATATACCTAGATATGCAATTTAATATGTTAGAGCCCCAGTAAATCTGTGCTATCCAATTTGGTAGGCACTAGCCACATGGGGCTACTGAGCATTCAAAAAAGTGCTAGTCCAAATTGAGCTGTGCTGCATGTGCAAAACAATGCATTTAGAAGACCTAGCTGAAACAAAAGAATGTAAAATATTTCATAAATAATTTTGGTATTGACTACATATTCAAATGATAGTATTTTGATATATTAATAGGTAAAACATATTTTTAAAATTAATTATTTCTTTTTCCTTTATTTAAGGTGATTACTAGAAATTTTAAAAAATATACACCTGGCTTGTATTTGTGGCTCACATTCTGTTTCTATTGGACAGCCCTGCACTGGACCACAGCTGAGCCCATGCAGTGAGGATGCTTTGCACACAGGCAACTTATAGACCTAAATCTCGTACTAACTCCTTTCTCTGACATCTCTCCCAGGCCCAGCAAAACTTAGGGTGATGATAGTAACACTGGCATTTTTGGGTTTTTTTTTTTGTTGTTCTTTAGTTTTTTGGTGGTACTAAATATTGTACCCAGGGGCACTTTTACCACTGAGGTACATCCCCAGTTGTTTTTTTGTTTGTTTGTTTTGTTTTGTTTTTTGAATATTTTTTCTTTTGAGACAGGTCTCACTCAGTTGCTGAGACTAGCCTCGAAATTATGATCCTCTTACCTCAGCATCCTGAGTGGCTGGAATTACAGGCATGCACCATACACCCAACTGGCATTTCTTTCACTGGAGAAATAAAACCTGCAGTTTAATCTGTGGCAAGGCATCCTCCATAATCAATAAAAAAAACATAAATATAGTGACTACTTTATAATAGTATGCAATAAATGTTAGCTGGTACTGTTGTTGATTTTATTTCTGTATTTTTGTTGCTATTATTTATCTTGGTTCTAAAAATCTAGTATATTATAATCTACTCCAGAAGTTTGTATCATGTCTTCATTTTCACTTGTAATTTGACAAGTCTGAGTCCCCAGCACATCCTTTACCATCTTTAAGTGCAAATGACTGATCAACCAGCAGCCTTACTCTCCATCAAAGCAGCTTCAGGGTAAAGACAAAAACAATTGACTCAGCCTTAAAATGCCAAATGAATCATGATGCCAAAATGATTTATATTCACCTTAGAATGTAGTTAATTCAGTCCACCTCAGCAGGCTTGCCTTTGACCTCCTCAGATTTTGAGATTGCATTTATTAACCTGAGATGTGAACTGGTCTTGAATGCTCAGCGACCTGGGGTGGGAGGAACCTGGGGACTTGGGGTGAATCCTCAGTTTCTCCTCGAGCAAGGAACTTCCATGGCAAAGTTTGGGAGGCCTTGCCAAAGAATTTCTGCTGAAAGATTTTACGTGAATCACTTGGGGATGGGGCTGAGGTCAGGACTGAGCTGAAGAACAGGTAAGTATACAAAGGCTTTATTAATCACAATGCCTTTGATACATATTTGTACCAAGCTGGGAAGTTCCATCAAAAGAAAAGATTTCTCTGGAGACCTGCTCATGCCAGAGCCATTCACATGTTTTGTTCTTAAGCTTTCCCTGCCTATGAAGCATTCATTTAATGCTGACTTCTTCCTGTTTACTTGTTTCTCAGGATTATACATTCTTCCGCCCCCCCAGGGAGTGAGGAGTCCTTCCTCCTTCACAGTCATTGGAACAAGGCAGCAACCTTCAGTGCATTTTCCAGAAGAAGCATCTTTGAAATGCATCTTAAAGGATGAGACCTTTCTCACTGTCATTTATCAATGTTGACATCTAAGACTGACTGAGCCAGGCGAACTGGTTTCCTATAGAAAAAAAGAAACTAAATGTCAAGAGTAACAGTTCTCAAGTCACCAGAACTATTCCCCAAACTATGCTTACTCCACAGGTAGGTTTTTTACCACATATTACAAAGTTAACTGCCCTGAATTTTAACCACAGTATCACAAAGTGAACTGCCCTCAAAATTCTGAACTCATTAAAAAAATGTAGACGCTTTGTCCTCTGCATTTGGAAAGGGCACGTGATAGGCTTCAAGCTACTGTACTCAAAGTGATTAGAAGTGAATATTCTCAATGCTTCTTGAGCAATAGGCCTGACATGTCAATCTTACTACCAGGAGGATGTGGAGAATTTAAGGGAACTTCCTATATTGATGATTTGGCTTACGAGCGTCGTCCCCACATTAGTCAACATTTTATATTCTTTCTCTCTATTCTTTATGGACAATAAGTTTCAAAGGCAAATTGTGTGAGATCCCACAGAGATGAGTTCACTACCAATTAGACTAAACTCTCCAGAGAAGGTGTGCATAAAGTTACATTGTCACATACCTATCTTCCTTGTCCTAAATGAGAAGTATTCAGATAAAAATCAGCTAATTGCAACTGAATCATCTGAACTGTTAAAACAAGAACTCCAACTGGACAAATTAATGAAGAAACAACAAAAAACTGCATTTCAACAAATGACCTGAAATATAAAAAAAGAAAAGAAAAATCTCAAGTGAAAAAATATTCACCCTCAATAGTAATCAAATAATGCATACATGATACAATTTTAAATTAGAAAATATAAAAATAATATCATCTATCCACTATAGGTTAAAGTGTTGGAAAATGAGCATTTTTCATTTACTGCTTTTGAGAATGTAAGTGGGCACAAGCATTTGGGAGAATACAATATATCAAAAGTCTTAAAATATTTCTGTTCTTTAGCCCAGCAGCAATTCTTCAAGGAATTTATCCTGAATCATGATTTTTAAAATTAAACATTACATGTTAAGATATTAAGTTGTATTTATGATGATAAAAATAAAATCAACCAGAATGTCCAGTAAAATGCTGGCTAAAATAACTAATGGAACATTACATTATGAAATTCTATTGTTATTGATACATGATGCTGAACACAACAGATTTCTAGTAATGATGTAGTAATTCATATGAACTAGTGATTCTGCTGGAAACAATTAGAAACTGCAGGAAAGTAAAAAAATATATATATACAATGTTTGAAACGTCTGATTTCTGGTTCAGCATATATAAGGAGTTTGGAAGTTGTGACTCCCACCATCACAATTTAAAAAAGATGAACAAACTGGAAATCAACAGCTCTTCCTACACCCACGAGAAAACCGAGGTCATGGGCAAACCAATTACCCTCAAATTGGAGAGATAAACAGGTGGATATAACAGGAGCAGAAATCTCCATGGAAACCAGTACTAGGGTAGGAAATCCTAAAAAGTGTTCAATGAATTACTGGAGATTAAGTGCTAATAGATCAAACTCCTCGGTGGGGAGAGGGTCCTAGGGGGTCACCACACTTTTGTATGCTTTATCTCCTTGAGCACTATCAATATCTCACAATGAATATCAAAGAAAAATTACCTCATGCTTCTGGAATAAGGAAAGAAAACTAACCATTCTGAAATATGCCCAGAGCATTCTGTTCTCCCTGAGAGAGACCTGCCCTCAAAAGAAACCATTTAACCAGATCCTAACCAAATAGGGTTCTCACACTTAATTGACCATGGAAAAAGAAAATGCCGTATTCCAGTCAGCTGTAGTCTTCCATATGAGGGAAGGAAAACCCTGAAATATATCCCCCTCCAGCGTTCCTGCTCACCAAAGGTAGGTAGGGAGAGAAAACTAAGAAGTACTTGTGAAAGTCACAATCCATGGGTATATGGTTACTAAATGACTGAAGCCTAGGAGTAGAAATATGGGGTGCTTCTCCCCCACCCCCAATGCCTCACCACCACATCAATAGGGAGTTCAACTCAAAGAACTACACAGCTCAGACCTCATTTAAGAAGTCTCTAGAAAAAAGCAAAGACAACAGGAGAGACAAAAACAAGAACGTCCAAGGAAATTTTACTTCTGACCACATTTTGTTATTTATTAATAATAAAATTTCATCATTTTAACGTTCCATATTTTAACTGGTATACCTATAGTATGCCTATAGCTATAGTAAAGATAAAGACAACCTAACTCCTAGCCAGATAGACCAAATCTCACACTAATTGACATCAGATCCTGTTACTCAGTGTATCCAGTCCAACTGTCAAGAAAAAGAAAAATTACAAGACATTCTCAAAGGTGATACCCATAGTTTGTTGAGACAAGTATCAGAACCAGATTTAGATACAACAGGGAATAGGATTATGACTTTGAATTTAAAATAACTGTGATTAGTATATTAATAGCCAAATTTTCCTGTCCCCTCTTCCTATTCTTTCTTTCATTGCTTTTGGTAACTTTTTATACCTCCTTTTTTATAGCCAACATCTGCTACTTATCTCCCATTTCTCCCCTGATCACTTTTTAAAATATTTTAAAATTTCTCTCAACTTCCTACTCTATTTTCTCTTATTTAAAAAGCAGTAATCCCACTAAATAATAGAATTATATAGTTTATGAAATTCCTACCCAATTCATATTGTTGTGATTTAAAAAACAGTTGATGATGTAAATGCCTGATCTAGTTTACAGGGTTTTTTTTGTTGTTGTTATTGTTAGTACTGAAATTAAATACTAATCCCACCACTCCTATATAGTTGGCGATTAGCATTATAGATGTCAAAGTAGACACCAGACATTTATCTTAAGCTTGTACATCTGTTGCTGACATTAGTTCTATCCCTGGCTCCTCACCACAACAAAAAAGGAGGCTGGAAAGTGATTGAGACACTTCAAGATGACAGAGTAGAGATCCTGTTACCAAGAAATACTCACAGCTCAGTATTTCTTGGTAAGAAATCTCAAGCAACAGTGAATTCATCCCAAACATCATATAGCCCCACCTGAGCCTAAACATTTCAACTCACAGAATTGGGGAGACAAAAACCCCAAATCAACAATCAGGCCCCAAGGAGGAACAACTGCAGGGAGACCTCAGGTCTCACCCCTTAACATATACTCATATCAAAAACATAAGAGATAACTACACATGAAAGTACATACTTATAAAAGAGGAATCCATCTCAATTGATGTGCAAGTCCAAGACCTCTGAAAACACAAGAAAATAGGCAAACAAATTTCCCCACAAAATTCATAATCCCCTACAAAATAATCCCACAGATATAGAAAGAAATAAAATTCTAGAAAAATATTATGAAAAACCTGATTATTAAAATGTTCAATGAGCTTAAAAAAGATTTAAGGAATGAATCAAGAGAGCACAAACAGGAGAAGAAAGACCATGTCAAGAAAGAAATAGAAATATTGAAAAGAAACCAATTAGAACTCCTAGAAATGAAAGATACAATTAAGCAAATTAAACATTTACTTGGAAGCATCATCAACAAAATAGACTGTGTAGAAAATAGAATATAAGCCCTCGAAGACAGCTTCAGGCCTTAAATACTGGGTACATAAACTTTACTACATAGTATGCAATAAAGGGAAAAAAACAATAGAACATGATCAGAACATATCATGTCTCTAGGATAATATCAAGAAACCGAACCTGAGAATCACTGGAATAGAAAAGAACATGGATATACAAGCTAAAGGCATTAAGAACATTTTCAATGAGATGGTAACAGAAAACTTTCCTCACATCAAAAATGAGATCGACATCCAGATACAGGAAGCATATAGGACTCTCATATAAAGCAAATTAGACAAAAATGCCCCAAAGACCCATCATAATCAACATGCCTACCATAGAAAACAAGGAAACAATATTAAAAGCTGAAGTAGAGAAACATCTGAGCTCACATGTAGAAGCAAACATTTCTGACTTCTAAATTCAGACCTGAAAGTCAAGGAGGACTTGGTATGTAATATTCCAAGCTTCTATTATGTACATAATATTTTACCCCCAAATAGTTGAATTTATCCTCTTCTCAGCAGTTCATAGAATCTTTTCCAAAATAGTCCATATTGTAAGTCACAATGTAAGTCTTAGCAAATGCAAAAGAGTTAATATAATCCTGTACATCCTTTAGGACCACAATGGAATAAAACTAGAAATCACCAATCAGAAAAATAATAGAAACCACATAAACAAATGGAGATTGAACAAAACTCTTTTAAATTAATAATGGATTAAAGATGAAATGAGAGAAGAAATTAAAAAATATTTAGGAACAAATGATAACAGAGATACAACATATCAAAATCTCTGGGACAGTATGAAAGCAGTTCTAAGAGAAAAATTCATAGCATCGTGTGCCTACATTAAAAGAAGAGAGCATCTGCAAGTAAATAAACTTATGCTCCACTACAAGGCCCTAGAAAATAAAGAACAAACTAATTTCCAAACTAGTAGAAGACAGAATATAATTAAGAGAATAGCCTAAATTAATGAAATTAATAATAAAAAATACACAGGATAAATATAACAAAGAGTTGGTTCTTCAAAAAGATAAGTAAGATTGACAAACCTTCACCAAACTAACCAAAATAAAGAGAGAAAAGACCCAAATAAATAAAATTAGAAATGAAAAAGGAGATATTACCACAGATACAGCTGGAATCCATAGAATCATTAGAAACTATTTGGAAAGTTATACTCCAATAAACTGGAAAATCTAGAAGATATTGACAAATTTCTAGACACATACAACCTACTCAGATTTAACCAGGAAGATATAGAAAACCTAAACAGACCAATATCAAGTAATCAAATTGAAATGACAAAAGTTATCCAACAAAGAAAAGTCCAGGACCAGATGGATTCTCAGCTGAGTTCTACCAGTCGTTTGAAACAAAACTAATACTAGTATTTCTCAATTTATTCCATGAAATTGAAAGCCAAGGAACACTCCCAGATATATTCTATGAAGCCACAATAACCCAGATAACCAGACAAAGACACATCCAGGAAAGAAAACTGCAAACCAATATCCCTGATGAACATGAATGTAAAAATTCTTAATAAAATATTAGCAAATCACATTCAAACACATCAAGAATATAATATACCATGATCAAGTGGGTTTCAACTCAGGGATACAAGGTTAGTTCAACGTATACAAATTGATAAATGTAATTCATCACTTGAATAGAATTACAGAAAAAAATCACATAGTCATCTCGATGGATACAGAAAAGGCCTTGTATAAAATCCAGCAACATTCATGTTAAAAATGCTGAAGAAGCTAGAGATATAAGGAACTTAACTCCAATCTTATATAGGCTATCTGTGACAAACCCAAAGAAAACATCATACTGAATGAAGATCAACTGAAAGCATTTCCTCCAAAATCATGAACAAGTGGGGTGCTATGGTACATGCCTATAATCCCAGCACTTTGGGAGGCTGAGATAGGAGGATCATGAGTTCAAAGCCAGCCTCAGCAACAACAAGTCACTAAGCAACTCAGTGAGACCCTGTCTCTAAATAAAATACAAAATAGGGTTGGGGATGTGGCTCAGTGGTTGAGTGCCCCTGAGTTCAAACCCAGGTACCTCTGACCACCAAAAAAAAAAATCAAGAACAAGATGAGGATGCCCACTTTTATCACTTCTATTCAATATAGTTCTTGAAGAATTAACTAGAGAAATCAGGTAAGAAAAGAAATTAAAGGGATACAAATAGGAAAAAGAGAACTTAAACTATCTTTGTTTTCTGATGACATGATCCTATAACTAGAAGTCCCAAAACAATTCCACCAGGAGACTTCTAGAGCTGATAAATGAATTCAGCATAGTAGCAGGACACAAGATCAACACCCTCAAATCAACAGCTTTCCTCTACTCCAACAATGAGTCTGCTGAGAAAGAAATCAAGAAAACCATCCAATTCACAATATCCTCAAAAATTACTTGGGAATTAATCTAACCAAGGAGGTAAAATATCATTACAATGAAAATTATAGAACACTGAAAAAAGAAATTGAAGGAGATCTTAGAAGATACAAGGACCTCCCACGTTCATGAATAGGCAGAATGAATATTGTCAAATGACCATACTAACAAAAGCAATATACAGAGTCAATACAATTTCCATGCCAGTAACATTCTTCACAGAAATAGAAAATATAATCCTTAAATTCATTTAGATGAATAGGAGACCCAGAATAGCAAAAGCAATACCAAGCAAGAGAAGAGAAGCAGGAGGCATCAAAATACCTGGCATGAAATTGTACTACAGAAATATAGTAACAAAAACAGCATGGTATTGGCATCAAAATAGGAAGACCAATGGAACAGAATAGAAATAGACAGAGACAAATCCATATACTTAGCAGTCATAAGATTCTTGACAAAAGTGCTAAAAATATTTATTGGAGAAAAGACAGCCTTTTTACCAAATGGTGTTAGAAAAGTTGGAATATATAAGAAACTATCCTATCCTATATAAGAAACTATTCCTATCTTTTAACCTGTACCAAAGTAAAATCAAAATGGGTCAAAGACTTGGAATTAGACCAGAAACTGCTAGAAGAAAACATAGGGTCAACACTCCACTATATTGGTGCTGGCACTGACTTCCTAAACAGGACCCTTAGCACAAGAAATAAACCTAAGAACTATTAAGTGGGATGCCCTCAAATTAAAAATCTTATGCACAGCAAAGGAAACAATTAAAAGGATGAAGACAGAACCTACAGAATGATAAAAAAATCTTTGTCAGCTGCTTCTCTGACAGGGGATTAATATCCAGACTATGCAAAGAACTAAAAAAACTCCAAAAATCCCAGATAATCCAATCTATAAATGGGCAAAAGAACTAAACAAATATTTCTCAAAAAGAGAAACACAAATGGCCAAGAAACATATAACAAGACGTTCAACATTTCTAGTAATCAAAACTATACCGAGGTTTTATCTCACTCCAGTTAGAATGACAAATATCAAGAACGCAAACAATAATAAATGCTGGTGATGATGTGGGGTAAAAGGTACACTTGGACATTGATGGTGGGACTGAACACTAGTACAACCACTCTGGAAACCAGTATGAAAATCCTCAAAAAACTAGAAATGGAACTACCATATGACCCAGCTATCTTACTCCTTGGTATTTTTCCAAAATATCTAAAATCAGCATATTAGAGAGATACAGCCTCCTCAATATTTATAGTAGCACAATTCATAATAGCAACATTATAGAATCATCCCAGATGCCCGTCAACAGATGAATGGATTAAGAAATTGTGGTGAATATACACAATGAAGTTTTGATCAGTCATAAATAAGAATGAAAGTATGACATTTGCTGGTAAATGGATGGAAATGAAGAGCATCATGCTAAGTGAAATAAGCCAGTCCCAGAAAATCAAGGGTTGGGGGCTGCGAATATAGCTCAGTTGCTAGAGTGCTTGTCTCACAAGCACAGGCCCTAGGTTTAATCCCTAGTACCACCAAAAAAACCCCACAAAAAAACAAAAGAAAAAAAGAAAGAAAGAAAGAAGAAAGGGTTGAGCATTTTCACTCAAATGTAGAACTTAGAGCAAAATAAAGGAAAGAAAGAAGGGAGAATCAGATATCATTCATATATAGGAAAGCTCAGTAGAGCAAAAGAAGGTGACTGAGAGGGAGCGAGGAGGGATGGGAGAGGGCAAGGAATATGGAATGAATTTTTAAAAATCATGCTATGTGCATATATAAATATATCACAAGGAATTTCACCTCTATGTACAAGTAGAAAGAACCAATAAATTATAAATAAATAAAAGAGTAAAAAAAAAAACAAAGAAAAACTGCAAATATCTTATAAACAGATGCAAAAATTCTTAATAAAATACTGGCATATTGAATCCATCAATGTATAAAAATAATTACACAACAACATGAATAAATGGGATTTATTCCAGGAATGAAACATTGCTTCAGTATTCAAAAATCAATTAATGCATCCATTGCATCAGTAGGCTAAAGAAGAAAACCCTTATGATCATATTAATAGATGCATAAAAAGCATATGATAAAATGTAATGCTTATCAATGATTAAAATTCTCAGAAAACTAAGAATATATGAGAAGCTCCTATATTTGACAAAAAAGGAACCTACAAGTAACATTATACTTAATAGTGAGAAGCTAGAACTTCCCTACTAAAATCAAGAATAAAGTAATGATATTCATTCTTACCTGTTCAACATCACTCTGAGAGGACAGGAAAAAAAAAAGGAAATAAAAGGCATACAGATTTGATGCAAATTTGAAAGTGAGAAATAAAATTATCTTTGTTCTATTGACAGGATTCTATAAAGGGACTCTAAAAAACAACTTAAAAAATAAGCTTGTGTAACTAGTAAATGATTGTAGTAAGGTTGCTGAAAACAAAACTAATACACAAAAGTCAATCACTTTCCTATAAAACAGCAATAGACAAGTGAATTTTGAAATAAAAATACATTATTTATGTTAATACCAAAAATAAAATACTTAGTAATAAATCTAATAAAATATGTACAAGATGTATGTGAGGAATATGACAAAGTTCTAATGAATGAAATCAAAGAAAACCTAAACAATTGGAAGAAATATTTTATATACAAGGATAGAAAAATTCAATATTAGCAAAATATCAGTTCTTCCCAAATTAATCTATATATTTGATGCAATACAAATAAAAATGCTAGCAAATTATTTTGTAGCTATCCACACACTGATTTTTTTTTGTTCTTTTTAGTTATACATGACAGTAGAATCCATTTTAACATAATTATAAAAGCATGGAATATTTCTTGTTCTAATTCAGTCCCCTGTGTCTTTCCATCCTCTTCCCTCCCCTCACCCCCTGCTCCCTTCCATCTATTGTTCTTTCTGCCTTTTACCCATAATTATTTTTTAAAATTAGTTCCTTGTGGATGTACATAATGGCAAGATTCAATGTGGTACATTCATGTATATACATAGGCAAGTTATGTCAGATTCATTCCACTGTCTTTCCTTTTCCCATCTCTCTCCCCTTCCCTTCATTCCCCTTTGTCTACTCCACTGAATTTCTAGTCTCCCTCCCCCACTTATTGGGGGTTAGCTTCCATATATCAGAGAAAACATTTGACCTTTATTTTTTAAAGATTGGCTTAACACACTGATTCCTAATATGTATTCTTAATATGATATAGAGAGGCTAATGACCCAGAATAGCCAACATAGTACTAACAGAGAAGAAGAAAGTTGGAGAATTGACACTCTCCAACTGCAAGACTTGCTATAAAGCTGTGCTAATCAATGGTGTGGTACTGGTGAAGAAATACACATGTACATTTATGGAACAGAGTGGAGATTCCAGAAATAGACCCACACAAATCTAATCAATTGATCTTTGACAAAGGAATCAACGAAATACAATGGGGAGAAAGTTTTTCAACAAATGGTGCTGAAATAACTGGGCATCTACATACAAAAAAAATTTTAAATAACAGAAGAATCTAGAAAAGATCTTACACCCTTCACAAGTTAACCCAAAATGGATCATAGACCTAAATATCAAGTGCAAAACTGAAAATATTTTAGGAGATCCAGTTGGAGAAAATCTGAACAACCTTTGGTTTTGTGATGAGTTTTTATATACATCACCAAAAACCATGACCAAAACAAAACAAAACAAAACAAAAACCAAAAACTAGTAAGTTGTATTTTATTAAATCTGTTCTATTAAAGACACTGTTAAGAGAATGAAAACAGAAGATACAAACTGTGAGAAAAGTGTTTCAAAGCATATCTGATAGAGGACTCTTATTGAAAAATGTAAATAACTCTTAAATCTCAAGGAAAAAAAAACAAGCAATCCAATTTAACAGTGAGAAGCTGGGCATGGTGATGCATGCTAGAACCAGCCACTCATGAGGCTGGGGCAAGAGATGGCTTGAGTCCAGGAATTCAAGGCCAGTCTGGGTAACATGGCTAGACCCGTATCTCAGAAAAATAATCTAATCAGACACTTCACAATGACTAAATAAGATTTCAACAGACATTTCATGTATACACACACACACAACAAAAGAACATACAGATGGTAAATAAGCATATAAAGAGATGCTCATTATTATATCTCATTAGAGAATTAGAAATTAAAAACAATGAGAAGTCTGTTAGATACACACCTATAGAATGTCCAAAATGGAAATAGTAGTAAATGCTGGCAGGAATACAAAATAGTACAGCTACTTTGAAAAACAGTTTGGCATTCTTTACAAAACATACTCTTACCATATAATACAACAATCCTACTTTTTGACATTTACCTAAATGATTTGAAAACTTAAATCCACACAAAAACCTATACACAAATACTTATAGCACCTTTATCTGTAATTGCCAAAAGTTACTTAGAGGTAACCAAAATGTCCCTCAATAGCTGAATAGGTAAAGACACTGACACACACCCATACAATAGGTAACACAATATGTATTATAAACTTTTAACTTCCTGAAGCCACAACATCCCCCAAAGCAGACTGTGAATACTCCACCTATGTGACCAGTGTAACAAGGTTGGTCCTTGACACAAGTTCCTCTTCTTGCTCTTCCCTGAATGTGACCTAGTGACATTCAAACATTTCAGTGAAATTCCCTCATGCCTCATGCTTATACTTCCCCTGATCTCTAAAAAAGACACTGCTCACTCGTCGTCCCTCTTTTTTTTTCTTTCTCTGCTCCCCATCTGCTTGACTAAGCTCACTCCTGGGAGCTCCTCTCTCATGGCCCCCTGTAAGCACACAAATCCTTTAATTTCAGATGCTTCTTCAAGGATATTTATTGCAGCCATGTTGGAATGATCTTTGAAGACCCCACATGGAAGACTTATTGCCCCATTTAATAATACAATAATAATGGAACATTATTCAGTGATAAAAAGAAATAAGCTATTGAACCACAAATAAAGATATGGAGGAACCTTAATTCACTTTGCTGAGTGAAAAAAAAATATTAAAAGGCTACATTCTGTATGACTCCAACTACATGACATTCCAGAAAAGACCAACTGTGGAAACAGTAAAAAATATTAGTGGTTAAAAAGGTTTTGGGAGAGGAAAGGATGAATAATAGAGCACAGGGATTTCCAGGACAGTGAAATTATTTTGTGTGGTTCTGTGCTGGTGAATACATGTTTTTATTAGATTTGTCAAAACTCACAGAATGTATAAATTCAAGAGTGAACCTTAATGTAAACCCTGGACTATTATTAATAATATTATGAGAATATTGGTTCATTAATTGCAATGAATGGGCCACATTAATGCAAGATATTAAAAACAGAGATGTGGAGTGTGGTGAGAGAGTATAAGGGAATTTCTTGTCAAACTGGAAAGATAAAAATATATATTATCTATAAGAGCTAATATATAAATATATATTATCTATAAGAGTTAAACATAAATACAGAAAAGTAGAAAGAAAAAAGTTGAAAAGATAAAAAACATATGCTACGCCAACAAATGCAGATATAGGACACAGTGGATTTCAAGACAAGAAATATTATCAGAGATAACGATGGTTATTTCTGAGTGATAAAAGAGTCAATTCATCAAGAAGATGTAATAACCCTCAATTATATGCTCCTAATGACAGACTTTCCAAATACATGAAATAAAATGGACAGAACTAAAAGGAGAAATAATGGATCCACAAAATGGTGACTTTTAATACCTCTGTCTCAGCAAATTGATAGACAACTAGTCAGAATTCAACAAGAATTTAAATGACTGAAACAACTATATTGAACCAACTCAGTTTTACTGACATTTACAGAATACCTCCACAACTGCAGAATACAAATTCTTTCCAAGTGCAGAAAAGAGGAAATAATAAAGAACAGAAATCAGTAAAATAAAAAACAAAGACTGGAAAAAGGGAAACCTGAGAAACTGTAAGTCCAGAAGAGCCCAAGGAGACATGAAACTAAATGTAATGTGAAATCCTGGATGGGATCCTGAAATAGAAAACAGGCATGAGGGGGCTGGGGTTATGGCGCAGTGGTAGCGTGCTCGCCTAGCACGCGTGAGGCACTGGGCTCGATCCTCAGCACCACATAAAAATAAAATAAAGATATTCTGTCCACCTACAACTACAAAAATAAATAAATATTTAAAAAGAAAAGAAAACAGGCATGAGGAAAAAACAAAGGAGATCTGAATGAAGTATGGCTGTTGGTTGACAATAATAATGTACATATATTGGTTCATTCATTATGACAAATATCCCATAGGAATGTTGGGTTATTAACTACAAGGAAAACTGCATGAAAATATATGGTATTCTCTGTTTTATCTTTGTAAATTTTATATAAACTTAAAACTATCCTTTCTAATTTATCTTATGAAGCCAGGATAAGCCTAATCTCCAAAACTGAAAAGAAAATTAAAAAGAAAATAATATTACAGACTGTTATAATTTGGGTCTGAAATGTATCCCAAAGGCCCATATGTTAAAGACTCAGTTCCTAGACCACAGTGTTATTGGAAATTGATGGAAATTTTATAAGGTGGGGCCTAGTGGGAGGTCTTAGGTCATTGGGGACATGACTTTGAAGGGAATTATAGGATCCAAACCTCTTTCTCTCTTTCATTTCTAGACGTGACATAAATGATTTTGCTCTGCCAAGTTTCCCACCATCATGTGCTGCCTTATCACAGGCCCAAAAGCAATGGACCGACCAACCATGCACTGAAATCTCTAAAATCATGAGCCCAAATAAACCTCTTCTCTTCAGAAGCTAATTATCTCAGGTATTTTGTTATAGTAACAGAAAACTGATTAACACACAAACCAGTATCATTCATTACGTGTGTGTGTTTGTGTAAGTGTAGGTGAAGGAAAATGGAAAATGGAAAAAAAAATATTCCAGAAATGCAAGACTAGTTCATCCATCAAAAATCAATCCTTTTAATTCACCAGATTAAAAGAATAAAGGAGAAAAATCATATGATTATCTCAATATACCCAGGAAAAGCATTTGATAACATCTAACATTCATTCTTAATAAACACTATCAGCAAACTAGAAATAGAAGGAATTTTCTCATTCAGATAAAGTCCATCTATGAAAAAGTCATAGTTAATACATAATGTTTATCCTAACGTTGGGAATAAGTACAAGATAAATTTTAAAACCCATGAGCTATCTATTATTTTTAAAAGTATTTGTGTATCCCAAATAGAGTTGAATTTAATTTAACATACATTGGGTACTTAATAGGTGTAAAATAGCTGCTAGGTGTTGGGGATTTTTTAAAGGTAAAAAGCAGTCCACTTGTCGAGGAATTTTTAAGTAAATTAAAAAGTAAGACAGATTCTTGTTAAAAGGAATAAACATGCAATTTAATATATACTACAGGGATAAGTGAGGGAGTAGATAATAAATAGCTCTAGCTTTCAGAATCCACATTGTGTTAAGGCATAGACTTGCATATTGGGGAATTCTGATTTTATTGTATAGACTATGGGGCTTTTTTGTCCCCTATTTTAAGGTTTTGGAGCAGAACAATGGTTGAGTAGAAAGATTCTGCAATCAGCATCATCAATATCACATCTTGAAAATACATCAGTGTAGTCAGGGCTCTCATTTTATTACAATGCAACTAATGATCAGAGAGGCTGATTGATTTTTTCAAAGCTACCAGACAGATCAATATGAATGGAGCATGGGAAGTTAATGAAAAGATGTAACAATACAGATTTCCTTCAACTGTAGCATTTCTGCTTTCCCAGCTATGAGTTAGGTATTTTGAAGAGCAAGAAATAAGAAACAGGAGTCATTTTTGTTTTCGACAGCTCAATAAGGTCAGAAATATCTAACATTGATGTCACAGATGATGGTAACTAGGGAAGTAGAGACAGACTGGAGGAAGGGTAGGGAACAGTTAAAATAGATTGCAAGGAACAGATGGCCTCCTCTACAGCACTCCCACCTTCCTTTTTCTCTTTCCTACACTCGCCCATCCGTTCATGCACACACACATACACCCTTCATGAGCACCCTGCTGCCTGTCAGTACTGACAATCCACTGATAGAGAAATCTGTTTTGTTGCCATTTTCAGTGGTTAATTGGAAAGCCATCCACGGGCATGAGTATAAGCAGATGGAGAAATTAATAATGATCTGAGTAAAAACAGATGAGGTGCTGATAGCAAGCTAATGATAATGAGCAGTGATAGAGGGAGGGGCCTGCAAGCCTCTTAATAGACAGGCTGCAGAATCATGGCACTCATCCTAAAAAGTGAATCCTGTGACCAGCAGGAGAGCAAAGTCAGATAGATCTGCAAAACAAAGTGTCTGATTCTTAGCAGGCACTCAATTTCATGAATGATTGCCATTCCTTCTTTAATGCATCTTAGAAAAGATACATGAGATCAGTCTACACAGAGTGTCATAATCTTAGTCCTAGAAAAATATAACCAAAGAGTTTGTTTTAGTCAGTTTTTGTTGTTGTTGTTGTTGTTGTTGTTGCTGTGTCCCAAAGACCTGACAAGATCAATTTTAAGGAGGAAAAATTTATGTGGGATTTCAGAGATCTCAGTCCATAGCTGGCCAACTCCATTGCTCTGGGCCCAAAGAGAAGAAGGACATCATGGCGGAAGAGTGTGGTGGAGGAAAGCAGTTCAGGGCTGGGCACCAAAAAGCAGAGAGAGAGCGTTCCATTCACCAGAGACAAAATATATACCCCAAAGGTACACCTCCAAGAACCCACCTCCTGTGGCCACACCCTACTTGCCTAAAGTCACCACCCAGTTAATCTCTATCAGGGGATTTGTTCACTGATTAGGTTATAGTACTCATAACCCAATCTTTCACCTCTAAACTTTATTGCATTGTCTCACACAGGAGCCTTTGGGAGGCATCTCATATCTAAACCATAACAGGGTCTTGTAAAGTGATAAATTGACCCAGTTTGCCTTGACCATACCAATTAGCAATGAAAGTACCATGTCCTGAGAAATCCTCAGTCCCAGGGAAACCAGCACAGCTGGCCAGCCATGCCAAGTATGGGAAGTCAAGATATTACAACAGGCCTCACTGCAACAAGTAGAGCTCCAGGGCCTCAGAACTTGTCCATCTTCGTCCGTCAGGGAAAAGAGAGACTCCATTTCCTTCCTCCTGGGTCTGCTGCAAGTGGTAAGTGATGGAGATTTTTCCCTCAAGTAGTTCAGTAGTTCTTAGAATCTGGTGGGTTTTAGTTTTGGTTTGTTTGTTTTCATTGTTGTTTTTTCTCTCTCACCTTCCTCCCTTGGCTCTTCTGATTTCTTTGTTTGAAGAAAGGATATTACAGAATGGAACATGAGGAAGTTAAGTTATCTTCTTGGCTGTAGTTTCCAAAAACACTGGCAGAAAAAGAAAGCAAGGCCCCATGGGCTGTCTGCAGGTGGATTTCAGGGAGACAGCAAGACAGAGAGAAAAAGATTGTGTAGGTTCTCTAGACCAGCAAGAACAGAGATAGCCTACCACAGACTCCTATGCCCCAACCTGGCACACAAGTAAAGCCACCAGATAAAAAGGCTGTGGTAACAGGGACAGCCAATCTTCATGTACAGATAACCAAGAACCTGACAGGAAGATGGATACCCCAGAGGATACCTACATAGACAAAAGACACTGAAGACCATGGGCCTGCTCTGCTCTTGTGTAGTACCAATACAAGTCCTTGGAACTGGGTATAGCTCCAAGGGCAATAGCAATCGCAAGAGTAATTAATTAAAATTAAGTTTCTGCTCCTTGTCACAATAGATGTCTGACATAGCTAAGTTACAGAAAAAGAGTTTCATTTTTTGCATATCTGAGTCTACACACTGACATTCACTCATTATGTAGAACCTCACAGTAGAAAGAACACAGGATTTAGAATCTGAGACCTGGCTTTGAATTTTTGTTGATTATTGGGAAATTCTTCCTCACATCTTGCAGGGCTTCTCTGTTTCATTTTTCATGTCACTCTCCACAAAGACGAAGGACAGCTGGTATCATGTCTCATGAACTCCCACAGCTGTTACATCTCCCCTCAACCCTCTAAAGACAAAACAATGCTGCTCTTTAAAAACCACCCCTTGCATCCCAGCTTGCATTTGTCCACTGTACTCAAAGATGACAAGTTAAATGAGTGCTGGCATCCCTGATCTAAAACTTGACCAAGAGTCCCTTTCATACTAAGAAAGCCTTTTTTTTTATTCAAGCCACAGTGCATAGAGCCAACCTCTGTGTGTGAACTGCCTTCTGTGTCCTCCAGCTGGTAAACATCTTTGCACTCTCCAGCCTCCCAGGGCTGCCCCGCTGCTTCTTCACCTGATAACCAAATGAAGGGATCACTTTTATCCAGTTTTTCCCTCTGGAAAGTGTGTGCACCCACCTATGAGAGTGTAGCCTGAATCAGGATTTCTTAGGTGAGGTTTTGGAGCATGGGTTCCACTGGCAATATATATGTTATGTGAAAATTAGTTATGACCAAATTGGTTTGGGAAATTCTGGCATAAGAAAAGTCAAGGGGGTTTTCTTTACCATGGGACATCCAGAACTTTGAAGCTACAAATAGGCACCAAAAATCTTCAAAAGAGAGAATATGAATGCAGTTTTTCCCAAGCTTCTGTGACCCAAATTGACACAGAGTCCATTCTTTCCAGACACTGTGCCCTCTTTTCAGGGACAACAGATATTACTTCCCCTTGGTTCTACTAGGGTGGCCCATCCTTAGTGATATGGTGTAGATGTGAAGAGTCCCCCAATAGCTCATGTGTTCGATGATGCAAGAGAGTTCAGAGGTTGAAATGATTGGTTTCTGAGAGCCTGAACTTTATCAGTGTATTAATTCACTGATTATAGATCAGTGAATATAGATTAGTTAGGCCCTAACTGTTGGCAATCAGTATGTGGCTTGAAGAGGTGGGTCATTGGTGGTGTTCCTTTGGGGTATATATTTTGTCCCCGGTGGAATGGAACACACACACACACTCTCTCTCTCTCTCTCTCCCTCCCTCCCTCCCTGGTGGCCATGTTCTGAGCTCCTTTCCTCCTCCTCCTCCACACCTTTCTGCCATGGTCTGGCATGAGGTTCTGCCTCATTTCAGACCAAG
The DNA here is from genome assembly GCA_028644305.1 of Xerus rutilus. NCBI lineage: Eukaryota > Metazoa > Chordata > Mammalia > Rodentia > Sciuridae > Xerus > Xerus rutilus. Next base: position 112,173,111 of record CM053403.1, read on the forward strand.
AATAATGGAGTTGGCCAGCTATGAACTGAAACTTCTGAAACTGCGAGTCCCAAGTAAACTTCTCTTTCACTACATTGTTTTTGTCAGGTCTCTTGGTCACAGTGGTGAAAAAGCTGACTAAAACACTTAGAAAGTAATATTCTTTAGGATTCTTTCCTTTCAAACAGTGCCAATCACTACCCCAGATGCTTTGGGTTGGTAGGTTCTTGAATATGGCCAGGGGTATCTGCTGAAGGATGAAGAAAACAGCTGACACTTACTGAGTACTTAGCATGTACTTGTCCACAGCTGTGATTGACAACACCAGCTGCATAAGATAATAACTTGGGTGAGCTTCCTGTGGCTGCAGTAACAAAGTAACACAAAGTGTGTCACTAAAAACAACATAAATTTATTCTTTCATGGTCTGGAGGCTAGAAGTCCAAAATCAAGGTGGCTTTCCAAAGGACTGTGAGAGGGAGTCTGTCCATGCCTCTCTCTTAGCTTCTGGTGGTTCCTGGTAATCCTTGGCATTCCTTGGGTTGTAGATATATCACTCCAATTTCTGCTTCCTTTGATGCATGGCACTCTCTCTATATCCTTTCACATTGTTTTGTCTCTCTGCAAGTCTGTCTATATTACTCTTCTCCTCTTCTAATAGGAACAACAGTTGCATTGGCTTAAGGGCCCATTACGTCCTTAACCAGCTACACCCCACAATGAATCTATTTCCAAGTAAGATTATATTCTGAGGTTTCAGGAAAGACGTGAGTTTTAGGAAGTGACGAAATTCAATCCAGTAAGTCACCTAAGGAAAGTTTTAGAGTTCACCTGCCGGATCAAATGTAAAAATCTCATTTCTGGGGAACAGGACCCATGAATCAGTATTCTTTAAAGACCTCCAGATAATTCTAATGTGAAACCAAGTTTGAAAACCACTGTTCTGAGTACCTTACATCTATTGTCCTTTTTTACCCCATAAGAAAACTATGAGATACTATCAGTATCCTCACTTCAAACATAAGATCTCTGACACCTGGACCAGTTAAAATAACTTGGTTAAGTTTACCCAGGCAGTTAGTGGTTGAGATGGGATTTGAACTTAGGCATTCTGCTCCACAGCCTAAGCATATAAACCATTTAAACTCATAGCTAAGTTTTATGTAGCAGCTCAGCTCTGATAGGAGGCACCCCTAGCCCCATCAGCAACTGGGGAGTTAAACTGGCCTGTGTGGGGTTGTCTTTGGGAAGCGACCTCTGTCCTGGCTTTGATCATAGCCACACTCTTCCCTCTCCATTTCCAACATAGCTCTGCCATCTGGCATCACTCCGGAAGTGGGAAGACAAAAGTTTCTCTGAATCGCCACTTCCAGCCCTCTATGTGACTGCAGCTTTTAATAATAACTACTGTGCTCAAACAAAAAAGATTCTCTTGTTTCCATAATGGGAAAAGTAACTCAAATCCAAGTATACTGCCATAGCTCTGACCAATGAATGTAGATGCCCCAGAGAGGGAACAGGACCATCTAAAAGACCTCCCAGCAGGCAGGTTGGCTGCCATGTATTGGGGTGCTTCTGTGGTCAGTTAGCAGTGCCACACCACTGCTAAGGGCCAGGCCAGGCCTGAGGCCAGCCTGCAGACCCTGCTGCTTTTGAATGGGTCAGGTAGCTCAAACTTTGTTTTCAGAAGCTAGAGCATCATCACCTAGGGGATGTCATCAAAAAGCAACTTTATTTTTATCTCTCTCTATTCCTTTAGAATATATCCACAGAAACTGAATCGTTCATACATTGTTGATGGAAATGGAAAATACTACAGCCACTCTGGGAAAAGTTTGGCAGCTCCTTAAAAAATGAAATATGCAACTACCACATCACTAACAATTATATCCTGGGCATTTATCCCAGAGAAATATAGATAGACTTACACAAAAACATAAACACAAACATGTATAGCACTTTTGTTCTCAATATCCCAAAACTGGAAACAGCATAGTTTTCCTTAAAGGGATGAATGGTTAAACAAACTGTGGTATATCCATACCATGGAATACTACTCTGCAATTAAAAGAAAGAAACAATTGACACATGGAACTTTTAGATGGATCTTCAGAACTAAACTGTGAAAAGAAAAAAGTCAGCCATAAAAGCTTGGATATCATGTTATTCCATTCATATAGATTTTTTTTCATGTTGTGGGAGTCAAACCCTGTGCCTTGTGCATGTTAGACAAGTGCTCTGCCACTGAGCTTTATCCTCATCTTTATATAAAATTCTTGAAATAGCAAAATCATAGAAAAGGAGATCAGATTAGTGGTTTCCCAGGGCTATGAAGGGGGTAGGGGGCTGTGAATGCAAAGGGAGAGAGGCAAAAGAAGGTGTTTTTAGACAGATTTTTGTCTTTGTGACCAAAAGACCTGACAAGAACAATTTAGAGGAAGAAAAGTTTATTTTGGGGTTTACAGTTCCAGAGGTCTCAATTAATAAATGGCCAATTCCATTATTCTGGGCCCAAGGTGAGGCAGAACATCATGCTGGAAGGGTGTGGACATGGAAAGCAGTTCAGGACATAGCAACAAGGTAGCAGAGTGAATTCTGCTCACCAGGGACAAAATATAAACCTTAAAGGCACACCCCCTGCCAGTGACCCACTGCCTCCAACCACTCCCCACCTGCCTACAGTTACAGTTACTGCTCTATTAATCCATATCCGTGGATTAATGGGCTGATTGGATTAAAGCTCCCATAACTCAAATCATTTGAACTCTAAATTTTCTTACATTGTCTTACATATGAGCTTTTAGGGGACACCTCATATTGTCATATTGTATCATCATTTTTCAAGATGTTACCCTTGGAGTGAGGAACTGGGTAAAAGCACATAGGCTCTCTGCTTTATGATTTCTTACAACTGCATGGGAAAATGCAATTATTTCAAAATAAAAGATTAATTTTTTAAAAAAGTCTCAGAAATGTATTCCATGAAAAAAGAATGCATTCCATGAAGAAATTTTCCCTTTATCCTTAAGTGAAAACCCTGTCAGGACCCAAGATTTTCCTGCTTGTCTTTAGTCCTAAAGTTATCACATCAGAAAACAGGCTTCATTTACTAATTAGAATGTCTACCTCATGTCATAATCAAATCTATCCAAAACTAATTCAGAGTCAAATATTGTCTTTCCTCAGGTAGGGCCAGTTGAAGATATTGCCTGCTATGCTGGATGAGGTGTTGGTATTTCCTTATCTCACATCCTCCTCGCAAATGGGAGGAAGGAAGTAGAAAGACGATTCCAGAAAGTTCTCACACGTGGGTTTTGAGATCCTCATTGCTCTGAAGGATGCTCCATTGGATCTTTGGATATCTCTCTGCTATGCCTTCACATGACTCTCAGGACAGGAGATCTGGTTAATTTCTCTGGCTGACACCTTTCAGCAGACCCTGGGTTGCTATGGGACACTCCACATGGCTCTTACTTTAGGTCTGGTAGATGCTGGGTGCGCAGCTCTGTGCCAAACAGAAGCAAGCCTCCTGGTTTGACCACCAAAACAGTGAGCTCATTTCTCACTCTCCAGTTGTTGGGAGTGGGGGGGTAGTCACACACAGGTCCTCACAACCCTCACTGCAGGTGACTTTTATATCCTTCCCATAATTCTGAAGGAGACCCCTTCACAAGCTTAAAGTAAGGGGTGGACACCTCTGGTGAGGACTCAGCACAGTTTTCCCTGAAGAATATCTCTTCACAAAATGCTCTCTTCATACTTTTTATCTTATGTCCTTTTTATGGGCTTCAGAAAAAAAAATTATCCCATTTTTAGTCAATTTAGTCAAAGTAACTTTAGTCACTTTGAGAGTCTTCATTGGGAGAAAGGCAGCAAATGAAAACTTGATCGAAGGGTACTAAGTTACAGCTAACTAGTAGTAAGAAGTTCTGATGTGCCATTGCACAGCAGAATGACTATAAATAATATACTGTACATTTCAAAAGCACTAGAAGAAAGGATTTTGAATGTTTCATCATAAATAATGACAAATGTTTGAGGCAATAGATAAATTCACCATGATTTGAACATTATACAATGTATATATACATTGAAACATCATATGTACTTCATAAATATGTATAATTTTTATGTATCAGTTAAAAATAAATTTATAAAAGAGTATACTACATTGTGGTGTCTTGATTCAAACATCCAAGATAACATCCTGTCACCAAAACTATGCCGGAAGGTTGAAGGGAAGGGAAGCAGACAGAAGCAGTTAGAAGAGAAGAAAATCATTAATGGTCAGAAGAAGAAATTAATAAGTGTGGCCTAAGATTGATAAATCAAGAAATAGCAGTAGATATACATAAATGCTAAAACAAAATGGACAAAACCAAGAAAAACTGCAGAACTGAAAGGTGGAATTTGAGGCAGAAGGAATGGAATTGATGCGTTTCATCATAAGTCCTTTTAGTTATATGACTGTTTCTGTGTGTGTGTGTGTGTGTGTGAGAGAGAGAGAGAGAGAGAGAGAGAGACTTTGAGGTAAATTATTTACTTTTAAAACTGGAGGAAAAACTATGTAATACACAGGTTGATCTGATATAAACTATAATGTGATCCCTATCAAAAATCTACATTTTTATCAAAACCACAGCCTTGTGTCTCATAAGTTTTGAGTCATTTGGTTGTTCCTCGTCCCTCCCCCAGTCCCTCATGAGAAGGTATTTGAGAAATGGACCAACATCTCATAAATCTTCACTTTCTTTTCTTATTTCCACTATGGTACATAGGTACTAGCTTCTTGTGACTACTCTAATACATTACCATAAACTGAGTCATGTAAGAGAAACTCATTCCTCACAGTTCTAGAGGCCAGAAGTTGACAGGTCACTGGGGGTGTGCCTTTGGGTTTATATCTTGTCCTTAGTGAGCACAGTCAGTCTCTCTCTCTCTCTTTCTCTCTCTTTCTTTCTCCTTCCTTGTTGCCATGTTGTGTGCTGCTTTCTTCTTCCATACCCTTCTGCCTCACCTTGGGCCCAGAGTAATGGAGTCAGCTGTCTATGGAATGAGACCTCTGAAACCATGAGCCCCAAATAAACTTCCTTTCCTCTGTGTTGCTCCTGCCAGGTCCTTTGATCACAGCCATGAAAAAGCCAACTAAAATAGAAGGCCACCATTCAGCCAACTACAATATCCCTATATCATTTCATGCCTAGGTCACTTATCTTCAGGGCTCCAATTTATTTTATACACAGGGATTGGAAGAATCCCACGTCAGTATCATCACATCATTCCACTTTCAGGGTCCCTCTTGCCACTGAATCAGAGCCAGCTCTACCCTGAAAGGGGCTGAGAGACTCTTTACTGTCTTTTAGCCGATGAGGAACCTGAGGCTTCACAGACAAGAGTGCTTACCCAAGATCACACAGCTCATCAGTAACGGTTTGAGGGATCTCCTGATTCCTAAGCCAAAATTGTTCTTACACCACCATTCCCATCATTCAGACTGGTCCCTTTTGATTTCACCAGCACTTTTTCCTTATCAGTAAATCTCAGTTCTCATCAGCTAATCCTTATATTTCCATTTCTTTTTGTCTATATAGGAAGATAATCTGGACTTCAAATCTGATCCCAAAATTACTTTTCTTAAAGAAAGTATTTTCTGGTTAAATATGTGCAACTCTAATATTAATTTCTTTGTTCCATGTTCCCTCAAAACTCTTATATTCTGCTAGGGTTACATTAATCTCACTTACCCTTTTGTGACCTTTTAAATATTTTAAATTTTGTGTTCTGTCTATAAATTTAATCCTGGGTCTCCTTTCTCTTTCTCTCTCTCCCTCACCCTCTTTCTCTCTCTCACACACACACACACAAACACATGCACATACATACAGACATGACACTGCTGATGCTTCTTAAATGCTGTTGACTAAAAGAGCACAAGCCATGACCTACAGTCAGATGTATCTGGACAAAGAACATGGGACACAATCTCACGTTACTAACGTAATGAAGGCAAAGTTGTGTTGAAAATCATACATGTGATTGTTTTTTCCTTTCTGGATTTCAAATATGTTGCCATCACCCTAGATTGCCAAAGGCATCCAGAAGTATCTATCTGCCAGAAAAGGCAGCCTTTGTAAAATGAATACAAAATAAATGGCAAGATTGATTTTTAGTTTATGACATCTTGAAACTGGATTAAACAAAAAATACAATTAGACTTGAAGTCAAACTTTGACTCCTTCACCCTTTAAATCATCAAAGTTAGATGACCCTAATATACAAAAATCCTACAATCACTTAGATTATATGTCTGTGTTAGTCTGCTTTCTACCACTATGACACAATGCCTGAGATAAACAACTCAAAAAGAAGAAAAGTCTATTTTGGCTCATGATTTCAGAGGCTTCAGGCCATGGTCAGTTGGCCCTGTTACCTTTTGGTCCTGTAGCAAGGTCAACAGAGTGAAGAATGGAGGAGGTTGCTTATCTCATGGCAGTGAGGAAGCAAAGAGAGAAAGGAAGGGGCAAAGGTCCCCAAATCTCTTTTGAGGGCATGCCACCACTAACTTAACTTCCTCCCACACAGTTCTACTTTTTTAAGGTTCGACCACCTCCTAATAGCACCACAAGCTGGGGACCAAGCCTTCAACACATGACTCTTAGGGAATATTTAACATCCAAACTATAACATGCCTCCTTTATTGAGGCAGGAAAGCCAAAATGCTTGCCACTCCTATGGAACACGGAGACTATGATACAGGAGAGTAAAAGGAAGTCTCAACGCTTTTCCAGACTGGAGGATGGTGGAGGAGTTGCAGAAAGCAGAAAGACTCATGGAAGGATGTCCTCATTCCTTCTCTCTAGGTTTGGCAATGTACAAGTGCACCTAACACAGTACAGGGAGGCATGGCTTCTGCTCCTTGTATAGACTTCTGGAAAAGGAACTCTCTGGCTGCCTTGCACTGACCTAGAGCCAGGCCAATCAACTTGACATGGCAGGAAGTAGGGAGGAATAAAATCTGAGGTTTTATTTTTCCAGGCTATCTTCTGACTACATGGTAATGCTGATGAGAGGCAGGGATCTTCCAGGATCAGCAGTAGAGTGTCCAATGATCATAGCCATAGAGGTCCAGACGTCAGCTAGGAAACATGCCCTGTCTGGGCTCAAGTGACACCAGTCACACTCATGAGTCAAGAATCTCTACAAAGAGACATCAACCTGAGGTCACAGTTCCTACACCAAGCATCCTGGCTCCTACCACCACTATGAGGTCAATGAGCCAAAATCCCTTACTCCCCCTGTACCCAATGCCTCCATACACCAGATGTCACATGAAGAAGAGACAGAGTAGGAGAGGGAAGGCAATTTGAAATTCAAAGATTTTTTTTTCCTTAGAAAGAGGGAACATTCCTTGAAGGCTGTGTTTAAAGGATTGAATCAGAAATTCACTCACCAAATTAGACATTTAGTTTTTTCTTTCCACTAGGAGTAGAGTGCAGGAAATCATGACTTAAACTGAAACAGTTATAAACAAAATATAGAAATTACATTTTCTCTTTGTGCCCAAGTTGCAGTGGGAGTGAAATTTTTCAAAGCCAGTCCGCTAGCATGCCCTTTTCTTGTGAGGCAAACAGCTCTGAATTAATTTCAGAATTTGCAAAATACTCAGCAGTGAGGATAGATATTCTTCTGCTGAACTGGAGAAGCATGTTACCTAGCATTATGTTATTGATTTATTATACCAGCTGTATGTAAATTAAATTTTAAAACTCAAATTGATTTCATTTCCAGTCACTAAATATCTAGGTGGCTTATTGCATTAATTAGAATTGACATAGGGGTTAATAATTTTGCCCTCTGACTTCCACCTCTTCAAAATCTGATGCCTGGATATTCCCGTTGATAGCACTGTGAGGTGGGGGTGGGGAGCACAGGAGTAGAGCAGGAAGCAGAAGCTGATGAATCATCCAGGAGATGAATTTTTCACAACATCCTCCCCTCATGCCGTAGCAGGGTATGTTATCATGTTGGCAGACAGTAGCAGGTGCACTGGAGTGATAGGGCTGGGGGTGATGGAAATCAATGAAGCTCTATCATATGCACAGGGGACTTCTCTCACTTCAGCACCCCATGATCTCCCGACACAGAATTTTATCCTGAAAAGGAGCCAAGAGCTGCCTATCCCCCAGAAGACCAGAAAGAACAAAGGCAAAGGCCACCCCAGGATGGGATTAGTTGCTTTGCAGGGAGTTGGACAGGGTGGGAAAGAGGGATTGGCATCAATTATTGGAGCCCCCATTGACGTCAGATGCTTGATAGACAGATGGGTCACTGACTTATTAAATTCCTAGGAAAAGCAAATTTCACCAGAAAGTGCCTGGCATGGGAGGATCTGGCTATCAGCTGTTCCCCAAATGCTTTTCTAAATAGAACATATGGGGTTAACTGCATGATTTGTTTCAGCTCCTCTGAGGGTACAGGCAGAGTTGTGTTTGACAAGGGGTTTGAAGGTGAGGTTACCTGGAAACCCTTTGTGAAAATTAGGTGAGAAACATCTTCTCTCCTCAGCTGCCTGGTGCTGTCAAATCTACTCCAAGTATTCTTTTCTGGAATAAGTGCCAAATATTTGACTGAGATTCTATTTTGAGATGATAAGTACTTTGCAGGTAGCTTCTTGGATCTGAAAGTAAATGCTGCTGGTGGTGGGGACAGCAGCACAGCAGCTCCATGAAAAAGCATGCTTACTTTACAGTCTTAGCCTCAGTTCAAAACAATCACTATTAACAGTCTCACAAACAACCCAGGATAAATAGGGTTTTTCCCTTGTAACAATGCTGAAAATAACGTTCAGAATCCCAGATACATATCCACTGTCCCTAGTATTGACCAGGCATCTGTAACAAGATAGAAATTTCAATTGAGAGTGAAAACACCTGGGTTGGAATCAGCTCAGCCTCTTTCTATCTACACTACCTTGGATAGATCTTTTCTCTGAGTCTTAAAATAAGAATCATGTTAATATCCAATAGACCTACTACAATTAAATCAGCCACGTGTACAGAACTTCAGAAGCCCAGGGTTCAAAGTTTGAAGAGCACCTCTTTCCAGCCTAGGGAATCTACAGGCCTGGCTCTCTCTTACTGGGCACCCTCAAGCAAGTTTCTTCCAGCAAGGGGACGATAGATAACATTATATGCTATATATCTCCAAAGCCTAAAGGAAAGGACATATTCACCATGGAGAAGTGAGGTGATAGAGGAGAGAGAGCTGTCTAATCTAACTTAAATATTACACAGGTTACATTAAACATCACATTGTACCCAATTATTATGTACAATTTATGTTTATATTTATCATCTTACACATTAAATTTTAAAAATCCATTCACAGCAAGAGGCAGGATCAGTCATAAAGTTCTGAAGTCAGACAAACCTGGATAAATTCTATCAATTTTGAGTAAGTTATTGCCCTTTTCTTGTTTGAAAAAAAAATGTCATAATGGCAACTTCACAGGCTGCCCAATAATATATTTGTGAATCTACCTGAAATGAAAAACTCAACACAGTTAATTATTGTTGTTGCTCTAAATTAATAAACAGATTATGGTGAGAGTGGTGAACTAGTACCATGAACAGTACTTAGTAGGTCCTAAACAATGATAATGTTTCTTTTATTAGCACTGAATCAACAAGGAATACAGATTCTTAAAGAGGTAATTAAAATAAAGTGTGATAAGAATAAGCATACGCCTTATGAAGAGTTATGGGGCACAAAGAAAGGGGCAGCTTTTATCTGAGAGCAACTGGGAAGTTTCAGAAAGAAGGTGGTATTGGACTGAGGAGGAGTCTGAGCAGGATCAGAGGGAGGGAGGCCATTCAGACAAAGACAGACTTTGAGCAGAGGATAGGAGTTCAAGTTGTGTGTGGCATGTATGGGGAATGACAAAAAAAATTGATATGGTTAAAACCGACAGCATGAGGGGAATATCTGAGGAAGAATCTTTGCTAGAAGAAAAGTTTAAAAGTCAGAGAGATTGGTATCAGATGATAGTGGGATTTCTATGCCAGACAAAGAATATGGGCTTCACATTTGGCCCAGTGTTTCTCAGAATGAAGCCTGTGGATTTTCTACATCAGATAACCCAGAGAGCTTGGTAGAAAAGCAGGTGGTCTCCACCCTACACTTACTGAGGCATCACTTCTGGGAGGGATGCCCAGGGATCTATTTATTTCACAAGCTCCCCTAGTGATTCCCATGTACTGTACAGTTGGAGGACTATCGATACACACAGTGGAAGTTGAAGTTTACAGTGAAAACCAATTTAGAAATAGGTCTGAGAACTGTGTGGAGGATGCCTCCTGGCCTAGAGACAGGAAGTTAAGCAGGGTGAAGCAGACAAGTGCTGAACTATAGCAGAGGAACCAAGGGTGAAAAGGCAGGCCAAAATATGAGGCCTTAGAATTAGCAGGAGGTGGTAGGCTAAGAACATCATAGTCAGGTCAGAATGGAAGGGATATGTGGTTGGGAAGAATTCTGGAAAGTTTTAGTTCTTTCTAGAGAAACTGAGTGAATTAATATATAATTAGAATTAAACAGGGATAGGGAAACTATAGACAGATTTGCAAGGGCAGTTTTTAAAATCGTGTTAGATTTCTTGGGAAATTATATGCAGACAGGTGACAGATAATTATCTTCTTTGAGAGGTGGAAGCTGCCGATAGCTATAAGTGACAAAGTTCCACTTCCTCTATTTGGCCTTGGGATAATTCATTAGAAATCCCACCCACAGGCCTGTTAGCCAAACAACAGAGAAAAATCAATGTGCCCTTCACCTTCTGATCTAGGACAAGCATGAGAGAAGAGCTTGACCCTAAAGGCAGAAAAAGGCTTCTTTACCAGATAATATGAGTCCTAGGAACTACCAGGCATTTCTTTTCTTTCTTATTTATTTATTTATTGTCAGGATTGAACACAGGGGTGCTTAACCACTGAGCCACATCCCCAGCCCTGTTTATATTTTATTTAGAGGCAGGGTATTGCTAAGTTGCTTAGGGCCTTGCTGAGTTGCTAAGGCTGGCTTTGAACTCACTATCCTCCTGTCTCATCTTTCTGAGCTGCTAGGATTTCAGGCATGTGCCACCATGTCTGGCCCTGCCAGGCATTTCTATAGGAAAATAATAAAGACAATAAAGATACTCTTCAGAAGGCAAGGCAGACTAAAGCAAATGTTTAAAGAGGCTGGGGCAATTGGACAAAGCAGCTATTTGCTATTCTGTCTTCCATTCTTCTTGAGGTCTCCTTACCACTTTTTCCAGCCACCCAGCTATATGCATGTTATTGCATTAGAATATGAATGAGAAGCCCTTTGGGAGAATTTTCTGCTGTCATGGCAACAGTCACCATAGCAACTGCTAATTAATTGGATACTGATGAAGTGGAGAAAGGAAAAAAGCCAACCAGAAGGGATACCACTCCAGAGGAAGTCATGGTGTGTAGTGATTATATGAATTTCATTCAGCAAAGGCATGCAGCAGGTCATAAATGCAAATATCTTCCCCTGAGCCACCGCCTACTCAGAGAGGCCGCTTTCAGATCAGACAAATGTGAATGAGTGATCCAACCTTGTCCATTCAAAAACACACATGTCTGCCCTAGCACAGGCAGATCTTCCAAGACTTAAAAACTCATTCTAATATGGGAGAAGTTGGCTGATTCTACTAATGGTGGCCATGATCAGCAGTCTAAGCCCATAAAATTGCTGCCTTTGTGCCCCTGTTAGAGCAAATGTTACCAACAAAAGAAAAAAGTAACATGTGGACCTGCTGAGCTATTCGAATATGAGGTGTCTTCAGATGTAGGCAGGGGAAGTATGGTTTGTCACCACCAACTTGAGATGACACAGTAGCTCCTACACAAACAGATGGCTCCCAGTTCAAAAAGAACACCAGTCTGGAGGCGGGAGAAAAAGATCCAAATAGGAAAGGTCCTGAAAGAAGCCATTGCAAGTCAGCCTTCTGTTAAGAAAGCCAAGTGGAGAAGAGAGGTATGAGAAGTGCTGATAGATTTTTCTATAATATTGTCCTCCCACCTTTGAAACCAAGAGAAAACCTGAATAGACCGTCTAGCTCCACTTGCTTTTATCATCATTATAGAGGTCACCTCTCTAAGGAATTCTCTTCATTAGCTTGACTATGGGTAATACCCCTATTGCTTTAAGGTCATGCTGCGTGGGTCCGCTCAACGAGTTGGGGTCCTGAGAGACGAAGAGGGGTCTCCAGGGAAGATGAAATGGGGTCTCCCAGGAAGGGAGTGATGGCCCACAGGGTCACTGCACCCAGACCTCTGCCAGAAAAAACTGCTCTGCCAGAGCGAGATGCAGAAACACCATTTATTCCAGAAAATACAGAAGCTTATATACACTCCTGGACCAATCAGGCCCAAAGTTACAAACAAAGGGGTGCTCTCTGTCAAGCGCACAGTCCATTAGTATGGAATGGGGAAAGATGGAAGGGAAGTGTTGGAGGTATGGGGAGTGCTCCTACACCCCTGATGTATGGTCACTGTAGTAACAACTGTTTAGGTTGTTTTTCAGGAACTCGGAGACTGCTTTTGTCTATCTCAAACCGATTGAAATCACTGAACCTTTACTTGGTTTAGGTGTCAGATCGGTGACCTTTTGACATCAGAGTCAAAAACTCTTCCCTCAGTTCATGACAACACTGCCATTTTCTGATTATGTGTCCCAAGAAGAGCCATGAAGTTTGACTATTGCACAGACCATTGATTTCTTCACTTTTCTCAGCTTCCTATCACCTTTCCCCACTCCTCAAACCACCTGTTTCTTTATTCCAATAAATACCACTTAACACTATCTTTAGGAAGACAGTTTGAAAGTTGGGCCTTCAGTCCCCTCACAATTGGCTCCTTGCGAATAAACTCTTTTTCTTTTGCAGGACTCCTTATTTCAGTGATTGGCACAGTATACAGTGGGTAAAATGGACATCATTTGGGAACACCTTTACCAAATCTCCAACTCCTTCTCAATTTTCCAGATTATATTCAGACCCCAGGGATTGGGAATTTGATTTCTTGAATGCTTTCATGAAATTTCTGTTTCACTTACTGGTTGATGTTAAAGCAGAGAAAGTAGTTATAAAATGTTTGGCATATTTAAGAAGCCTTCCCATGATACCTTCCTTTCTAATTCTAAGCAAGTAACCTGGGCAAAAAGTATCTGTCCCAAGGTAACAACTTTCACATCTTTAGGCAGAATGTCCAGTTTTCTAAGTGATAATAAAATCTGTTGAGCCTTCTACTTCATTTTCCTAGAAAAAATTATTTAAAACTTTTGTAAATAAAAGAATTCATAGTGTTTGGAAATAAAATTCTAAAAGAAACCCTTGGAAGCTGAAAATTCAGCTACTAACTGGTACAGGTGGGCAATGGAACTTCACCTCCCAGTGCATGTCACTTTTTTTCCTTAGTAATCTGAAAAACCCATTTCTGTATCATAGTCATGTAAGTGCTCAAAAAATCTCTACCTGTGATTAATTGTTATTAAGATGATTATCAATAACAACTTGTCTCATAGAATTGCTGAGTTGGGTGCCACCCAACCATATACCTGCCTTTGAAAATTTTACAACCTGAGACCAAAAAGACCAAATTAACACTTCTGTATTTATAAAGATGTTTTAAAGAAGAAGAAGGAAAAGAAGAAGAAAGACAAAGACACCTAATCTGAGAAATTCTGAGTCACCACAGATCTTTCAAATTCTCCTTATAAGAAATTCCCCTTTTGGGTTCTCAGCAGCTCATCGTGATATGTCCCAAAGCTAGTATTTTCAATGTGAACCTAGAAAAATGCACACATCTAGTCATCCAAAGGAGGAGGAGCACCTTGTCATTTACTCAGTCATTCCAAAAGTCAATTTTTTTTTCTTTCTTTTAGATAGCCAGTTATTATTTTTACTGAAAGAACTGAAAGGAGAGTGGAAGAAGGAAAAAAGAAGAAAAATATGCTTAAATCAATGGTCTGTTTCCAATAATAATCCATGCTATCTGGTCCAACTTCCCTGCCTTTCTGACAAACACCCAAAGCACTTACAAGAAGTAACACAAAAAAGCGGATTCCTATGTAATAATATGCATAATATACATCATTTGTTGCTTAAATGATTGACTGAAAAGGTCAATTCAGTCTGTGATGAGGAAATCATAAATGCCCCCTTGGCCTCTAAAATATTTAAAATTACTGTGAAGATTACTTCATTCTTGTTTGAGAAATCATTAAGGGTTCACCATACAATTTGCAGAATGTCAGGTTTTCTAAGTGGTATTAAAGTCTCCAGCCAATCAGGAAGGGGATTGAATTGGAATGTAAGTAAACGTAGCTGCAGACATCCCTGTTCCGTCAGCTTGTGGATCATACCCCTAAATATTCAGAACCGAACAGCCATATTTTCCAGATTCTCAAAGTAGAATTCATTTCCTTTTAAATCAAAGCCATTTTGAGAAGATGCGCTCACAAGAGGTCACCCTACAGGACCTTTCCTTTTATTAATACCACTGTGAATCATTCAAACAGAACCACATTTGCATGTCAGAAAGTGGCAAAGTGGCCCTATTAATTTATAATGATGAATAGTCTGGTTTAAGTGTTCACACCAGTTTATTGCATCCTCAGGTCAGTAAATTTATAACAGGTCAAGGAAAAACTGATTTCTTTTGCTTCCTCCCAGTCAAGTGCACGTATCCACGAGATACCAAGAATTGAAAAATTAAAATGTGGGCTGATGGGCTTGGTGTCATTTATTTTTTTTTCATTGTAGGACTACTTTAAAATATATTGCAGTGAATGATCAAAAAAATCAAGGTTCTATTCCACAAAAAATATGTTCCACTGAAGTACATATACATGTTCGACATTTTTTTGTTCTTACCCTGGATAAGTCAGAGGCCCAGTTTCAAATCCTGGCCCCATAACACCCTCTACTCTCATACAAGACACTTAACCTAGTTAATCCTCAGTTTTCTGTACTTTTAAAGTGGGTACAATACTTATATGACTTAAGTGGTGTATGTATGGGCACATTCCCATAGCCAATGAGGTTGTAAATATATGTATATATGTGTGCATACATATATGTATAGGCACACAAATATGGGTGTGTGTTTATATTTATAAACGTACACACATAAGCATACATACACATATGTGAAGGTGTGCACTCAGTAAATATTTATGCTAGGCACTGCAGTAGGTCAGAGAGATGAAGCACAATGTCTGCCTTCTAAGACTTCACCATCAGCGCTAGCCACTCTTGCAAGTTTGTTTTCTTGCTTACTGTGCTGTGAACTGAACACTAGTAACCTGTTCTTAGAAGTCACACTGATTTCCTCTTGCACTGAGTGCTAACATGATTATGGACTAACTTCAGAGAATTCTGGTGAATAAGAACTCTTTTAAGTTCAAGTTCGGCTCTTTTTCTCCTGACATTCTTCGTTCCACATAATACAGCATTAGATTATGTATTTTTTTCCCTATAGCTCTCCAAGAGCTCTCTCCACATGCAGAAAAATATGTCCTCCTTTGAAACTCCTGCTTTCCAGTTCTAACCTTTGACCCTTTGTTGCACTCTCCTCACAGAGCACCTGGTTGCTGCCACTAACTCAACTAAGAGCTTCAGTCCCTTGCTTTTCTATCTCTCCTGTCCTGCTCCCACCATCATCCTGACAGCCTACATGTCCCAAAGAACAACCTTTCTGACAATCTAAATGCAAAGTTCCTCAACCTCTTGACCTGAGACAGTTACCCACTCTTACCCATTCTTATAGCCATAACCAGAGCCCATCATCATGTGCAATCAAAAGCCCATTTCTGTGCAAAGCAATTCTTTGTAGCCAACTTATTCCCTTAGGTCCAGTCTACTTTCTTGGTATTACAGCCCACAGACTCAATTTCTCAGCTGTGTTCTTTTCTTCCAGTCTATCTTTTGTTATCACAACCAGTCCTTTCTTTTCCAATCCCACTTCTATAAAACACCTCTTCCCTTTTCCAAAGTGCTCAACTTACTTGGACTTTTTCCTGTCCTTCTATGGCACCATTACTGCAAATGGTTGACCTTGGACTCATAGGATTTGCCTCTCTGGTTAGCTCTGCGCATGGCTGTTGAGTCATCCTGCAGGAAAGCTTGAGGGAGCTAAGTTGATGCCACTGTAAGCATAAATCTCCCACAGCAACTGAATCATGAAAGATACTTAGTCATCTTACCTCACCTGATCGCTTCTCTCTCCCTGTCTCTCCTAATGGCTATTCCAAAACTTCATCACTTTTCAGTTGCCAACCTACACCTGCTGGTCCATCTCACTTTGTAGATTAACTAGCATCTTCCTTCACTAAGAAAATAGATGCTATACACAGAAAACTCCTCCAACCCATGTTTGCCCCCATATAACTAATCTTCACCTACATTAATCCTCATTTCTTCCTAAATTATAGGGTTCTCCCATGGATTCACTCAAATGCCTATAGGATTTTTATCTTAAAATCTCTTCTCATCTGGGAATTTATCCCATCAGTTAATTCAAGTTTCTCCTATATTTCTAACCTCCATCTCTTGAACATATCCTTCTTCTTAAAGTCCTCCTTCAACCTTCCTTTTCCTCTTTCTACCCCATTTCTCCCACCTGGAACAACCAAGCTTCTCAAAAGAACAGTCTATACTTTCCATTTCTGTTTCTGTTGTCCCTAGTTACTCTTCATTCAATCCATTACAATTTCTACTGGGTGTGTACATCTACCTAAGATTGAAATTTATGGGTCAGAATATAGCATTTTTCAACATTAGTAGATAATGCTAAATAGTTTTTCAAAGTGGTTTCCAAATTACCAATTTATACTCCATGCCAATTTATACAGTATATGAGGACACTAGCCCCTCTATAGCCTTAACCAGTCCTTGGGACTTTGTATTTACTTCATTCTAGCCAATCTGGTGTATATGTGCTAATATTGCATTGTGGTTTTAACTGGAACTTCCCAAAGGTTAATTAAATTGAGCAAATTTACCTTTAAACTAGATCAAATTAAATCTGAAGTCCATCTGGAACTGATTTGTGCAGTATAAGGTGATATATTTAACTTTCAGTCCCTAGCACCTATTATAGTACCTGGAATTCAGATAAACCTTAATCAACATTGTCAAAACTAATTAATAAAAGAACACTGAGAAATATAAAGAGGAAAAGCAAAATTTGGGTCAGGGCTGGGTAGCATCCCCAAAACTTTTCTGAGTATAGCATTTATTATTGGTTTCTTTATCTGCTACACCGCCAACTACTAACAGTTATTCATCTTAATAATTTAATAAGTTCTTACTCTTCAACCAGAAGCCAAAACCTCAGGATTTGTGTTGGACCATTATGATGAAAAAGAAGGACAAGTTGGGAAACCTGAAGCCACTTTGTATTCCGACATACATTTCTGGGGACTTAAAATGCTTCCAAAAATATGAGAGCCTCTCCAACCATAAAAACAGACTTCATGAAAAGTAGTATGCTACTTTAAACCTTTTTTAAATAAGCCCCTTTTACCCAAACAACAATGATTAAGTGCCGTAAATAGAAAGCTATCTTCCTAGAGGTCTCTTTTAAGAAATGTCAGAAAAGACACATGATTGTCTTCCAAACAAGAAAAGAAATTCCAGTCACTGTGGATTTGGCCTGCTTTTACATTACAAACTGCATTCTGCTCCTTATATGGCCAAAGTACTTCCATAGATTAATTCTCTCTGGGATTGTGTGTTAAGTCAGCTTTCTGTCACTGTGACAAATATGTGGAAAAAAAACAACTTAGAGGAGGAAAGGTTTATTTTGGATCACAATTTCAGAGCTGTCAGTTCATGGCTGGCTGGCTCCATTGCTCTAGGCCTGAGATGAGACAGAACATCATGGTGGAAGCACATAGTATAAGATAGTGACTCAGCTTGTGACAGGTGGAAAACAGAGAGATAGACAGAAAGAAGGTGGCAGGGACAAAATACGTTCCCCAAGGGCATGCACCCAGGAACCTACTTCTTCCACCCATGCCCCTCTGGCCTGCACTTTCCATCACATCCCAGTACTCCATTCAAATATTAATCCATCAAATGGTGAAGTTAGAGTTCTCACCACCCAATCTTTACCTCAAAGCCTCACCTCTGGAAATTGCTGCATTGGGGACACATGAGCTTGTGGGGGACATTCCAGATTCAAACCATAAAAGGCTGAAAGATATTGAAATATAAAACGAAAAGCAACAAGATAAGAAAAGGAGCCTGATAACATCTTTTTTTTTTTTTAAACATGTGTTCATAGCCTTTGTTTTAGAATTTAACCTTTATTTTGTTTGTTCTTATGTGGTGCTGAGGATCGAACCCAGGGCCCCATGCATCCTAGGCAAATGCTCTACCACTGAGCCACAACCCCAGCCCCGCCTGATAACATCTTAACCTTGATCCAAAAGAGAGTGGAAAGCCACAAATTTGGGCCTAATGAGAAAAGATGAATGGTGAGACCAATGACAGAAAATTATTTTCTCCATGGCAAGAGAGATGTCTGGAAAAACAATGAGTTTCTGGTCTAAGACAGAGACCTGAGAAGTAGAAGAATGGACAGTGCTGAATGGACAATTCAAGGAGAGTGAATTCAACACTGATTCCATGTAGAATATGAGGACACAGAAAGAAGTATCACTGCAAACTCCCTGGCTGGTAGCTATGGAGAGGTATCCAAGGCCCGAGTGAGAATAGCCGGTAAGACAAACAGCTCTGCTGTCCTCATTGTCTCTCTGACAATGAGGTGACAGCAATTCTGGGATTCTGAGCAGACGGTTAGGCAGATACACATGAAACCAAATCAAAGTAGTCAACTCGGATGCTGAGAGATTTGAGAACCAAGGAAACAAAACACTCAGGTCAGAGTCCTACTGTACCCTGAGGAGAGTAAAGAATACAAGATGGCACACCAGTATTGCATGGTAGCTGGTATGCTACCGGGATCCCTAAGTGCCTGACGAGGTAACAGAAGGACTTGGCAGGCACAAGAAAACTGACTCAGGTAGCCTGTTAAATAGTTCTTGGACACTTGTTGCAGGCATATTTGACAAAGGGCTAAAGCACTATGACTCATCAAAATGCCTCACACTGGGCTGGGATTGTAGCTCAGCGGTAGAGCTCTTGCCTTGCATGCGTGAGACCCTGGGTTCGATCCTCAGCACCACGTACAAAGCAATAAAATAAAGACATTGTGTACCATCTACAACTAAAAAAAAAAAATATTAAAAAAAAAAAATGCCTCACACTTTTCAACCATCAGAAGATCTGGATTTAAATTGAAACTGTGTCCCTTATTAGCTGGTGAGACCTTTGTCAAGTTGTTTATTCCTTTAAGCCTCACTTTTCTGTAAAAAATGAACATCTGAACTAAATGCCCAAACTCTCTCTGGCCCTTAAATTCCATGGTGCATTCTCTTAAAGGACACTTACTTCCCAATGGGGCACAAGCTAATCAGCTTATACCATCCATCATTTCCCTGTCCGAGGTTTTATTCCCCTAATAAAATTCAGATAAATTTTCAGCCTCTCTCTGTCTCTTACTTGCAATCCATTAAAACCTATATAGATTTGTTTTGTATTTCATGTAATGTCATTATTCATTCTAACTATCACTGCCTAACCATTTCTCTGCCTGTAGCATAATCAGCTATTAAAGCACTACAATGGTATGGTTTTCAAACTTGCCTCCCACTTTTCTGAGGTGAATTGATTCTACACTGATTAAAATATCTCATAATCTCAAATGGAACAGACTATCAAGACTCCCTCATGACTCTGCCATGCCAAAAGAGTTGCCAGCTCTTGCTAACTGCCAAGGAAGACAAATAATCCTGACAGTGTTTCTGGAAGGAAATGTGTGTGCCCCATTGCTTAGCATGACTGTGACACCCTCATTGTTGACTTCTGGGGGATTCATAAGACACCAAGGCTAATGTCCTGATGTCTCAGATTTCCCCCAGAAAGACAGAATAGAATCCTGGACCAGACTTCTCAGTTAGAAGATAGAAATCACTCACCGTTTCCCCTTGCTTCACATGTGCACATTCTTTCAATAAAGATATGTTCTTTCTTTCTTCCAAAGCCCTACTAAAGTTTCCAACCTCAGCAAGACTTGTTAAGGATCTCTTTCATTGTTGACCCAAATTCCATCTCTTAACCTCCTCACCTATAATCCCTGCTTTGAGCTGTACATCACAAACTTTTTGCTCTAACCTTTCAGATATCTCCTACCTGGACCAGTACCATCATCTTAAGATCTAGTTATGAGAAAATACAAACCCACCATGGTCAATGTCACCACTCAGCATGCCTTCTTGACCCCAATGTCCATTTCACCTACATCTACTCCCAAATCCTGCACACCCCACCATAAATACCAATAAAATCAGTCATAGAATTTTTGGGTATTAACAATACCGAACTTGAACTGATTACTGTGTTTTGATCCCTTTGGTTTTCTCAGAACCAGGACTATCCACAGAGTCTAACAGCATCATAAGACCAGACAGAAAAGGTTCCTGGTAGATATACCAGGCACCCAGATCTAACTGACTGCAGTGACCACCTGGCAAAGCCCGAGATCCAGAACATCAAAGCCATGTGGAGTTATGGGTGCCCATATTTTGTTGTGCATTCCTTTTTGTCTGTGTTAGTCAGCTTTCTCTCACTATAATAAATATCTGACATAATCAATTTATAAAGAGACATCATTTATTTGGGCTTATGGTTTCAGAGGTGCCAGTTCATAATTGGTTGGCCCCATTGCATGCAGACCTATGGGAAGGCAGAACCTCATGGTGCAAGCACAGAGCAGAGCAAAACTTCCCACCATATGTCCAAGGAACAAGAGAGATAAAGAAGAGGCTAGGGTCCCATTATCCCCTTTGAGAGCATGCCCCCAATGACCTAGAGACCTCCCACTAGGTTTTACTTCTTAAAGACTCCATAATCTCCCAAGAGCACCATGCTGAGGACCAAGTCTTTACCACAAGGTCCTTTGAGGGACATTTAAGTTCCAAACTATAGCACTACTCCCAATGGAATTAACTTCTCATCATGATTTGTCAAATACTGTTATTATGCCAACTCTGATAATACAAAACCAGATAAAGGTTACCAAATTACAGTGAGTGTAATAGGTATCTGGAACCTGAATGTCAACTCCCAACCAAGATCACATTGATTCTCTACAGGATGAAGGATCCTGCTTCTACTGTCCGACCTCTTCTGCTGAGCCTCAGAAATGGGACCTCCCTTGCCTCACAGAATGGATCTCCTGCTGCAAGTGCAGTCAGGCTGGATGACAAGAGAATTTACAGGATATCGAGTGTAACTACAAGTCAACATCTCTGCCCAGGAGGCAAGTCCTCCATATCTAATTGCATTTTTTTCCTGGCCTGATATAAAATTAATTGGAATGCTTCTGCCCTAAAAAAACAGTACACGGAAACAAAGATTTTAGATCCCTTTACCAGTTTTATCTCCAAACAATGAGGCTTTATCATTAGACTTGTAAATATTCCTCATTTTAAGAATGATAAGACTCAAACTCTGAGTCTGGTGGATTTTCTAGTAAGAGCTCAGCCAGAGAAATCAGAAGTGAATTGTCTCTTCTTGTATCAAAATGTTTCTATTCAGTCAACAAATAGTTATTGAAACTGCCTACGGCACTTTGTACTATTCAAGAGATTGTGGGGCCCCAGGAAGTTCACAGTCCACCGGACCCAAATGAACCTAAAGCACTCAAACAAGGCCATATGCTCTTTGCTCTGTAGCCTACGAGTAGCACCAAGTGCTCCAGGAGCTTAAAGCAAAGTAGACCTGGTCTTGAAGCATTGATAAGATTTCTCAAGGAAGCAACAGAGAGGAGACGTCCAAGCAGACTAAAGAGCATGAGCAGAAGGAAGGCAGGGCAGTATGCATTCAGGGATAGTGAGTAAATCCAATTCATTTGGAATGGAGGTAATGAGTTTGATCACACTCCTTACTCTCCATGGTCACTCATTGTGGAAATGGTACTGCATAACAATGGCATTTCATATGGAAATGCATTTATCTAATAGTAAACGTGGTGGTAGTAAAAGCAGCAGGAGAACCAGAGACTGTCATTCCATGTGTAGCAGTGATTGACAGTGGAAGATTCCTTTCTGATACCCAGAACTACTGGACACCAAAACCATAAAAAACCCAAGAGCCCAAGCAGAAGACTTCTTGCCAAAGAGTGTCTGCAGCATAGCCTATCGTTCAAGATTACTTCTCAATGGTTTTGAAGGAAAACACAGGGTTCTGTAAATTACCATCACAGCTAAGCAAATTGATCATCTGGAATTTGTAGCTGGCTTGTTAGACTGTATCTAGGGAAGGGGTGGGGGCCGGGTAGAATGTTTGGCTCAGCTGCCTATAATTTTAAGCGCTTAATGGGATGATAATTTGCTGTTCAGTATGTTCATTTTGAAAAGCTTCCCTCATTCAGAAGGGGAAAATGAATAAAACCAATCCTTTCTGCTCCAAATCTGTGTGGAAACATCAATATCGCTCCACCAAGGAAACAGGTGGCTAAGGAGGCATGGAGGAGATAGCTAGTGTCCCACAGAAAAACGTGCATGTTGTGTGGTTGGTTATATTAATTCACTGTGAGAAGCTTCCTATGACAAGACATAAAATTACAATTCTCCACTATCTATCCTGATCCATAACAGTCCCCCAGGAGATTTCAGGGAACTGTATACTGAAGAAGAGACACAAGTGTGTGTATGTGTGTGTGTGTGTGTGTGTGTGTGTGTGTGTGTGTGGTTTCCACATCCATGGATCAAGTCATTAGAGCTGGCATTTCCTGACAAAATCTTATGTGACATGTAGTCTAGAATATTTTCCATTCAGATTAAATGAAAACAATTTCTAATGACATTAGTTTATTTCTTCCTTAATATATCTCTTCACACATATTCATCTTTTTCCTCCTCCCTCTTTTGCATCTGAAATTAATTCCAAAGAAATCAAGTTGGCTTTTATAGGCATCTGTTAAGTACCTCGAGGTAGATCATATGTCTACATATTTATATGTCTAAAGATGCCAAAACATTAGTTTTTTTGTAAGAGCTACAGGCAATGCATGCTATTAGTCCAAACGAAGAAGAAAGGAAAATAACAAAACAGAAGAAATTATGTTCAGTAAGAGACGAATCCTTTTAAAAAAAAAAATTCCTCAACTCATCAGCATTTACAGAGCCTCCACTAGGTATGGAGAAGAATAAATACTATTATTATTTAAAAAAAAATAGTCCCTGCCATTCATTCATATTTTCATCATTTGCTTAGTTGTTTATCCCTAGCTAGTGTCAGATATTGCTATTAGCTAAAAATGTAAGATGAATAAGATGCAGTACCACTCTCCAGGAACACACCCTTCAGGGACTTCACCTCCAGAAAAATGGCGAATCATTATGTGCTTACTTCTGTCCAGAGATGCGGAGAAGGGGATATGATGAAGAGGTAGAACTTTGGAGTGCTTTATTTCTTTATAAAGCCTGATAAAAGAATGTTAACATTTGCTAAATCTGGATGGCAGATATGTGGGAATTACTATATTATTTTCTTCTTTTTTCCTGTATATCGGAAATAGCACAGTTAAACATTATTTTGAAAACTAGATGATGATGATGATGATGATGTTGGTGATGATGAAAATGTGGCATGAGTAATATTCAAAATATGCAGATTATTGTGAGAATTCATAGAAGGGACATATAATCCAGGCTGAGGGGAAACATCTCATAGTTTCCTCAAGGAAGCTTGGAGCTGAAATGTTCTCTCACTTGTCAGAGAGGAAGTCTTTGCTTTACAAAAGAAAAAAGAAAAAAATTCAATGAAGCAGGTCGGCAAGGCAGACAGCCTAGGGAGATGAGCAGTTCATTCCTGCTGCTGTAACAAAAATGTCTTTAATTTGGGTAATTTATAAATAACAGAAATTTGTTTCCTCAGTTTGGGAAGCTAGGAGTTCAAAATCAACACACCAATAGAATTAGTGAGAACCGTCCCTCATGAATGGCACTTTCTATAGGTTCTTACATGTGGAAGGGTAAAAGATGACGTAGAAGAGCAAAGAATTGGGCAAACTCATTTCCTTAAACTCTTTTAGGGGCATTAGTCCCAACTATTAGGACAGAGCTCTCATGATCTAATCACTTCCTAAAAGCCATACTTCTTAATTTCATCATCATGGGGACAGAGGAGACGATCCAACACACAAATCTGGAGTCAACATAAACATTCAGGCCAGGCCACTCCAAGCAGGCAGCTTTAGTTCTACTGTTCAGAGCCCCAGGTGAGCCTCCATGAGCAGCATTTTGTCCTCTTACTCTCTCCAGTGGGCTTCCACTCCAACTCTCCATACTTCAGTCAAGTTCCTGGTTTCTTACTGGTTTCTAATTCTGACGGAAGTCATAATCTTTCTAAACCCAGACCACTTAGCTTGACCCCAATTTACAGTCTCGCACTTGGTTGTGGAGTCTTGTGGCTTTCAGTGCCTTCAATCTTCCTCCATCTAACTGCTCCTCTTCCTTACTTTCCACTGAGTCAAGAATGCTCACTCAGCAACTAGCCCATCACAGATGTACTTTTTAAATTTGTTCTAATTAATTATACATGACTGTAGAATGCATTTAGATACATCATACATAAGTGGAATATAACTTCTCATTCTTCTGGTTGTACATGATGTAGAATCATACCAGTCATGTAATCATATATGCACATAAGATCATAATGTCTGATTCATTCTTCTATTATTCCTACCCCCACACCCACTCACCTCCCTTCACTCTCCTCTGCCTAATCCAAAGTACCTCTATTTTTCCCTAGCCCCGCCTCACTTTATTATGAATTAGCATCCACATATCAAAGAAAACATTCGGCCTTTGGTTCTTTGGGATTGGCTTATTTCACTTAGCATGATATTCTCCAGCTTCATCCATTTACCTGAAAATTCCATAATTTCATTCTACTTTAAAGCTGAGTAATATTCCATTGTGTATATATACCACAGTTTATTTGTCCATTCATCTGTTGAAAGACATCTAAATTGGTTCCATTATTTGGCTATTGTGAACTGAGCTGCTACAAACATTGAAGTGGCTGCATCACTGTAGTATACTGTTTTTAAGTCCTTCGGGTATAGACCGAGGAGTGGGATAGCTGGGTCAAATGATGGCTCCATTCCAAGTTTTCTAAGAAATCTCCATACTGTTTTCCATAATGGTTGCACCAATTTGCAGTCCCATCAACAGTATATCAAATGTACCTTTCGTCACCAACATTTATTGTTGCTTGTATTCTTGATAACAGATGTACTTTTACACCAGAAAACCTAGAGTTTTCACTTTTGGACATCAGACATTCAGTTCTAACTCCAACCTGAGCTGTTTCCTACTTACTATAGTCTCTGGACATTTCATCCAGTGAGCCTTCACTCAGCCTGAGCCTCTTCTCTTTCCTCTCTGTTCTGCCTCTCTCCTGTTAGGTTCAAAGATGGTCTGCAAGCTGAGTCATGAAAGAATGCCAAGACTGTCCATCAATGGCTGACCACTTACTAAAGAGCCACTAAGAGCAACCACACCATAGGAGTGGTGTTTTTCAATTTTCCATTCTGGAGACCACTTGCAAATTAACCACAGCCTTTGCTGTGAATAGCAGGGGCTTGACCTTAAGCCCCCAAAATGCAGAACGACTAAATATAAGCCCACCAAATTGGAACAGAGTTTCTGTCCAACCTCACAGCCATGTGGGAGGTAAGCCACTAACCACTTAGTCAGAATATAAGCCCTAAACCAATGGTGCTTGTTTCAGGGCTAGTGACAGGCCTTGGCCCGACAGTAACTAGGGCAAAGGGCGTCTCGGGCAATACAGCCAGAGTGATACAAGAGCTAGAAATTACTCAGGCTGGCTAGAAAGCTCAACAGAGGTAAACTTAGCACGGAAACCCTGCCTTTAAAGGCTGCTCCTTTAGGACAGAACACATATGGAGTGCATGTGAGAGATACGAAAGTCATAGAAGGAACAAAAAATAAGAATGAACCATACTTTTGTTCAGAAACTTAATTATTGATTGCATGTTCTGAGTAATGAAATGAGTCAAAGTTTATTTTTGAATCATCTTGTTCTTGGTTGACTGTGTTTAGGGTAACCAGAACCGTTTGAACCAGAACTAAACTTGAACATCAAAATGTTCTCAGAAATTAGGCACTATTCCACTATGTTCAAGTCGCAGATAGAAAGAAAAAATAAGTACATTCAAACAAAGTATTAGTTAAAGGGTTTTTCTGCATAAGACAATTGGAAAGCCTATTGCAATTTTTTAAAATTCAGTTTCTCCACAAAAAATCATAAAGTTAAAAATAAACTAGAAAAGACTTCTATCAATTCTGACTAATGTATGAAGAACTCACTCAAATTAATTTGTAAAAATACCCTAAGTAGACTTAAGAGACAAACAACAGAAGCAGAAGAAAGGAAACTGGTAAAATATATGGAAAGTGATTACATTTGTTAATTTAAAAATGAAAAGAAAACTACACTATAAAAATCACTTTATATTCAATATAATAAATACTCAATCTGGGAATAATATGACAGAAGAGATACACTTGTACATTTTTTGTAATTTATAACAATACAAACTCTTAGGAAACAATACAGCAATATATGACTTAAAGACACTCAACTTCTTGACTCATTCCCTGGAAATTCTGAAGGAAGTTATTCAAAAGAGGGAAAAAGCCAAAAAAAAGATTATCTTGCAGAGCTTTTTACAAAAAGTATTGGAAATATTCAACAATGAAGGATGGTTAACTTAACCATGGTATATCCGCTCTGAAATAATACCACGGCCATAAAATAGTACTGATGAAGAAAAACAATGTAACATGTGTATCATATAATTTCAAATGAAAAAAAATACTGCATAAAATTCTATTCAGACACTGATTATAATTACACTAAAATATGTTGGCAGGTGGGTGAAAATTTGAAAAAATAAAACCTAAAAACTAAAAAACAGTTGTGCTCAAGCAGTGGACTTGTAAGATTTTTATCTGAATTGTTTTTTCTGTAATATACTGAGAGTATTGGAGTCATGGATACAATGGGGGCCGGAGGAGCCTGCCATGGGAGCAGGAGCAGGAACAGCCTCAGATCCATTCCTACTACAAGCATGCAACAATAAGCTCCTACGCAAAGAATCAGAAGGCAGGCAAATTTCTGGTGCCCCAGGGACACTGTCCTTGGCTTCCACATGGCAGAGATTTTCCAATCCCCTTCAGATAACCCATTCATGGTTAAGGAAGAAAGAGCAGCTACCAGACAGGGTGACGACAGATGTCCAGGCACTGAGCCATCCTGTAGCTATTATTTTTCATTCACATGGGCATGTGCCGGATCTAGCAGATGAAAACCAGACCTACCCTCTTTCCCGTGTGTTGTTTTTTCCCCCTACTGCTGTTGCTGTAACAGCTAAGTGCCAATTATCTCCCAAGCGTGAAAGCAAATATTGTGATAGCCCAACAAGCTCTCCGAATGTTAGAGAGAGAACACTGGCCACAGGCAGGAATTGTCTGGCCTGGCCTGGTGTGCCCTTATTATTCATAACAACTCTCATTAGAGGGGTCTAGTAAAAGGAAAGCTCAGTCCTAATACCACTAACATGGGATTTTTAATGTTCTCATTTATCTCTTGGCATTCTGTCTCTGCTACTCCTAAATCCAGAGGTAAAATTGCTTTTCTTTGTCTAGAAAAAGCTCTATCAAACAACCCACCTATTGTCAGAACCCTACTACATGGGTTACATCAAGACTCTTTTTAAATTTTTGAAGGCCTGACATATTGTCCTGTGGATGTATTATTCAGGGTTTTTCAGAGCAAACAAATAGGAGGTGGAGAGAGAGATAAAGAGAGACAGACACAGAGACAGAGACACAGCGAGACAGACAACTTTAAGAAAATCACTCATAACTGTGGAGGTTGGCAAGTCCAAAATCTACAGGGTAGACCAGCAGGCAAGAGACTGACCCAGGGCAGAATTGATATTGCAGCTGGAGTCTGAAGACAGTCTAGAGTCAGAATTCCCTATTCCTCAAGGGATCTTGGCCTTTGCTTTCTTAAAGTTTTCAATTGATGGAGTGTGGCTTACTCACATTATGAAACATAATCTGCTTTACTAAAAATCAACTAATTTAAATGTTAATCTCATTGAAAAACATCTCATTGTCAATAACATCAAGACTAATGTTTGAACAAATATCTGAGTACCATGAGTCACCACTAGTCAACAGCAAGAATTGGATCAATGAGTTGATACTAAGCATACACGTTTTGTCATCTGATGAAATCGTTAAAAAAATTGAAAGAGCTCACTGTTGTGGATTGACTATGTGGTGTCTCCCAAAACCTCATGTGTGAGACAGGGCAAGAATGTTCAGAGGTGAAATGATTAAGTTATAAGAGTTTTAACTTAATCAATTAGTCCATCCACTGATGGATTAACTATATGGTGACTATAGGTAGGTACGGTGTGACTAGAAGGAGTAAGTCAGTAGGAGCATGCCATTGGGATCTGTATTTTGTCCCTGCTGAGCAGATCTCTGTTTCTTGATTTCAATGTCCTGAGCTGCTTTTCTCTGTCATGCCCTTCTACCATAATGTTCTGCTTCACCCCTGGCCCAGGGCTATGGAACCAACTGACTGTACTGAAGAACCTCTGAAACCAAGAGCCAAAATAAAGTTTTCCTCCTGTAGGATGTTCTTGTTAGGATTTTTTAGTCACAGAGATGAAAAACTGATTGAAACACTCATTTTGAGCTAATGTATTCCTTGTCCAGAAAATGTTCCAATTAATGCTGGATGATCACCTTTTAGGGATGTTGCAGAGAAGAAAACCACTGCATAGGAATTGAACCACATGATCTCCAGTGACCCCAAAATATTCTTCTGATTCTAACATCTTATTATTGCATGATTAATACAGATAAGTCATGCAAACTACTTTTAACTCAAGTGAATTTAAATATTTCAAAAAATTAACTTCTCACACCCAATTTACAGGTAAAGAAATTCAGATGTAAAGCTGAAATTGATTTGAATCCATAATCAAGATTTCCCAGGCCACCACAGTGTGGAAAGAGATACTAACAAGATGTCTCAGGAAAATATTTGACCATACATTGTATGTTAGTCATCTTTCCATTGTTGTAACACATACTTAAGACAAATAAAACTAAGAAGAAGGGTTTATTTTGGCTCACAGTTTCAGAGATTTTAGTCCATGGTGGCACAGTGCATCATGGAAGGAGTGTGGAGGAGCTGTTCATTTCATGGTATGCAAGAAGTAAAGAGACAGGAAGGCACTGGGATACCAATATCCCCTGCATGACATACCTCAGTGACCTAACTTATTTCTACTAGGCCCAGCCTCTTCAACCACCTTCCTACAGCACCACAGGCTGGGTACCAAGCCTTCAACACATGGACATTCCTCTTTCACTTTTGGGGGCTATTATAAGCTTGCCTCTACCTTCCTCATTAATCCAAGGAGAAGAAACTCCTACATGAGTAAAGCATGCCATGGACTCCAAGAACATAAAGCATTCACTGTAGAAGGAGATGAAGTTTATACTGAATTAGCACCAACTAATTGATCAACTCCCCTTTTCTCAGCATGGAGCCATCCCCAACGTGAGAGCACCATAATGGGGCCCAGGGGAAAGGAGTCTTGAAGAGATAGAACACAGATCACCAGAGAGGAAACTATAGCAGAACCCGGAAATAACTCCTCAGCCATTTATAATATACCTTGAGCATATCTGCTAAGAAAATGCAAAATCCAAAATACCCCCACGCTCAAAACATTATGAGCACCAACATGATGCCACAAATGGAAATCCTACACCTGCCTTTTTGACAGGTCATGGTCAAAATGCAGGTGCACTAAAAATAATGTCTAAAATGACTTTCAGGCTATGTGTAAAAGGTATAAATGAAGAATAAATAAACTTTATTTAGACTTGGGTCCCATCTCCAAGATATTATGTATGTGTAAATATTCCAAGATGAGAGGAAAATGTCAGAAAGACTTCTGGTTCCAAGTATTTTGCATAAGGGATACTGTTGTAGTTGTTGCTGTGACCAATAGACCTGACAAGAACAGTTTTAGAGGAGGAGAAGTTTATCCTGGGGATCATGGTTTCAGAAGTCTCAGTCCATAGATTGGGTATTCCATTCCTCAGAGCCTGAGGTCAGGCACCACATCGCAGTAGAAGGGTGTGATGGAGGAAATCAGCTTAGGACATGGCACCAAGAAGCAGAGAAAGAGTCTCCTCACCACGGACAAAATATAAACCCTAAAGGCAGGCCCCCAGTGACCAATCTCCTCCACTCACACACTGCCTCCCTGAGTTACCTCTCAGTTAATCTCTATCAGGGGATTAATGTACTGATTAGGTTAAGACTTTTGTAACTTAATCATTTCCCCTCTAAGCTATCTTGCATTGCCTCACACATGAGCTTTTGGGGGACACCTCATATCTAAACCATAACAGATACTCAATCTGTATATTGCCTTGACCTAAAGCCTCTTCACCTCTTGGGGAAAAAAATCTGTAAGACAAATTTTTCTCTTGCTAATATTGGAGACCTTTTACTGAGTAACTTCAACGGGTAATTATACAGTCCCTTTTTTTAATTCTGACCAGAGCAGGGGAGAAGGAAAGGAATAGGCAATAAAGGGAGTACCATACTCCCAGTTATTTATCATTGTCATTTATCATTATCTTGATGTATTCGGTATAGCAATAAGCTTATAGTCAAGAGACATTTGGAACATGGACATTCCACTCTCAAAAAAAGATTGCCAGGGACCTGCATCAAGTCTCACACTGTGAACATCTCAGTCCGCTCCAATAGATAAAATGAAAGTGAGAACTCTTCTTACTATTAAAATCCACAAATATGACTACAACCCCACAGCCCCACTGACTTCTTTTACACTCCCTGATACAGTCACCTCAAAAGTCACCACATGGCATGCACTGGCACCCCAGTGGAGTTAGCAAAGCCATTTCTTTAATAATGCATTTATTCACTGCTTTTTGATTTTTGGAGAGGAATGTTTTCTCTTTGTGTTTCATGGTGTCTTTAGCCCATTGAAAGCCTCTGTGACACATTTCCTTTTGTAGTTTTTAAAAAGAAGTAATTATATAATGGCTGACTTTTTTTTGGTTACGTGGGAAATCAACATCTCAGTGGCTCTTTCAGACATGCTTAATAAGAAAGCCATTAGAAAGGCAGAAGAGAACCCTATCATTATTTTCTGGTTTCCTCCTTAATTATAGACAATCACTCTGAAGGAAGGGGGACAGCTTCTGTGACAAAAGTTGTCTAGTATTTAACAGAACAATTTAGAACCAGATTGAACAGATCAACGTTATGTCAACTTGCAGATGCTCAACAAAAACTGCTTAAGGGTGCTTGGATGGAAAGAGAAGCTAATTCAGCTTTTTCTTTTTTTTCCCCTTTCCTTTCACTGAGAAAATAGGGGTGTTTTCTGTCTTGCTTTGTATTGCTTCTTTTCTCAGAAAGATGCAGGTAGGTCTGTCTCAATGGCTAGTATTAAAGCATGATGCATCCCCAAATTTGTACTCTTTTTGCCTACATAAATATTACCACCATCAGTAAAGATTTTTTCCACCATCATATGCCCCCCCTTCAGCTACAATTCTGTCTCCAGAAAGCTAATTCCAAAGTTCTCTTATGCCGACCTTGTTCAGCATAACTAGTTTGTAGCCTTCAAGCCAGAGAAACAAGATTCTGAGTATGGATGCTAGTGCTAAGAACACAGAAACTATCACTCAGCGTGGATACAGTCATGTCACATGCCCAAGTCCAGAAGGAAACAGCCTCTGTCCGGTGAAATCACAGAATGGCAAAGACAAACAAGATGCAAGATACCTCGCTGTTTTCTATTCAAGGTGTTCATTTATCCGGCTTCCCCCAATGCACAAAGCTAAGTGGAAACTAGCAATAGGTCTCAGAAGAGGACATTCCACCAACACCCTATGAAAGGCAAATTTATTTCTTATTACACAAAATTTCCCATTCTGTTTGTTCAGTGGTGCCCAAATAGCACCCTGTAGGCTTTGAGATGTAGTAGAAAGGGTACAAAATAGGATCAAAAGACCACAAACATGTCCCTGTCATCACCTACATACTAAGTCCCCTTGTTGCATTCCAAATTTATCTATAGGGGCTGGGATGTGGCTCAGTGGTAGAGCGCTTGCCTAGCATGCGTGAGGCACTGTGTTCGATTCTCAGCACCACATATAAATAAATGAATAAAATAAAGGTCCATTGACAACTAAAAAATATTTTTTAAAAAATTATCTATAAAACAAGAAAGGCAAATAACATCTTAACCTACCTCACTGGACTGTTTGAGAAATGAATAAAATAATGTTAATAAAAGCATCTTGGAAATTATAAAGCATGCAACGAATTCTTTTCAGTTTTCCACACAATTAACCCAAATAGTACATATTTGCTGTCTGTTTTACATGCATTGCTGGGGTAGACTCTAGTAATTTTCTCCCTGTTAGAAGTCTCAAGAAGATGAAGTGATTTATCCAGGTGATGTATCTGATAAATAGTAGAGCTGAAATGCTGTCAAAGCCTCAATGGCATCAGGAACCTGCTCTTGTAAACACCTATTGCATTTCCAAAAGTGCAAGAGGGCAAACATACATACATACACCACTGAGGGGGTGTGGGGCACTTCTGAAGCCACCAACCTCACCTTATATATTCTCCCCAATATCACAATGTCATATAGATAGGACTATCTAATATATGGGGTGGGTATTCATTTTATCTTGGTAAGTAATCCCTTTATATAAAACATTCATGAATGCTTTTCAAATATTTTTAAATTTTAGTTTAAAATTTAAAGTAGAGAAGGCTATACAGTGGAGTGACTGGGGAGATTCTATAAATCTCCAGTCTTCCTCCACCCTCTCCCATTCAACTACCACTCTGTGTCACGAGGGCAACTACAGTCCATGTGTTGGTAATATTCTGATTTTTTTTAGTACAAATATGATCATTCCAAACATACTATATTGCAACTTGTTCCATAATTTAATATATGTTAGCTTTCTATATCAATACATATAAATACCCCCATTTTAATAGCCATAAATCGTTGTATTAATGTCCCTTAATGAATGGACACCGCCACCTTTGGAAGGATATCTAGGCTACTTTATAGTGTCTATATGTTTGCTTTTGTTATTATTAGAAAGCATCAAGGAACAGCCTGTACACATAACTTTGCAAATTTATGCACATTTAACTACAAAATAAATTCATAAAAATAGAAATGGTGAGTCAAAATTGAGCATTTTAAATTGTTATAGATGCTGCTAAATTTATCTTACACAGTTGTACCAATTTGTTCTCCTGCCAACAACAGTGTACAAAGGTATCTCTCTGTATATATCTTAGTCAACCAAAGGGTTTATCAAACTTAAACCTTTGCCAATCCAATGGGGGTAAATGCTAATTTGCCCATTTATTCTTTATTTCTTTCATTATCGGTGAGCATGAGGTTTTTGCACTTCTTTATAGAACAGACACATTCTTCTTATGTAGCCTCCCTCTTCATGTTTTATGCCCATTTTTCTCTGAATTTTTAGTCTTTTTCTATTCTGTTTTTAGGAGCTCTGTGGGTAATATGAAAACTGAATCCTTTTGTTAAAAGTGTTGCCTTAATTTTTTTTTTCTCCTGGCTGTCTTTTGACTTTCCTTATGGCATTTTTTCCAAGTAAAATTGTCTTTATTTTTATACAGGCAAATCTGTTTATCCTTTTCTATATGGTTCTAATTCTTATATTGTGCTTTAAAAAGTCATACCCATTCCATAATCATTTTTTAAATTCATAAAAGTTTTATTCCAGTGTATTTATAGATCCACATGTTTTCATTTAAACCTTTGGTTCTTCTGGAATTTATTTTGGTGTAAGAAAAGAAATAGGAATCAAGCTTTACCAGGTGGAGCAATTAGTCTTACCAGGAAACCATACTAAGTTCAAGTATCAAAAAATGTATGTCACACATAGATCATATATTGAAAGTATCAGGCTATGGAATGCGCTGACATTGACCAGCTCTTTATTTTACCTACATGATGATCTTGCAGTGTAGTGTAAGCAGCTTGCTGATTCAGGCCTCAGTTTACCTGCTGACATTGGGACCTAGAATAGCAATGACATCAGTCATCTGGGTGGCTCTTTGTTATTTTCCTAATTCAGGAATTCTCAACCTTTTCTGGACTATGAATCTCTTGGATAGAATAATGTTTTTAAAATACATAGGATTGCAAAGAAGCAAATACATTAAAGCAGAGTTCTGTCCATAGACCTCTTGGTTTATGGACTTCAGATTACTTGGGAGTTCCTTCCTACCCCTGATGTTCCAAATACACCGATTCTTAGATGTAAACACAAAATTTTCTTCCATGGACATAATATCTCCCTACTGCTGCCAGGTAGTCTGTCTTGATCTTATGCTTCTCTCTGCCTCAGTGACACCTTCTGCAGTCATCGACTTGCACTTTCCAAGTTTATAGTTCCCTACTTGAAGCTAGAGAATGAACTCTTGCCAAGATTCTAAGAGGTAGGCTAGCTCAAGGAAAGTGAACTTACCTAAAATAGTACCACCTTACCTTGGTTTCTTTTGTTTCCATCCTTGATCTCACTCTGCCTCCACATATCAATGCCAACACTGCTTGGCATATAACATATCTTGCCCTACTGCTCCCTGCAAGGGTGTCTGATGACTCACTCAATTATCAGTTTACAGTCACATAGCACAATCCTGTTACAAGATGCAAAAAGAACATAGTCATATATTCATGTAAGTGTGGCTCTGTCATGAATTTGATCTTTCTGTTTGTCCCTAAGTGTCATTATATTGGAAGCCCTTCTGCCTTAAGAAATAAGTTGATGGGCTGGAGATACAGCTCAGTTGGTAGAGTGCTTGCCTTGCATGTACAAGGCCATAGGTTCAATCCCCAGTACCACCACCAAAAAAAAAAAAAAAAAAAAGAAACTGAAGAAATAATTTGACAGAGCACTAATCTCCAGAACATATAAAGAATTTCAAAAATTTGAAACTCAAAAAACAACCCAATCAATAAATGGGCTAAGGAGCTGAACAGAGACTTTTCGAAGAAGATATACAATCAATCAACAAATATACAAAAAAAATGTTCAACATCTCTAGCAATTAGAGAAATGCAAATCAAAACTACTCTAAGATTTCATCTCACACCAATCAGAATGGCAATTACCAAGAAGAGAAACAACAATAAGTGTTGGCAAGAATGTGGGGGGAAAGGTACATTCATACATTGCTGGTGGGACTGCAAATTGGTACAACCAATCTGGAAAGCAGTATGGAGATTCCTTAGAAAACTTGGAATGGAACCACCATTTGACCCAGCTATCCCACTCCTGGGTCTATACCCAGAAGACTTAAAAACAGCATTCTACAGTGATGCAGCCACTTCAATGTTTATAGCAGCTCCATTCACAATAGCTAAAGTGTGGAACCAACCTAGATGCCCTTCGATAGATGAATGAATAAAGAAACTGTGGTATATATACACAATGGAATATTACTTGGCATTAAAAGAGACAACATTACGGCATTTGCAGGTAAATGGATGGAGTTGGAGAATATCATGCTAAGCAAAGTAAGCCAATCCCAAAAAACCAAAGGCCAAGTGTTCTCTCTGATAAGTGGATGCTGATCCATAATGGAGGAGGGGTAATGGGAAAAAGAGAGGAACTTTGGTCAAAGGGGAGGGAGGAGAGTGGAGGGGACATGGAGGCAGAAAAGATGGTGGACTGAGGTGGATATAATTGCCCTAGGTACATGTATGACTGCACATATGGTGTAACAACCAGAGAAATGAAAAATTGTGCTCCATCTGTGTATAATGAATCAAAAGCATTCTGCTGTCATGTATACCTAATTAGAATAAATAAATTTAAAAGAAATAAGTTGATATCAGAAAGTCATCTATGATGAACTATTCACTGAAAATATTTTGAGGGCAAAAGGAAAATTACAATAGTAGATTAGTGTGACAAGAGAAATGAATGAGGTATGAATTGAGCTGAGCCCCATGCAAAGGCAAATATCTCACCTAGCAGACACCTAGCAGATTTCATTTAGTTTGCCCAATGTGTAACAATACTGGACCATAGCTTTTGCCTTTGCTCAGTGTTAACTCCTGCATCTGGATCCATGATGCCAGAGCCCCTGAGGTATCACTATACCAAAAGTTCTGTAGCCCTTGTAGGGAGACACCTTTGACTTCAAAAGAAAATCCATAAACAAACTGTTGGTTTCTTAGTGATTATGGAAAACATATAATCAAAAAATATTGTCTCCCCTTCCTCCCTCCTTCCTTTTAACTGCTAAGTAGTAAAATTTTCACAGAACCACTACATTACAAAGAGATTAGAGAAGTGAAAACACACTTTTTAATTTAACAGAGTTGTAAAGGTATAATTATCACCAACAATGATAGTTTTCTTCATGGACCCTGGCTCAACATCATAAAATTTCAAGTTCTGAACCTACAAAAATTTATTGTAGACCTCTTTCTGTCTGATGTAAGATTACTCATTCCTGTATGTTTAATACAGGCCAAAAAGATACCACAGAGGCCATCTAGTCTAACCCCCTCTACAGATGAGGAAATAGGAGTATCAGAAAAGTCAGGTGGAGTATCCAAGGTCACCGTGAGTCAGTAGAGAGCTGAGATAGATCTACAAACTTTGAGATATTTCTAATGATCCCAGTACACCAACCAGAAACAAACTTAGAGAATTGCATTACCTATTATACAAAATCCTGCTAGACTGGCCATCTTCCTTTCACTCTTCATATCTTCCATTCAGCTTTCCCCACTCTGCTCTCTGCCCCAGGAGGTTGGTTTATGTGGACTGTCCCAACCCACTTCTTTCTCTCTGGCATCCAGTTGAGATAAGTCTAAGTGGAGTCTCAGAAAGTGGGTGGAAGATAGAAGATAGAGAGTCAGGTACTTCTTCCCTGGATTTCCTCCCATGTCAGTGTCATCCCAAGATCAGAGCTCCACACAGCTCTTTCCATTGCCCTCCTTTCACTCTTTCAGGCCAAAGGTGTGTATTAGTTTCCAAGGACTGCCATAAAGATTATAATGCTTCCTGCAGCTGAGGCCCAGGACTGCCTCCAGTTCAGCGCCAGAGCCCCTGCCAATCTGCAGGAGCACAGGCCCAGGGCTAGACCCACCACCTGGAATCCCTGAAGGAGTCCAGGCTAAGATCAGGCCTAGGTCTACCCTCACAGGTCTGTGTGAGAGTCCAGGCCCAGGACTACCCTTGCACATAGTGGGGATGCACACTGTTGCTCCCTTCCTGTGTCCATCTTGTACACTGCAGCCATCCCCATAGTTCCTCCCATGTATTATCCTCCACGTTGGGGCAACAGACAGGGCCTGGAGGCAGCGGCCCGCCAAAGCACTGCATCTCCAATCAATCAGCCCAAAGCCATTGTAAGTCCCATTCAGCCTCATCTCTGAAAGTGTTTGCATCCATCTTGGGCCACTCCCACTGCCATCTTGAGTTACCTCCACTACTGCTGCCACCATCTTTAGTAGCAGTAGTGACCATCTAGGGACACCTGCTAGGGACTGGAAGTGAACTCCAAGGTGAGATACAGGTAATCTATAGGGTTACTACAAGATTATAGAATAGAAACTATAATACCTCAGAACAGCATTGCAAGAAAGGAACATACATAATCAACATGAAAAAACAAGGGAAGAAAGTGCCCCAAATAAACCAAGATACTACAATAATAGAATCCATTGACAGCACAGTTGATGAAATGTCAGAGAAAGAATTCAGAATGTGCATAATTAAAATGATCTGCAAATTAAAGAATGACTTAAGCAAGCAAACACAGGAAAAATTGATAACTCCAACAAAGAGACAAGAGAGCAAATAAAGGCAACCATCGATCATATCAACAAAGATATAAGGGAGCAAATACAGGTAACAAAAGATTATTTTAAGAAAGAGCTAGAGATTGTGGAAAAAAACAATCAGAAATTCTTGCAATGAAGGAAACAATAAACCAAATTTAGAAACTCAATAGAAAGCATCACCAGCAGACTAGATCACTTGGAAGACAGAACCTTGGATAATGAAGACAAACTATACAATCTTGAAAATAAAGTTGACCATACAGTGAAGATGGAAAGAAACCATGAACAGAACATACAAGAATTATGGGATAGCATCAAAAGACCAAATGCAGGATTTATTGGGATAGAAGAAGGCACAGAATTTCAAACCAAAGGAATGCACAATCTCTTTTATGAAATAACATCAGAAAATTTCCCAAACATGAAAAATGAATTGGAAAATCAAATACAAGAGGCTTACAGGACACCAAATGTACAAAATTACAATAGATCTACACTAAGGCACATTATAATGAAAATGCCCAGCATACAGAATAAGGATAGAATTTTAAAGGCAAGTAATCTCAGTAACTTTGAAGACTTAAGCAGGAGGATCACAAATTCAAGGCCAGCTTCAGCAACTCAGCAGGACTCTGTTTATAATAAGTAATAAAAGGGACTAGTGACGTAACTCAGTGGTAGGATAACCCTGGGTTCGATTTCCAGTACCACAGGGAACAAAATTCAGATTTAAGAGCATTTTAGATTTCATATTTTGTAGGTTAAAAATGCTCAACCTTTATGAGACAGATATTTTTAAATAACTAGAGATAAAATATTAAATACTATAGTAAAATAGGTGGATAACAGGGATGAAGAGATGGAAATTGCAGTAGACTTCTCATCAGAGATTATGCAACACAGAAGACAAGAGAGTGACATCTTTAAAGTGCTAGTAAAAAAACACTACTTAAATTTTGACAGCTAGCAAAAATATATTTTATAAATAAAGGCAAAGTTAAAAGAAATTCTGTGGAAAAGGGAGGATGATAATAGATGGAAACTTGAATTCAAACAAATTTGTGAAAATGAAGAGCAATGAAATCAGTAAAATCAGAGTCTATGTAAAATATTTTTCTTATTTTCAGTATTTTTAATGGAAATTGTCTAATGCAAAATAATAAAAATATACTGTGGAGTTTATAGCCTATAGAATAAAAATGTGACAAAAATAACACAAAAATAGAAAGATAAAAATATACTATTGTATAGTTCTTATACTATATAGGAAGTGGTTTGATATGATAAGATGCATTTTATATACAAATAACAATAAATGTTGGCAAGGGTATGGGGAAAAAGGTACTCTTATACATTGCTGGTGGTACTGCAAATTGGTGCAATCACTCTGGAAAGCAGTATGGAGATTCCTCAGAAGACTCTGAATGGAATCATCATTTGACCCAGTCATCCCACTGCTCAGCATATACTCAAATCAGCATGCTATAGTGACACAGCCATATCAATATGTATAGCAGTTCAATTCACAATAGCTAAGCTATGGAACCAACCTAGATGCCCATTAACAGAAGAGTGGATAAAGAAAACATATACACAATGGGATATTACTCATCCAAAAAGAATGAAATTATGGTATTTGCCAGTAAATGGATGGAACTGGAGACTATCATGTTAAGTAAAATAAGCCAATCCCAACAAACCAAAGGCTGAATGTTTTCTCTGATATGCGGATGCTAATACACAGTAAGTGTGGGGGACAGAAGTTCATTGGATTAAACAAAGGGGAATGACAGGAAGGGCTGGGGGATGAGAATAGAAAAGACAGTAGAATCAATTGGACACAACTTTCCTATGTTCATATATGAATACACAACCAGTGAAACTCCACATCATGTACAACCACGAGAATGGGAACTTATGCTCCATATATGTATAACATGTCAAAATACAATCTACTGTCACATATATCTAAAAAGAAGAAATTTTTAAAATCTAGAATATTAAATAGTAAGATTGGCTCTCTGAAAAATAAAAAATACAAACATTAAAAAATACATATTTATTAACTCTACATCAACCACTAAATAATAAAGAGATAACTAATAATTCAATAATATAATAAAAATATTCATAAAATCCAAAGTAAGGCAGAAAAGGCAAAATAGGAAAGAAAAACAAATGACAAATAGAAATCAAGTAGCAAAATAATAGATTTAATTCAATCATGTTACTACATTTAAAAACAATGGGGTCTAACTGTCACTCTTAAAAGGTAGACATTGTCAAATTAGAAAAATAGCAAGATGTAATCTATAAAGTCCACATATATATATATAGACAAAGATAGGTTAAAAGTAAAAGACTGAAAAGATATTTCAAAGTAACCATTAATCAAAAGAAAACTAGGGGCTGGGGTTGTGGCTCAGTGGTAGGGAGCTTGCCTGGCACGTGTGAGGCACTGGGTTTGATCCTCAGCACCACATAAAAAATAAATAAAAATAAAGGTCTTGTGTCCATCTACAAATAATATATATATATATATATATATATGTATATATATATATAAAGAAAACTAAATCAGAAAAGGTAGATTTCAAAACAAGGATCATTACAAGCTATGAAGAACAATAGTACATGTGACAAAATAAAGGATATTAAAAGATATGAAAAATCATTTCACATAATAATATTATAATCCATCAAGAACACTTAGCAATGCTAAAGGCATATGCGCCTAACACAAGTTTCAAAATACATGAGGCAAAATCTAATAAACCTAAGTGATAAATTGACAAATCCACAATACAACATTGACATTGAAGAATTCAACATTCATCTATCAGCAACTGATAAAAAGTACACAGGAATTTAGTATGAATTTAGAAAATCTAAATAATACTATACACCACTCGATCTAATTGACATTCCAAAAACTCCACTCAGCAACAGCAGAATTCATATCTCTTTCAAGTGTACATCAAAAATTCATCAAGAAATCATATTCTAGGGGCTGGGATTGTGACTCAGTGGCAGAGCACTTGCCTCACATGCGTGAGGCACTGGGTTCAATCCTCAGCACCACATTAAAAAAATAAAAAATATTGTGTTCATCTACAACTAAAAAAATATTTTAAAAAAAAGAAATCATGTTCTCAGCCATATCTATATCTATATCTATAGACAGGAAGATAGATACACGTGTATGTATATCAAACTTTAAAATAATGAAGCAAATGCAAGGTTTGTTCTATAACCACATTGAAATTAAACTAGAAATCAGTAACAGAAAGATAGCTGGGAAATTTCCCAATATTTGAAAATTAAATAAGAAAATCACACAAGTAATTAGAAAATATTGGATAAAAATGAAAACACCATATATCAAAATAGTGGGATGTAACTCAAGCAGTAATTGAAGGAAACTTATAGCACCGAATACTTACATTAAAAAAGAAAAGGTCTTATAATCAGTTACCTGTCTACCTTAAATATCTAGAGAAAAAACAAATAACACCCAAAGCTAGCAGAAGGAAGAAAATAAA
Source organism: Xerus rutilus (assembly GCA_028644305.1). Classification (NCBI taxonomy): domain Eukaryota; kingdom Metazoa; phylum Chordata; class Mammalia; order Rodentia; family Sciuridae; genus Xerus; species Xerus rutilus. Next base: position 112,214,800 of record CM053403.1, read on the forward strand.
GGCAACAGCTGACATCGATAAAACAGAAGAGACAAAATCAAACTGTCTCTTTAGACTCCTAAAAATAATAGAGAATGACAGAAAGATAATAGGTGTTCAGTTACTAAGTTATTGTCCCTGGATAATGGCTATAGTTTGTACAGCCACCATTTGTACAGCTCCAGTCAGTTTAAACAGTCTTTCCATATAAATTTGACTATTTTTTTCACATTTATCCTATTAGGCAAAGTAGTGGAGCAATATTTATTACTATTTACAAGTAGGTAATATTTATAGGTGAGATATCCATATTAAATGACTGCTGAAACCTGAGCCAAGAAAAAACTTAAAAACTCCTATTTCCAAATTCTTTTATCTCTCCATTATCCTTTCTTGATTCTTTACTAGAAACTGGGAATTTTGTAGAGGACTGAAGCATCTTATTGCTGCATTCTGGGTGAGTAAAAGAGTGAAAGTAAATCAGAAGCAGCATCCAAAATGTTTAGCCAAGGCTGAGTTATCTAAATATAATATTTGGAGAAATGTTTTTCTCACCAGTGTTTATGTATTTCAAAGAGAATAACCTAGATTCTTCAGGAACATTCCAAAAATATTACCATTGGTTGAAATGGGCTGTTTATAATCATTTTCACATAACTGAAAGATCTTTTCAATAGAGAGTTGGACTTTCCCCTTTGGAACTAATAAATCTCAAGTTATCTGTCTAAGAAACATCATAGTTGGAAAGCAATTTGGATGAACTCTCTGTTTCATTTGGATAAATGGTTACCCAACCTCTCCTTTGACACAATCAGGCCTCTGAACTTATTTCAGAGATATGTACTTTCAGAAAACAGTCACAGGGAGAATAATCTCCGCTTTGTTATGTTCCATCCTAATCTACCTCCCTATGTCTTTTGCCTATAATGATAGTTAAGGAGCATTTAATGAAAATAGTTATTCAAAAATTACTTAATCTGGAAAATCACAGGACATCATAATCAGGATTTTTTTTTCAGTAGAAACAATAATAGGTAAATCATTTCTGCTTATACCCACTGACTGTGTAGCAATCCTAGCTATGTTGATCCAAAATAGTCTAGCCGTGAGTGAGGAGAAATGACCAAATTTATTAGCAGTCCATTTTTCCTCTCCCACCCCACTCATATTCTTTCTGGATCCCTCTTCTGGTACAGAATCACCCAAGGTCCCTGGACACTACTTGGTTTGCGTTGCCTTTCCCTGACTTCTCTTCTAACTCCAGACTAAGTCCTTTTCTTGGCCTCGTTCCCCTTTGCCTCACTTCTTCAGAACCTGGTTTGCTAATCTATGAAAACTTCATTCACATTTACTCCACATATTACTGGGAGAGGTAGCATTTTAAAAGAAGAACCCTAGAAAATTCACTGTGATAAAGTGAGAAGTTTAAGTTTGGGGGCAGTAGGACATTTCAATCCTAAAATTTAATTCACAATGATCTAATTTGACCACAATTCCAGCCCAAATCTAGATTCTTTTCCATAAATAACATTTCTATTATTTCATATCTGCTACCTGGGGATGCTCAATCTCTTACAAAGTGAACAATGTTTGCATGGGTAACTGCTGTGTCTTGAGAGCATGGTCCATGTGTTCTTCTTCATATTCCTCATGCCTAACAGAATTCCTAGCACATAGGAAGAGTCCAGTAACTCCTTGTTGAGTGGATGAAAGAAATAATAAACAGAAGAACATGAGATTGAGTGGCTTTCTCCCTAGTTCTAGTTCAATCAACTCCGTTAATTTATCTCTCTGGCCAGTGTCCTAAGGAAGCAATGACATTAGTCATAACAAAAACACACATTGCCATGTCTCCTTCATTAAAAAAAAAAAACAGTCTGAATAAACAGAAGAGGAACTTTGATAAAAAGGAAACCTCATTCCAATGAGGGAAACAGCCCAATTCTTATCTAGTTACTCCTGGATTCAGAACATTGAGGCCTTAGGAAAAGGCTCTCTTAAACTTCTGGGTCCACTAAATCCTCAATGTCAAGTCCTGTTTTTACTATTTCACCTCATCTTTGGAGCATTTCAAACTCAGTACTGTACAACATATGTGAATGGCTCTGTGAATCCAGGGTACAAAGCAATGATCTCTGTCAATTTTCCAATTTTATTTCAAACCTCTTCCTGATATTATCTCAATTTTCAGAGATCCCCAGAAATCTGCAGAGGGGCCCCTTCGAGTATTCAGCAGAGTACTGAGCGGTGCATATATAAACTACTCAAGATAAGGAAAAGCCCATTCAGATAGTTACAGAGCCAAGAATAGCATCTGTTCCCACCAGCCAGACTGGAGAAAGGCATACTCCCCGGGTATTGAGTGCTCAAGAAGGTCTTGCCCCAGTAAAGGTAAGTAATTAGCCCTAGATTGAGGATGGCTCAGACTTATCTAGAAAATTTAAAAGATCAGAAAGGATCAAACTGCTTCTAAGTAATTTAACAACCTCCCAGAACAAAGCTCAAAAGCTCAAAAAGACATAGGAATGCAAAAATATCCATTGCTGCTTTGCTTTGTATACTGGTTTTGAAAGTCTGGCACTAGTCTCTCTTGTCTTTGTAAATAATTTCAACTTTTTGCTTGAAGAGAGACCATGAGGATCTTTATTTTTTGAGAAGTAATAGTTGTACCTGGAAATATGTGAGAATTGATTGTTCTGGGTTAATTTTTCCGGAACGCTCCTTTCAATGTTGATTTAGGTCTTTTTCTACTTCTTTCTATCCTTTTATTTATTTATTTATTTTGGTACTGGGGATTGAACTCAGGGGCACTCAACCACTGAGCCACATCCCCAGCCCTATTTTGTGTTTTATGTAGAGACAGGGTTTCACTGAGTTGCTTAGCGCCTCGCCATTGCTGAGGCTGGCTTTGAACTTGCGATTCTCCTGTCTCAGCCTCCCAAAGTGCTGGGATTACAGGCTTGCGCCACTCCCAATTCTCCTGTCTCACCCTCCCTAAGTGCTGGGATTACAGGCTTGCACCGCTGCACCTGGCTTCTATCCTTTTAAATATTAGCTCTGTACATTGTTTCATTTTTCTTCTTCAGTGACTTGGATAACATGCACAGCATTCTTCTTTGCCTGTCTTCCATTTATACTTTCTGGGTCTTTTGCTTTTTTTTTATTTACTCATGTTTATTCCTATAGTTGTTTTCCTGTCCCTTATTAAACTTTCATTTGGTCCATTTCCCTTGTGCATCTTATAATTTGTTCTTCATTACTGAGATGATTTTGGCTTTTTCTTCTGCTTTCCTAAGTTTAATGAACTTTTTTCTCTCCCTGTTTTCTGGTACATTTGTGCTGTTTTTCTTTTTTTCTTTTTTCTTTTCTTTTTTTAGATTTACGTCTTCACAAATTTGTTTTGTTTTGGTATATTTAATTATTTGGAGAGTCTAGCCCTACAATTTTATTCTGCTTTACGGTTATTTTTCAGGAAAGGAACTTTCTTCAGTTGATACAGCAAATTCATTTCCTGATTTCCTGAAACATTTCTCTGTAAACTTTCCTTTCCTTTTGTCCATTTTAATGATATTGCAGTATTTTAGAAGATTCCTAGTTGAATTCCTTTTTTTGTCTAGGAAAGCCCGGGTGCTTCAGTGGAGGATGGTTTGTTTGTTTTGATCATGGTGAAGTTGTGAGCCTTCTCATTCTTTTGGGTCTCTTTTGTCTCATAGGACCCTAATGCTCTTCTTTTGTCTTATCCTCTCCACCACCAGTTTCTAGAGAGTAATTCTTCTTTCCCTTTTGCCTTTTCAAGATTCTTTCCTTAGAGGATCTTCTTTTTAAATCAGGTTTTTCCTTTTAGATAAAGTCTATCTAGTCCTTTTTTTTAAAACTATACCTGGCCCTTTAAGCCCTAAATACTTTTGTTTTAGTCACCTTTTTCATCATTGTGACCAAGATAACTGATAAAAACAATTTAGAGAAGGAAAAGTTTGTTTTGGCTCCTGGTTTTAGAGGTTCAGCCCATAGTCAACCAACCCCATACGTCTGGGACCACAGTGATGCAGAACATTGGGATGGAAGGACATGCAAGAAGAAGGCAGCTCAGGACATGGCAATCAGGAAGCACAGAAAGAGCTCTGCTCACCAAGGACTAAAATATAAACTCCAAAGACACAAACCCAGTGACCTACTTCCTCCAGCCACAACCTACCTGCCTGCCAGTTAATCCCCATCAGTGGATTGATCCACTGATTAGGTTACACCTCTCACAGCTTAACCATTTCCCTCTGAACATTCTTGCATCATCTCATGCATGAGTTTTGTGGGCACTCCTCATGTCTAATCCATAACAACAGTGAATCCCTTCCCTGCTGCCATGCTCTCAAGTATTTTCAGTTTTTTGTTTTGTTTTGTTTTATTTTTGGTACCAGGGATTGAACTCAGGGGCCACATCCCCAGCCCTATTTAGTGTTTTATGTAGAGACAGGGTCTCACTGAGTTGCTTAGTGCCTCGCCGTTGCTGAGGCTGGCTTTGAACTCGTGATTCTCCTGTCTCAGCCTCCCTAAGTGCTGGGATTACAGGCTTGAGCCACCACTAAGCATTTTCAGTTTTGCTCTGGATTTCATCTCTGGTGATAGTCCCAGCTCACCCTCGGGCCCTCTCACTAGTGCCCCTCCGTCATCCTCCTCATCATTTTTCTCAGTCTGCTTTTGCTTGCACAAACCACCACAGTGTGAGAAAGGAGCATTTGGGACCACAGCACTGGTGCCTGTGATTTTTCTCTTTTTACTCACATCTATTTTACAGTTTCAGTATTCTCTGACTTTTTAATGTTGAGAGATGATTGTCATAGAATTTTTCACAAAGTTACTTCATATTATTTAGAAAGGAGACTTAAGAAGATTGTTCAGTATACTGCTGCCATTCATCTACAGTACCCCAAGTCTCCATTTATAAATGTTTTATTAAAGTACAATATACATATGAAAGTGCACATATTATAAATGCTATGGTTTTAATAAGTGTCCCAAAGGTCCATGTGTTAAAAGATTGGTTCCTAGGTGGCACTATTGGAAAGTGGTGGAACCTTAGAGAGTTGAGGCCCTATGGGATGTCCTAGGCCATTGAGAGTGTGCCCTCAAAGGGATTGTGGGATGCTGGTCCTTTCCTCTTTCTCTCTTTGCTCCCTGGCCATATGTGAGCAATTGTGTGCTCTGCCACATCTTCCTACCATGATGTCCTGCTTCACTTCAGGTCCAAAGCACTCAATTATGAACTAGAACCTCCCAATCTGTGAGACAAAATAAACCTTTTTATAAGATAATAAGTTGATTCTCTCAGGCATTTTGTGATAGTGACAGAAAGCTAACATAACAGGTGTACCACTCAATTAATTTTCACAAACTGCACATACCTCTGAGTCCAGCCCCAAGATCAAGGAGAAGAATTTGCCAGAACCACAGAACCCCTTGTGTCTTCTTCCAAACAGCATATACTTGCTAAGAATCACCACAGCATAGATTATTTTTGCCCATTGTTGTACATTACAGAGATGAAAATAAATGAAATGTACTCATGTGTCTGGTCTCTTTCATCATGTTCATGCGATTCATCCATGCTGTATAGTTTGTTTATTCTTACTGCTAAATACTATTCCATTTGTGAGTAGACCACAAATAATTTACCCATTCTATGGTATTGAAAGTCATTTCAAGTTTTCAGCAAATTTGAATAGTGCTATTATAAGCATTCTTATATACATTCTTTGATGAATATATGTAAACGTTTCCATTGGGGATATACCTAGGAGTAGAATTGCTTGTTCACAGACTAACGGTATATAAAATTTCTGGTACTACACATCCTTGTTGAAATATGGTATTGTCTGTCTTTTTTATTTGATCTGTTCTGGTGATATATGATAATACCTCATAGCAGTAAAGCATCTATTTATCTTACACTGTCTATTTGGTTCTCCTCTTTTAAAAGTATATTTTGGCCATTTTTATTTTGCTACTTCTTAATTTTAGAGCAAAGAGACTTTTTTTTCCCTGATGACTGATGATTTCACCATGTTCACAAGGCAAATTAGTCATACAGCTAATATCAGCCCTAGAACAACACCACTAGATTCTACAGACTCTTGCTCCCAACAGAAAAAAAGAGTTTGGGGTCAATCCTACCAGTATGTGATAATCACTTAAGGCTTTGAGCTGGGTAATGACATAGTCATTGGTGATTAAAGAGGCAAATCTAAAGAGGTGGGAGGAAGAGATTTAGAAACATGAGCCTACAGGTAGGTGAATCAGTTAGAATACAAATAACACAAAAGTAGTTCAAACAAAGAGAGCAGCAATAATGCTGAAAAATAAGGGATATATCTGAAAGATCTTGGAAAGAAAAAAATTGACAAGAATGACAGTTTTCTCTAATTATTTTTATGCTTTTTGCTTGTGCATTATAATTTATACGTAATAGTGACATAGTCACAGTGACATGTTTGTAAATGCATATAAGATAATTGGATCAATCTTATTCCCCAGTACTTTCCTTCTTCTTCCCTTCCTTGATCCTCCAACCCATTTTCACCACTCCACTGGTCTTCTTTCCATTTGTTTTTTAATTCATGTATTATAATTATACATAAAATGGGATTCCCTGTGGAATATTTGTACATGGACATAGTATAATTTGGTCAATTTTGCTCACTAATTCCTCCCTTAGTGCCCACCCCTCCTTCTATCTTTTCTATGCCCTTTATTTATTCTATTTGTCTCCCTTCTATGTTGTGAGATTTTTTTAAAGTCCTTTTTTCTCTCTGGCTTCTGCATAAGAGAGAAAACATTTGATCTTTGACTTTCTGAGACTGGCTTATTGCACTTAGTATGATGTTCTCCAGTTTCATTCATTTTATCAGAAAATGGCATAATTTCATTTTTCTTTATGACTGAGTAAAACTCCATTGTGTACATATACCACATTTTCTTTATCCATTTGTCTGTTGATGGACACCTAGGCTGATTTGAACTTTTTAATAAATACCAAGGAGTGGAATAAGTAGGTCACATGGTGGTTCCATTCCTAGATTTCTGAGGAATCTCCATACTGATTTCCATAGTGGTTGTACTTATTTGCAGTGCCACCAACACAGATACAGACTTCCTTAACAAGACTCCTAAAGCTCAAGAAATAAAATTAAGCATCAATAAGTAGGGTGGCATAGAATTAAAAAGCTTCTGTACACAAAAGAAACAAGACTGAAGAGAGAGCCTACAGAATGGAAGAAAATCTTTGCCAGCTACTTTTAATAACTAGAATATATAATGCACTCAAAACAACTTGACACCAAAAAAAACCCCATAATCCATAATTAATAAATAGGCAAATGAACTAAACAAACCTTTCTCAAAAGAGGAAATACAGCTGGATGTGATGGTGCACACCTGTAATTCTGGCTACTGAGGAGACTGAGTTAGGAAATCACATGTTCAAAGTCAGCCTGGGCAACTTAGCAAGACCCTATCTCAAAAATAAATAAAAAATAAATAAATAGATAGATAAACAGATAAATAAACAAACAGGATGAGGATGTAGCTCAGTGGTAGAGTACTACTACATTCAGTCTCCAGTACAAAAATAATGAAAGAAACAAACAACAAATGACAAAAAACAAATTATGAAAAATTGTTCAACACCCTTAGCTATCAGGGAAATGCAAATCAAACCTATACTGAGATTTCATCTCACTACAGTTAGAATGACAATAACCAAGAATACAAATAACAACAAATTCTGGTGAGGGTACAGGGAAAAAGTATACCTTCTAATCATTTTCTAAGCCCAGAAGAAGAGAAAAATAATAACAGATGGAATTAGGTAACCAGAAGAATGAGCAACTTTGGAAAAGAAAAGTATGAGACTGATATAAAATCAAATGATTTTGACATATTAGCAGCATATCCAGGAAAAAAGTATCTGACAAACAGCTGAAAAACAGGAATTTTAGTTCAAAGTAAAGATTTATGAATCATCTATTAAAAAGGACATAGAAGTGAAGATAACAGAGAAAGAAAAACAGAACCAAGAAGAGAAATGCCACTCTTATGTAATGGGCAGGGAGAAAAAAAGAATTCAAGGAAGAAGTCAAAGGAGAGGAGACCAGACACATAGGAGGAGAATTAGAGAGGGATTAGAACAGTATTATGACACACATCTTAAAGAAATAAGGCTTAAAGCCAGAAATGATCAACACAGAAACCCCAGAGAAGCTGGTGAACTGGGGGAAGAGAAAAGCTTTTTGGATATAGAAAATGTGTTGTCATTAGTGACAATGGAGAAAATAGTTTCAGTGGAATGCTAGAGATTAATATCATGTTTAATCAGAAAGCACAGCTAGCAACATATTAATAGAACATCCCATCAATGACTTCAGTTGTGGAAACAAAAGAATTAGGTCAGAAATAAATGAAAGCAGAGAATCAGGTAAAAAATGTTCAAAATGGAAGAGATCTGAGTTTATTTTAGGCAGACAGAAAGATGTCTAAAGAAAGAGAGTCACTGATCACATTGGAAAATCAACCAATAACTGTAGACCTGAAGATCAATAAAAGAAGAGGTATCCCCCTTAGGGAGACTAGTAAAGATTGAAGAATCTCTTGTTTAGGGGATAGAATTCCTGAAAACCTTCCTCCTACAGTACAATCTAAAAATACTGGATGAAATACAATAGCCACTCTTTAAAAGTATAAGTGAATTTGCAAGCAAATAAAATTCTCAAATGCTAGAAACAAAAAGGAGTTGAAAACTGGAGAAGTAAGCCTTCAAGTTGATGTCATCCAGCAAGGGATAGCATTGTTGTTATTGGTACCCTGTGGATTTTGAGGGGTTTTTTGTTTTATTTTGTTTTGTTTTTGTCTATGTGAAAATGAGAATTCGAACCTCATCTTAAAACTAAAAGCCTTTAAAATCCACCCTCATAAAAGAGTGGCTTAGGGAGAAAATAAACCAATCAGCAGTACAGGGAAACCTTAAGAGCAAAAAAAGAAAAAGTCTATATCAGGCCTAGTCTTGGGTGGAAAAAATAATGTCCCATAGAAATGTATATGCCTGAATCTGGGCCACACACAGAGTTTTTTACTTGAGTTTATACTAGCCACATGATATGTCAACTAACCCTATAACCAAAAAATCAACATAAAAATTTGTCCCAGGTTGTTAACATGTTGGAATGCTTGTGTAAAACAACTCTGACAGGTTATATGCCTAATCCAGGCCACACCAGAATCCCACAGATAAAGTGCCAGTGAAGATGAACTCAGAGTTTAGTAACTAAATACATAATATTTTATACTGTAAATACACCAGAAATTTATCCATCATGGGCACAATGAGCTGCAGAAGTAGATCTCTAATAGGTTTAGATAACTAAACAAACTGAATGAAACTATGTAATAATTGTCTAAAATGGTTAAGGACAAGGAGAAAAATATGGAGGGGGTGGATTTAAGAGCAGTACACTGTTTAAAAGTTAAAATGAGGAAAGAAAAAACTAAGAAGGAAGATAGATTGAAAATAAGCAAAATTTTTAAGAATAAAAAATGGAAGAGCATTAAATGGCAAAGTCAACATGGGAAAAGAGCAAACTGGTGTACACAAAGGTAGAACTAACTGAAGAAACTGCTCAGCATGAATCTCAGAAAGACAAAAAGAGATGATATTGTTAGGCAGAAGAGACAGGGGATGAAATGAAAGGGATTAACACATGCCTAAAAGAAGTTCTAGAAGGGGATTCAACCAAAGGAAAGATTGGTCTTCTGCTTTTGTTTTTGTTTTTGAGGACCCAAGTGAATCTAGAAAGCTTGAATTTTAAGTCATTCAGCTTGTCCCAACTGGAACACCAGCTCTTCTCTTTGACTATTCCAATTCACCTCCTGCTCTCTCTTCTCTGAAGTTCTTTGGTAATTGCAATCTATACCTCAAAATGTGCCAGTGATAACACAATGTGTGATCAACCTGATAACACTTTATTGCCTACAGCAAAAAAAAAAAGTATCCTACATGGGAGTATATCTAAACTGTAGAATTCCAAAAGAATAAGTCACATTTTACATCTGTCTCATATTTTCTACATTGCCTATATTATTTAATCTCCATCAGAATTTAAAGAAGAAGGAATAGAGTTAAAGGTAAACATCTCTATCTGAAGCTTTTAGCCTGTAATGTTTTATTTTAATAAAAGAACATTAATTTATCTTTTTGATAGATAAAACATATGCAGCTCAAGCACACATACATTTCAACCAAGCCTGGGTGAGCAAGAGTTCAGCTTAAACTTTAGCTAAAAATCCCCTTAAGTGTTTATTCTTTCAGTATGCAGCCAGCAAGTTTGCATGCTGAGCATATTTTGTAAATCAAACTATAAATAACCATAATAAATGTCATATGTAAATTGATCTATTTTCAAGGTTTCTGAGTACAACAGAGGATCTGAATAATTTTTTGAATGGCTGACAAATATTTTTTCTGCTTTTGCATTTGATTATCTCCCAACAACTGAGAATTTTTTCCTAACACTTTTTCTACAATTCTCTGTAAGATTAAAAATGGACATAAGAAAATTAAATTCTCAAAAAGGTAATTAATGAAGGTCAATAGCAATGAAAATTAATGGGTTGAGCTGGATATGTGATCCCTACATTCATAGGGTTTTATTTCAATGACACAATAAAGAATGCGCCTTGGTAACATAAAAGAATAACCTGTAGAAATTATGGATAGGCTCACAATTTGTAATAGCTCATCACTGCAGTCTATTTCAGCATAAAATTCATTGTTAGGATACAAGTTGAGGGTATCCCAAGCAATAATCTACACTTTTTTCATAACCTCTAAAAATGACTTAATGAAAGCAAGTCAAGTCTTAAAAAGGTTTCTGCACCATTAAAATAACTAGAGCCCTTCATAAGACTGTTAAGCTCCCCATGTCATGTAAAGATTAACTGCAGAATGGAGATCATATACTGGTCATGAAAGAAAATGGCCTGAAGAAATTAATAGATCAGAAATCCAAGCCAGCAAACTCAGAGAGATGTCCTCTCAGTCTGTATCTTCCCCAAAAACACAACACACAGGTGCCCATGCACACACACTGCAAATCAATGAAAAGAAACCTTCAAAATCCAAGGACAGAAATGACAAAATAGCAGCTGACTTGACTGACAGGGACTGCATTTTAGATAGCTTATTCCCGGCTGCCCCCCACTCCCCCAAAAAAACCAGGTACATGCATGAAATCATCAAGTCTCCAATGTCCTTTGTTAATCTTATTAGCTAATTATCTTTAGTTAAAAACATCCATTTTAGGTGGTAGACTACTTAAGTTGAGTAGTAGTTGTCTTGATCAAAAGCTTACATAAAATTATAAATGAAGTCTACACATGACACTGCACTAACACAAGGTCAACTATGCCAAGACGCTCAGTGATCTATGCACTCAGTTCATGAGGGAGTTCAAGCTCACTTATAGAGGAAGAGGTAAACATGCATATCAAACAGTACATGGGAAATCAGTTTCCACCTGAAGTCTACCTAACTCCTGAATAACAGCCAAGAGCTCCCTCACCAACCTTTCCTTGAGGACCTCAGGACTTAATTCCATCAAAGTTCAGTCTTCTCCATCTGCTCACCAATCATTTGTAAATGCAAAGCTTCTAACTCAGGGGAGAAATCTAATTAGTTGGGAGAACAAAGGTAACTTGAACACGCTAATCTTGAGACTTTGGACACTGAATACACAATAGGCAGAGGAGCCTCAGTCCCACTTGTGTGTCTCACAAGAAAGTGACAGTTAAGTGCTCTGAGGTCCCTATCACCAAAAAAAAAAAAAAAAGCCTATGCATTTTCTTTTGAAAACCACATCTTGGAAATGTCACTTCAGAAGTTAGAAGTTATAATATGTCTCCTGGTTCTGTCAATCTGAGAGACATTGAGGGAATATCTTGTGTAGAACTATATTACAGACATTTAGCGGGACAGGAGCAGGGCTTCTTATCCTATGAAACTTAAATATACCTAATAAATGCAAACTATTTGGGAAGCTCATACTTCTCTGTTAATTCATCTTTTACCATAAATCATTCCTGAATCAAGTGTGGATTTTTTTAACCTTATATTTTTAAAGTAATCGAATACTGCATTCAGAATATCACAGTCCAGATAAGACCCCAAATGGAAGTTTTCTCATCTGATTTCTTGATAAGTAGACTAGCATTCCACTTTGATCACTTTGAGATGAGGAGGGATGGGGAGGAAACTGCACCTTTAAAGACTGCTCATTCTGTAGCATTTTATCCATCAAAGCCATTTGCCAAGAAATTATTCTCATTTGTTGTATTAAAATATGTATGCTAAAATAAATAATAAATGATGAAGCTAACCTGGGAATTAGAAAGAACCAAAAGTCACTGGTCTAACCCTCTTTTGAGTCTGAGATGGAGCCTGCATATCATGGGTAAGTCCAGAACCCATCAGCACCTGGAATTCAAGTTCCTGTCAACAGACCAGAGTCCTTTCTATGCACCATACTCCTTACCCTTGTGAGATTGAACAGTCTTAGAACACAGATGAGGGTCCAAATTGTCAGGAGTGGTGACTGACTTATGGGTTTTGAAACTGTCCTATGACAGAGGTCATGCCCCTTTGGGAATACTGTCAGTGTGAGGGCACTGTTGACATAGCCCAGTTGCATGGTGATACCCTGTCCAAAAGGAGCTTTTGTGCTAGCCACTGAGTCATTCAGTTCTTGACCTAGACTTCAGATGCAAAGTTCCAGAGATAGAGGATTCTGAACATAGCAAAATAACTACAATGTTTCACCAGTGCTGTAACCTTGAAGCCTGCTTGCTTAATAGACACTTTGGACAATGGGTTTCCTGGGTGCCACAGGAAGCTGCTAGCATCACAACAGTACACTAGCTACAAGAATGTTTCTAGCCCTGTAACCTTCTAGTGCACAATAAACAGCGCCTCTATAGTTTTTACTTTCCTGATTATGAGACCTTATATAATAAACTTGCTGGCCAGCTTCGTGTTACTGTTTCTCCATTCAAGTGCAGTGTTCCACCTGATCCCAGCTTTCTCTCTATATGTGTATATTACTCCTCCATTGCCCCTCATGGATTTCTAGGGTTCAGCAGTGCAGGTTGCAGCACCAACTGGGGGATTCAAAATTACATGCTCTTCCATTTTGACCAGTACTACTTATATATACTATGTTTATATGGTCTCTTCCAATTCTCCTCCAGATTTACTATTATACTCAAGCCCAGTGCAAGGCCATCACTCTAAGTCACAAGGAAAGTCATGTCTCTAGAGTCTACTTTTCCATTCCAGGTCTAAGTTTTTCTTCAGAGTCACTTAATTCAATGATTTCCAGGATTCTAACCAAAATTTTCCTCCAGTTGAAACTCCCCTTTTAAAAAGCAAACATGGTTTTGGATGACCTTTTTGAGCTACTTATATTCTAAAAACTTTTTCCCCCTTTCTGAACCCCACTATTTCCCGAAAACTACACCATCCAATATGGTTGCCGTGGCTATGTAAATTATAGTGCTATGTAAATTTAAATGTTAATTAATTAAAATTAAATAAAATTTAAAGTTCATGACATCAATCACACTAGCCACATGTGGGTGGTGGCTACAATATTGGACAGCACAGATATGGAATATTTTCATCATCACAGGAAGGTCTGGAAGTTGCAAACTTCTTCCCAACTAGACTGAATTTCATAATTTCACTACAACTCTGTAACACAGTCTGTTATTGATTACTAGGTCCAGTCAAAATGAAATTTCATTAGATCTGCATTTTATTTGTAGTGGAGGAGTTCACACCCTAGTTCAAACATTCTTTGAACTGTTTATTTGGAGATAAATTTAGCTTCAGATGCAAATAAAAGAAATGATAAAGAGAAACACCCTATTTTCTTCACCCAGTGTCCCCCAGTGGGTACATTGTACACATGATACAATATCACAACTGGGAAAACTGACATAAAATACACTGATTATTCAGATTTCTCCCCAATTTTACATGCACTTGTTTGTGTTCATATTTGTGTATTTAATTCCATGTAATTTTATTATGTGTGTCTATTGTTAGACCACCATCACAGTCAAGCTTCAGAGCAGTTCCATGACAAGAATCTCTCCCGATACTATTATGCAGTCACAGCCCTCCATCTCTCTCCTTTTCCTGACTCCTGGCAACTATTAATCTATTTCCATCTCTATAATAATATACATATATAATCATATATATGTATAACATATGTATGTAATATATAAAATGTCATATATGTGATTATGAAAAATGGTATTTATGAGATTGACTTACATAACCAGAAGCTGGATAGTCCCACAATTGCCATCTGCAGGCTGGAGAGCTACAGGAACCAGTAGCTGCACAGTCCAAGAAGCTGAAACCCCAGCATAAGAGATCAATGATGCAGCCTCAGTTCAAGCAAAAGCCTGGCCAGTCTCTAGAGAGTCACTGGGCGGAGTCTGCTTTGAAAGAATGAAGGAGCTGGAGTCTGATGTGCTCAGGTGATCACAATAGCAATCAAGAACTCATTCAAGAAGAATTGAGCTTTCATCTGCTACTATTTCCTTGTTCTTACAACACCTGTTCCATCCAAGCCCCCAATCTATTGGACAGTGCTGCCCACACTAAGGATGGCTCTCTGCTTCAGTCCCCTATCCTACATGCCAATCGTTCCTAAAAACACCCTCATCGACACACCCAGAAGCCCCTTAATCTTAGGCATCTCTTAATTCAATCAAGCTGACAATTTGGACTAACCATTACAGGGCATTTGGGTTGTTTCCAGTTTTTAGTTGTTATAATAAAGCTGCTATTAGCTTTTGTATACAGATTTGTATGTAAACATAGTTTTAATTTTTCTGTCATGTGACTAAAAGTGCAATTGTTAGATCATATGATAAATGTATGTTTAGTTTTGTAAGAAATTGCCATACATTTTTCCAGAGTGGCCATCTAGTTTACATCCCTACCTGCAATGTGTGAGTGATCCCAGTTTCTTTTTTCTTTTTGGTCCTGGGATTGAACTCAGGGGTACTCAACCACTGAGCCACATCCCCAGCCCTATTTTGTGTTTTATGTAGAGACAGGGTCTCACTGAGTTACTTAGTGCCTCACTGTTGCTGAGGCTGGCTTTGAACTCACGATTCTCCTATCTCAACCTCCCAAAGTGCTGGGATTACAGGTGTGCGCCACTGTGTCCAGTTTAGTGAGTGATCCCAGTTTCTTGGCATCTTAATCAGCTTTTGATGTTGTCACTACTTACTTTGCCATTCTAATAGGTGTGCAGTAATACCTTTTGCAGTATTATTTGCATGTTCTAATGCCTTATCATGCTGGGCATCTTTTCCTGTGGTTATTTGCCACCTGTGTAGTCTCTTTGGTGAAATGTCCGTTCATGTGTTTTGCCCATTTTCTAATTGGACATGTGTTTTTGTACTGCTGACTTGTGAGAGTTTTATGTATTCTAAATACTAGTACTTTGTGAGATATGGGATTTGCAAATATTTTCTCCTAAGCAATACCTTGTGTTTTCATTCTTTTCACAGGATCTTTCTTAGAGACAAGTTTTCAATTCTTATAAGGTCCAGTTTATCAATTTTTCCTATTATGCATCATGGTTTGGGTGCCAAGTTATAAGACCTTGACTTACTCCTAGGTCCCAAAATTTTCTCTTTATTTTTCCTAAAAGTTTGTAGTTTTTGCATTTTACATTTAAGTCTATGATGTATCTATTTGAGTTAATGTTTATATAAAGTGAGTGGTTTATGTCAAGTTCATTTTCTTGCCTACAGTTGCTCAGTTGTTTCTCAACTCTGTTCTACTCCTGCTACACCTTTTACATTGCTCATACCTCTTCTACATTGCTTTCATAATGTTTCTGCATTTGAGGGCAGGAAACCTGCTGGACTTATTCTTCTTTTACTCTTCTACACATACTATGTGGTCTCCACCACATAATATAAAAGCAGTAAAATTTAATGGAACATGTGGAAAGAAGGAAGAAAGAGAGAGAGAGAGAGAGAGGGCCAGCCAGGTGCACTAGCACATGCCTGTAATCCCAGAAACTTGGGAGGTTGAGGCAGTAGGATCATGAGTTCAAAGTCAGCCTCAGCAATTTAGTGAGGCACTAAGCAACTTAGCAAGTCCCTCAAAATTAAAAAATAAAAACGGCTGGGGATGTGGCTCTGTGGTTAAGCACCCCTGGTTCAATCTCTGGTACCCCCCCCCAAAAAAAAGGCCAGGTGCAGTGGCGCATGCCTGTAATCCTAGCACTTTGGGAGGCTGACAGGAGAATTGTGAGTTCAAAATCAGCCTCAGCAATGGCGAGGTGCTAAGCAACTCAGTGAGACCCTGTCTGTACCTAAAACACAAAATAGGCCTGGGGATGTGGCTCAGTGGTTGAGTGCCCTTGAGTTCAATCCCTGATACCAAAAAAAAAAATTATTCAATAGAGGACATCTTTACTGCTGATAACTGAAATATTGAAATATTGTCTGTAGTAAAGTCTATCTGGAGTCTGCACAGCTGAGAGGCTATTTTGCAGTTACTGTAGATATTCATGAATTCCAACTGTCACACACATGCAATGATCCAGCATAATAGAACAATGCTGGCACTTTAGTAATATGTTTTTGAGTTATCAACCAGGAGAAGGAAGAACAGTATGGAATTGCCTGTCACATCATACACACATGAATTCATTAATATTGCTGTGGGGTTTTCATCGGAGCAGTAACATTTCTTGGTTTCCAAGGAGGTTAAGGAAGGTCAAATCTATTTGTCATTTTATATCAAAAGATAGCTGTTGGTTTCTATACTGGGATCTCATATACATGGTAATCTCTTTTAGTTTTTGGTGGTTGGGTTTTTTTGTTTGTTTGTTTGTTTTATTTTTGATGGTACTGGGGATTAAACCCAAGGGTGCTGAGCTGCATTTTCTTTTTTTTTTTTTCTTTTTTTTTTTGAGGTTTTTTGTTGGGTTGTTTGTTTTATTTTGTTTTTTTGTTTTTTTTTTTGAGAAAGGGTATCATCAAGTTGCTAAGTTGCTAAGGCTGGTCTTGAACTTGAGCTTCTCCTGCCTCAGCCTCCCAAATTGCTGGGATTATAGGCATGTGCCACATGCTCTGCTAAGGCAATCTCTTATAAGAAAAGGAAAGTTTCAAAATAAATTGATCACTAGGGACAAGTAACATTTAAGAACTCCTTAGCATCCGTGTTTTATTATTGTGTGAAGCAATAAGCTTACAGAGATGGAAAATGATTTGCCCCTGACACTGAGAATTTTTTAACAGCAAATAACTATAATCAATTCCAAAATAAAGATTTTCAAAAAGTTCTACTAGTGCCTGGAGGAAGGAACAATTTGGTCAGAAGAGGTCAGGAAAAACTTTACTAAAAATTTGAGAGATTAATTTTGAAACGTTTAAAACCATGATAGAAGTCAAGAAAAGGACCATCTTGAAAAAATTTTAAATTCCTCAATGAGAAGTTTGAATTCAGAAATCATCTTCCACATGAATATCTGTCAGCTCATTAATCTGTAAAGCAGGGTTGACAACATTGTGTCCCTGCACATAGAGATAGTAAAAAAGTTGCATTTTATTTTTTAATGAGATGAGACTCATTGACATCTAGTGCAGCACATGCCCCCACAATCTCTGAATAGCACCCACTTTGGGAGGCTGCATTCACAGCAGGGTCTAAAAACACAGATTTCTACTGGACAACCAGCTGCTCCTCCTCCAACCATTACCATGTCATAGGAAAGGATTCACCAACCAAACAGCTAGAGTCTCTGAAACATGCCAGTTAGGATATGTTTGAAGCACTGAGTACATGTGACAGCCAGATCCCCACATATATGTCACGAAGACAGAAACATGTGGGTGCATACTTGTGATATGTGATTCCAACGAAAGGGTATGAGTGGCAGCACCAGCAAAGCAGGTAAGAAGGAAGAGCTTCCACACACAAATGTCAAGTGTCCTATACCAGGGATGATGACTGACTTCTCAGTCCCTAACAGCTGCCTGATAAGCTGAGATAGGGAATCAAGCTAAACATCCATTAGTGAATGAATGGATAAAAGAAATGTGGTATATATGCCCAATAAAGCACTATCCCTTCTTAAAAGAGAGAGAAACTCGGTCATTTGTCACAGCATGAATGAATCTGGAGGACGTTGTGTTAAGTGGAATAAGCCAGGCATGAAAAACTAAATACAGCATGGTCTTAGATATGGAATCTAAAACAGTAAAACTCAAAAAGCAGAGAGTAGAATGGTGATTACCAAGAGGTGGAATGAGGAAGGACTGGGGAGATGTTAGTCAAAGGACACAAAATTTCCACTACTCAGGAGGGAAAAGTTTACAACATGGTGGCTGTAATTAATAACAACATATTGTATTCTTGAAAACTGATAAGAAAGCATATCTCACCACAAAAATTTGATGTGATACTTACATTGATCACATATTTATCAATAAAGTAGTTTAATTTAGCCATCCTACAATATATAAAGTAGAAAAATAAAAAGCAGTATGCTTTAGAACTGTGAGTTGAAGGAGATACAATTATCTATCACTTTCCAAAATTTGTTCAGCAAAGTTCCTCTCATCAGTGTTAATGTCCCCAATGCTTCCACGTTGTGCACATGCGGAGTCCCAGAGGTTTTCCACAGCACCCATGATGCCATACCAACAGAGAACCCTCCAGATGGGATGCTACAAGCAGAAGTAAGAGGATGTAGCAATCAGGTCAAGTCCTTTGCAGAACTGACTGCCAACAGTGTCTTACCATATTACCAAGAACTTATTAAAAATAAACAAAAGAAGCTGAGTGCAGTGGCAGACACCTGTAATCCCAGCCACTTGGGAGGCTAAGGCAGGAGAATCACAAATTAAAAGCCAGCTTCAGCAACCTATCAAGGCCCTAAGGAACTCAGCGAGACCCTGGCTCTAAATAAAAAAATAAAAAGGGCTAAAGATGTGACTCCATGGTAAAGCACCTGTGGGTTTAATCCCCAGTACCAAAAAACAAACAAAAGAATGACTCTTTTTTCCTCATGATCTGTCTATAATTCTTTTAAAAGTTGGAGAGAAAAGTAAAAGCACATTCTGCTTATAACTTTTTGTTCAAGTTAGAAGTCAAATAAAAATGTCACCATTAGCACGAGGAAAGAGGTAAGAGAACTATTTATGTATCTAATAGAAGTATTAAATGAAATAAATAGATAACATTACTATAGGTATGACAAGGATTCAGGAAACTAAAAGACTTCTATTAATCTGAAAGAAAGTCTGGATGCATTATGGTTTAGATATTAGGTGTTCCCCCAAAAGCTCATGTGTGAGACAATGCAAGAAAGTTTAGAGCTAAAATGATTGGGTTATGACAATTTTAACCTAATCATTGGATTAATCCCTCATAGAGATTAACTGTGCAGTAACTGGAGGCACACAGGGTGTGGCTAGAGGAGGTGAGTCCCTGGGGAGTGCCTTTGGGGTATGTATTTTGTCCTGGTTGAGCAGAGCTCTCTCTCTCTATTTCCTGATGCCATGTTCCCAAGTTCTTTTCTCTGCCACACATTTTCACCTTAATGTTCTGCTTCACCTTGTGCCCCAAAGAATGAAGCTAGCTGTCTATGGACTGAGACCTCTGAACTATGAGC
The DNA here is from genome assembly GCA_028644305.1 of Xerus rutilus. Taxonomy (NCBI): domain Eukaryota; kingdom Metazoa; phylum Chordata; class Mammalia; order Rodentia; family Sciuridae; genus Xerus; species Xerus rutilus. Next base: position 112,234,536 of record CM053403.1, read on the forward strand.
CCCCAAATAAACTTTTCCTCCTCTAATTGTTCTTATCAGGTCTTTTTGGTCACAGCAGTGAAAAAGCTGATTAAAACAAGAGGGGACCCCACACTTGCACCCTGTCAATCTAACCACTTTGTGGAGTCAATACAGTGTGTAGTCTCCACTATGGTTTAGATTTGGAAAGTCCCCAAAGACCCATGTGTCTCCAGTTTGATGTCATTGAGACCTGGTGAAAATCTTTAAGAGGTGGGGCCGAATAGGAGGTCTTCAGTCATGGGGGGCTTGGCCTTAAAGGGGATAGTGAGACCCTGCCTCTTCTTCTCTTCCTCTTCTCTTCCTCTATCTCTCACTCCACCTCTTCTTCTCTCTTTTTCTCTCTTTGCTTCCTAGCTACCCTGAGATGAAGGGGTTTCCTCCACCACATGCTCCTACTATGATGTGCAGCCTTGTCACAGGCCCAAAAGCAACTGGGCCAGCAAATCATAGCCTGAAACCTCCAAAGATGTGAACCAAAATAAACCTTTCCTCTTCTTAAATTAGTATCTCACCTATGTTGTTAGAGTAACAGAAAGCTGACTAATACATTCTCTATGTTCTGACTGAACACCAAGTTGAAGGAAAGAGACAGCAGATGTTTTGAATGGAAAATTTGTTCTCATACATTCAAAAAATATCCAGGAACTTTGGCAACCTGAGATTATCAGATCATAGAACTCAAATCTTCTGCTATTTTCATTAGAATCTGCAACAAAGGCATTTAATTCTCGACATAGAGCATATAATAAATTGCAAGAATAAGCCAGGAGTTGTGAATAAGGCTGAGAGCCTTTTTATACCTTAAATAAATGAGTGACAGTTAAGCATTTCTCCTTAGAGCAAAATACACTTTTAAATACATTATTAAATACATGATACAAAATTAAGGTATGAAAAATAAATAGTTTTCATGTAAGGAAAAATTCTCACAGTATTTCTAGAAGGCTATTTTCTTTTAAATCTAAGTTTTTATAATTACTCATTAAATTTTTATAGAAGAAACACAGTGAGTAGATTTTATGGGGATCTAGCTCAGTTTCATATTTGGAAACTGTCTTAGACATTTCACAAAGTGTTATTTAAGGGGACTCTGTGAGGAGAGTTTCATGGGAAGATGTGCTGGAGCAACTATGGGTTAAACAAGGTAAACCAGTTCCTGTTTTTTAGGGATGTCACCTCCGTGTTATGGTTTGGATCTTTAACGTTTTCCAGAAAGGCAATGCAACAATGAGTCAGAGGTGAAATGATTACATTATGAAGAACTGTAACCTCATCAGTGGATTAATCCACTAGATGATTAAGAATTTGAATAGACCAAGTGGGTAGTAACTATAGGCAAGTAGGCAGAGCTGGAGGAAGTAGGTCACTCGAGGCATACCCAAAGGGGTCTGAGTGCCCTGCTTCCCCAAACTTGCTTGATTAGCAGCACTGTGCCAAGGATACTTAACAAAACATAAATGTGCTAAGTGCTAATGTGAGAACCTGACCAAAAGCTATGATATTCCAAGTGTCTGTGGGTCCTGGAATTCCAATGCTGTGTCTCACACTACTCAAAGAAGGAAGGGATAGGATGGAAATGGGGAGTCCATTAGTCAACAGGGCTATCTGAGCCTTTCATTGTTGTTATAGCCAGACTAATTGTACATCTCTAGATTTTATCTCATCCCAGATAAGATTTCAGTTATCTAAAATTGAGCTGTTGTTTCCAAGTTTTTTTTCCCCTCAAAATATTGCAAACACCTTACTATAGTTAGCTCATACACTGAGACAGAAGTCTAAGGCAGCATCACTATTAATTCAGCCATGGAAACAGTCTCACTCTAATATTGGAGGCCTACATATATCATACATCTACATGTATAAAAGTCACATATTAAGCTAACATCATTAACTAAAACATCTAGTCAAAACAACTTCTATCTTGACAAATATACCTGAATTCAGAATCCTCAGAATCCCAGAAATCCAAGCCTTGAAAGTGACCCATTTCTCCTACTCTGTCCCACTCCTAGTTTCTTCCCATACCACAAGCAGTCCAGCACACACATGTATAGAAAACTCCATCCAAGGTCCTTGGAATGGTCAACACTATCCAACTCTTGGCCCAGGTTTTGAATGCACAGTCTGCATTCTCCACACTAGGGAGAAAAGCTTCAGGAAAAGAGGTCCACAAAATTTAGAAATTGACTTGCAAACCATGTGGGCAGGGAATTCTTAGGTCTTATGCACTCGGAATATGTTCTATAAGTAAAAAATACTGGCTCTAGGTTGTTATACTTTTTTTACTCCAGGACTTTTCACTCCTTGGGGAGTGAAAAGACCAAAAAAGGACCATAGTGGGGTCCTTAAAGCATGGAACCAAGGGCAAGAGTCCCTCTAGCCCAAGTTTCAGGGCAGTAATAGTGAGGACACAAATTGCAAGGTGTCGAGCAGAAAAGGAAAGATGGAATGGGCTTACTGGGCCATCTTGGAAGACCCAACCATGATAGTGCTATTAAAAGCTATGGAATAATTCTTGGTATAATTGAGCTTTCTTTTTCCTAATAAGGAAACCCAAAATGTTTATATTTAATTTGCCAAGAAGCCTTATAAGAAAAGAAAATTCTAATTTCTTTTTTGGGGGGACAATTTTTTATTATTTTTAAAAAATTTATTTATTATAATTATATATACATGACAACAGAATGCATTTTAATTCATTGTACACAAATGGAGCACAACTTTTCATTTCTCTGGTTGTACACGATGTAGAGTCACACCATATGTGCAGCCATACATGTACCTAGGACAATGATGTCCATCTCATTCCACCATCTTTCCTGCCTCCATGTCCCTTCCCATCCCCTCCCTCCCCTTTGACTGAAGTTCCTCCATTTTTCCATGGCCCCTCCCCCATTATGGATCAGCATCACAATGTTATCAATGTTATCACATCAATGTTATCACAGAGAACGTTTGGCCTTTGTTTTTTTGGGATTGGCTTACTTTGCTTAGCATGATATTCTCTAACTTCATCCATGTACCTGCTAATGTCATAATTTTACTCTCTTTTATTGCTGAGTAATATTCCATTGTGTATATAAAGCAAAGTAATAGTTGCTTTATCCATTCATCTATTGAAGGGCATCTAGGTTGGTTCCACAGTTTAGCTATTGTGAATTGAGCCGCTGTAAACATTGAAGTGGCTGTGTTACTGTAGTATGCTGATTTTAAGTCCTTTGGGTATAACCTGAGGAATGAGATAGCTGGGTCAAATGGTGGTTCCATTCCAAGTAAGAAAATTCTAATTTCAAGTGATAGATTTATTTTTATTTAAGAGAAAACTGCTAAATGGAAAAATTAGGGTTTATATTCATAAATAGGTATGTTAATATTAAACAACTTTATGGAAATTATGAAAAATAATGAATCATAAAGACAGGTTTCAAGCAAACATTCACTTATTCATTCAACAAACATTAGTGCCTCTATTTTGGGTACTAGGGACATAGCAGTAAACAATTCAAACAAAGTTCTTATGCTTAACTAACTTGTATTTTTTAGGGTCAGTGTACAACTCAACACACTATATTTTTTAGGGTCAGAGCACTATATCTTTTAGGATTGATTAGTGGTAAATTTCATGACAAAATATACATAGGGGTGAAAGTAGTGAGTGACAATCCCTTCAAGTTTGCGATACATAAGCAGAGATGTAAATGAAGGAAATTGAGTATACCTGTAGGGAAAGAGCATTCCCCACAGAAGGAACAGTGAGTACAAAGGCCTAAAGGTGGAAATAAGCTTAGTATAGTCAAAGAATAAACAGAAGGAAAGTCTAGCTAGATCTAAAAGTGACCCATTTCCCCTACTCTGTCCCATTCCTAGTTTCTCCCCATACCACGAGCAGTCCGGCATACACATGTGAACAAGGAGGAAAGTAGTTAAAAATAGGAGCATGAAAGGTAAGCATTGGCCAGATTGTGCAATGTACAATATGGATCTAGAGTGCAATGCAGAGGTCTGGATTCCAGATTAGTATTCAAGAATAATTAGTAATAAGTCACCATCAGAGCCCCAAGAAAAACAATTCACCCAAGAGAGTAAATGCATTGGAACTAGTCAAAATTGAGAGAAGCCCTAGAAAGTATTGATAGTGAACACAGGGAAAGGAATCAGCAATGAAGCCTGGAAAAAAGTTAGTAGTGCACAGAGGTGGTGTGAGCATTCCCTATAATTGAACTTTAGTCCACAGAGTAGCACTATTGGAAGGTTGCGCAATCTTTTGGCCTATAGGAAGTGCTTAGGCCATTGCTAGTGTGTCTTCAGAAGGAATCATGGGATGCTGGTTCGTACCTTTCTGCTCCTCGTTAGAAAAGTGATCACTCTCCTACCTGTGCTCCCACCATAATGTACAATCGTCCATCACCCTCACCAGAGGCCAAATCAATGGCGACACCCAATCTTGAACTCTGAACCTCCAAAACTGCCAGCTAAATAACCCTCCTTTTCTTTACAAGTAGCCCATGTTACCTATAGTGATGAGAAGCTAACACATAAGTGATCTTTTCCAGATCAAATTAAAAGCCAGGTCAAATTAAAATTAACATAAGTCTACCAGTTTTGACAAGCAGGAAGTCACTGGTGGCCATTGCCAAAGCAATTCCTATGTAGTAATGAAGCAGAAGTCAAACTTCGTTGACTTGAGGAATGTGTGATAAATGATTAAGGCGATCCTAGCAAATTCAGATGACTTTATCAAGGATCTCAGCTGTGAGAGAAATACAAGAGATAGGGAAGCATTTTTATTCAGATGGAAAAAAATGCAGTATGTTTATTGGTTAAGAAAAAGAAGCTAAGGAAACAAAGAGGTTCAAGAAACATATCAAAAAAATGTTGGAGCAGGCTTCTCCAAGTCTCAACACTTCCTTCCTGTGAGAAGACCTCAGGAAACATAACAGCAGACCTCTCTCAACCCCTTTAGTTACTCCATCTCCAGGGAGAAGGAATGACCTATTAGTAAGTTTGGGGGGAAAACAGCTACCTTGATTCAGCTCTGCCCTTCATCATTATGAAACTGAGCCTTCCAACAAAGGCAGGGTTTCTCCTCTGCTGCTCCATGCTGTCATTTTTTCTTGGGAAAGCTTCTATCCAGCACTTCCCAAGTCCTCCCAGTTCTGTAGCTCAGATATTCAGGCCCATTTGACCCGGACACCAAGCCACATCCTCCAACTCAGTTCTATCTTTAATAATGTTTGTGGCTTCTGTCTTTGTTCTTTGATTTACTTTTCAAATCATTCAGCATCCAGGTGAAAAAGACAGAGAGCTACTTACTGGGGTGTCCTTGAGGACATCAACATTAGTGACAGTTTCATGGTCAAGATATGAAAGGAAGAGGAGGAAATTTTATGAGAGAAGAAGTGAATAGGAAAAGTTATTTTTCAGCTCCTCAAATCAAAAAGTAGGAGAGAAAGATGGGAGTGGGAAATGGAAGTTGAAAATATTCATAACTGATATCTTCTACTTTCTCTGCAGGTGGAAACAAAGTTGTATGTAACAGTGAAAAAGTTGAAGACTTAAAGCTTGGAAGAGATTGAAATAGTACTTGAGAGGGTGAAGGAGAGTGGATCAAGGACAAGAAACTGTGAAGACAGCCCTGTGGCTCACCATTCTAATATGATTAACAATTAAATTGTGCTAGTTCCAAAACAAACTGAAGGTGGATAAAATGGCTATATTATCAACTTACAATTATGATTACATCTAACACTCATGATTATTCCCAGGGTACACTTCTGAGAGAAGAGCAAAGGCTTGGGGCCCTAGATTTACATCCCAACTCTGCCAACAACTAAGATATTATGTGAGCTGCTAAAGAAGATGATGGTGGCATGTAGGCAGCTGCTGGGATGGCTCTCAGTGGTCCCTTCCTCTTAGTGTTCACTCCCTGGTGCAATTCCCTCCTCTGTAGTCTGGATCTAATGACTTACTTCTAATGAATGAAATACAGCAAGAATAATGAGATATGACTTGCAAAAATAGGTTATAGAAGACTGTGACTTCTGTCTTGTTGTGCTCTCCTGCCCCAAATTTTCTCTGGTGAAGCAACCTGAAGAGGCACACATGGTAGGGAACCAAGGATGACCCCCAGGTAACCACCAGCCAGGAACTAAACTTCTCAATCCAACAACCTTCCAGGACTACTCATCTAATAACCACATGAGTGAACCTGAAAAATGATCCCCTCTCATTGAGCTTTCAGATAAGAATGCAGTCCTGGTCAACATTATAAATGCAGTCCTGTGAGAGATCCTGTCATAAACTAAGTGTTTGTGTCCACTCCCACCTCCCCACCAAATTAGGCTGAAACCTAATCCCCAATGAGCTGGGCTTTGGGAAGACCCCATCCTTATGAACAGGACTAGTGTCCTTATAAAAAAGACCCCCATAGAGCTTACTTTATCCTGCAGCCCTGAGAGAACACAATGAGAAGACAGCCATCGTTCTACATAGAAAGGAAGCCCTCACCAGATACCAAATATCCCAGCACCTTGATTTTGGACTTCCCAGCCTCCAGAACGGTAACAAATAAATATCATTGTTTATAAACTACTCAGTCTGTGATATTTTGCTTATTAGCTACATGGACTAAGACATTTTCCAAAGCAGAAGACTCATCTGTGGATTTCTGACCCACAGAAACTGTGAGAAAATAAATTAGTGTTGTTTTAAGCCACTAGATTTTGTTGTAATTTATAATGAAGTAACAAATGATATAAGCCAGGTGTGGTGGCACACACCTATAATCCCAGGGACTCAGAGGCTGAGGCAGGAGGATCATGAATTTAAAGCCAGCCTTAGCAACTTCGTGAAGCCCTAAGCAACTTAGCGAGATCCTATCTCTAAATAAAATGTAAAAAAAAAGGGCTGGGGATGTGACTCATTGATAAAATGCCTCTGGATTAAATCCCTGGTTCAAAAAAACAAATAAACAAAAATAAATAAATAAATGGTGTGAAACCTGCCGACAATCTGGTGGGAGCTGTCTGATGCTTTTCAGACAGCCAAGAGAAGAGTTCTTTAATAGAATGTCACTCTATCTTGTCCCTATCTTGTCCAAAGAGAAGATGAAGGAAGAGAGACAGAGATAATGACAACTAATATTCGTCAAGTCTTTACTATCTGCTAGCAATGCAATAAGTACATAATTCAAATGATCTCATTTATTCTTCTCCAAAACCCAGTGAGATAAGAATTTCCATTATCCTTTCACAGAAGAGGATTATTAAGAGGATTAAATAACAAAATCCTTATAAAGCACATGGCATAATACCTATCAAGGAACGGGTGCTAAATAAATGTTCCTCAGCATCCTTTCTATCCCCTTATAGAGAAGCAAACAAACAAACAACAAACAAAAAAAAAAAAACCAGAGGCTTGTGTTGCATACTACATATACAATCATTGCAGCTCTAGAAGAAAAAGCTGAATATATATATAAATGATGAGTTAAGATTCAAAATTCATCCTGACAGTCAAGAGTACTGAGCCAAAACTATGAAGAAGAAATGAAGCAGAGTTAATGTAAAGATGTATGTTTAAGATGAAAAATTAATCCAGGAAGTGTAGGAGACACTGGACTAGATAGCAACTTATGTAAAACAGACCTGGGGTTGACCATCACCTTATTATGAGCCAGAAGTGATACACAGATCCTAAAACAATTGTCTTGTTCTTTGTCTTTATTTATCCAAGCATAGTGTATTAATACTAATCTAGGGATACAGCATTCTGCACTCATCAAAGCACAACTGAAAAATCAAAAGTAGATGTGGGCCTGTTTTAAAAGGAAACTGACAAACTAGAACTTTACCAGATTTGAGTGACTAGGATGGTGAGGAATCTGGATTATGCAACCCATGTACTTAAATGAATAAGACATCCCCAACCAAACACTGATCCAGCCCATCCCTCCTGTTCACTCTATCAGTAATGTCCACACTAGCTGAACTCATCATATTCCCCTGCAGCCCACCACACACAATGAGGGTTCTGAGGATCAGAAGACAGAGATCCTAATAACATCCATGCCCCACTAACTAGCATCCTACCTTGATCGACCTCCTTAGCCCCACTGAGCCTCAGCTCCTAGACCTATAAAATGATGATGTTGAATTAAGATTCTGTGGAGATTTGGGGTTGAAAACTGAAATTATCTTTGTTCAGAAATGAGCCAGTCTCATAAATTACATTATTAATAGCACTAGTCACACACTTAGCCCCTTAAGTCCTCACCACCCACCCCACACCTTGCAATTTCTATATCACCCAGGTCAGTATTACCCAAGTGGTTTCTATTGAGAAGCATGTTTGTATGACTCTCACTTAAGAATAGGTCCTGGAATCAATGTATGGGAATTCTGCCTGCCACACTCTCCTCTTAGAGCTTCTCCTTGCACCTTAGCATATTAAGGACCCCCAAAAGCCCTATGTTATGGTTTGGATGCGGTGTGTCTCCAAAAAGCTCATGTGTGAAAAAATGCAAGAAAGCTTAGAGGGGAAATAATTGGGTTATGACAGTCTTGAACTAATCAGTGTGTTAATCCATGATAGGGACTAACTGGACTAACTATAAGCAGGTGGGGTGTGGCTGGAGGAGGTGGGTCCCTGGAGGCATGTATTAGGAGTACATATTTTTTCCTTATTGAGCAGAGTTGCTTCTCTCCCCCCCCCCCGCCCACTCCCTCCTGGTTGTCAAGTCCTAGCCACTTTCCTCTGCCTCACCCTTCTGCCTCATTTCAATCCCCAAGGAATGTCGTCTGCTATCTATGGACCAAGATCTCTGAAACTGTGAGCCCCAAAATAAACTTTTCCTCCTAAAATTGCTCTTGTCAGGTCTTTTGGTCACCATACCATAAAAAGCTGACTAAAACACCCTACAATCAAGAAATCAGAATAACTTCATTCAGATTAACTTTTTTTAAACTTACCACAAATGCTTCTACTAAATATTGGTCAACAGTCCCATTTTCTGCAGCAATGATTTGGATCATGATAATCAGTTACTTTATATGCTATACTGAGCCTTTCTTTATTCTATGTCAGTCACAAAGCATCATCAGCAAAGAATACTAGCCATCAGGCAGTCACATACTTGGGTTATGCCTATTTGTAAAGAAAGAAAGTCTTTCAAATGGTCCCAGCACTACCCATGATTCTGAAGAGACAGGAGCATCCACCCACTTATAATTTCAACCACATACACTCATTACTAGAGTCAGATTTCAGACCTCAGCACGACCTGACATACAGTTATTCTCAGGTTATAGGTCTCTAAAACTCAGTCATTTAAGAAGCATTATCAGGAGAAGAGATAAGAGAATGTTTTTGAAAAAATACCTTCCAAAAGTCAACGTGTAGAATAATATTTAAACCCCAAAGTATGAATAATAGATACAACTGAAATAAGGCATGAAAAAATATTTTTTTAAATCAGCAATTTATATTAGCACTACTGTTTTCCATTTTAGCATGAAATTAATTGTAAGGGCAAACTCCAGGACATCTTACAGCTATAATCTATACTGTCTTCTTAGCCTTTAAAATGACTTAATGAAGGCAAAGTTAAGTCTTGAAAGGTTTCATTACCATTAAAGGAGCAGCACATCCACCAATCTCTTTCATAATGTTAATGTGATTTCTCTAGCACATAAAATTTAATTACTGAAAGACATAATGTATTACCAAGGGACCCACCTTGCACAGAAAATTGATACTCCCTCCATGTCTTTACTCCTGCTGCCCAACTCTCCATCCAAATTCTGTTTCTCTCTAAATCCAAGCTGTAGTTCCAATTATCTCTCTTGCTTGAAACATTCTCAATTCCCAATGATTATTTCATGTGTGAACTCCAGACTCTGCCTAGATGCATAAATTAGATCAGTAAGAACAAGGAGACATAGGAGGCCAGCCTGAATGAACAAGTGTGTGTTACAGAATTCTGGTGGAAATGTTAAATAGATGGGTAAAGTGGATGGGAATTAAAGGAGCCCTAAAAATCAACCAAGAAATTTTGCTGTGTAGATACAATGCAGTAGTTTTTATTTATAACTAAATACCATTCATTTTATTTAGCCATTCTTACTTAAATGAAAAAAAGAGGTTCAAATCCTTGCTCTGCCTCTTCCTAAACATATTACCTAGGGCAAGTCATGTAATCTTTCTGAGCCCTGATGTGCTAGAATTGGTTGTGTTGACATATTTTAGGAGAAAAAAAATAAAATGAATGGATACAATATAGAAGTTTATTTTCTCCCAGTTTAAAGTTCAGACGATATATAGTATAGAGCTATCAGACAGGTACAGCTGAACAGAAGGACTGAACTCCTTCTATTCCCAATTTCATTATCCTAGAGTATGACCTCATCACCATGGTCCTAGTCAGTGTCCACATTCTAAGCAGCAGGATGGACGAAGGGATAGGTAGAAAGGATAAAAGATGTAGGCCAGCTGTCTTGTAGGGAAGTTTGCCACCTAAAACTTACATACTAAATCCCACTGACCAGACTTGGTGATATGGCCACACTTTCTGGCAAAAGAAGGTAAAGAATGTCATCTTTAGGTTAGGAAGTTATAAACCCAGCTAAAAATATCCACTGAATATCAAAAAATGGAAGGAAAAATTAGGGAATTAACTGAAATATTAGTTATTTAAGTTATACTATTATTTACCTTAAATCTTAGAATAGAGATAATATCTACTACATGGATTATGGGGAGGGTCAGAACTAAATGAGAACTAAACAAAGTATCCTTATACAATGCTGTATCAGTGAAAGCCCAATCCTCTTCTTCCTTAGGCACAAATATAACCTTATCCATACAGATCTCTTTAGACACAGGTACAATTCATTAATATTTCCAAGTAGAAAAGTGAATATTGCAATGCCATAATTTCTTCCTTTTTAGGCTCACAGATATCAGCAACCAAACACAAAATGCTGCTTACTGCACATTTCAACTATGTTAGTCAGATTTTTGTAACTGTGAACAAAATACCTGGATAAACAACTTAAAGGAAGGTGTTTTATTTTGGTTCATGGTTTCAAAGGTTTCAAACTATGGTCAGCTGGCACTATAGCTTTAGGTCTGAGGTGAGGCAGAGCTAATTATGGTAGAAGGGCATGGAAAAGAAAAGCTGCTCAGCTCATGGTAGCCAGGAAGCAGAGAGAGAGAGAGGAAGGGAACAGAGAGAAGATAAATCCTTCCAGGGTATGTGCACAGTGACCCACTTCCTCCAACTAGGTGCTACCTCTTAGTAGTCCATTCAGCCACCAGTGGACTAATCTACTGATGAGGTCATGATCCAACTACTTTCCAAAGCCCTGCCACTGGACTCATGAGACTTTGGGGTACAGTGCAGATCCAAACCATAATACCAATTTTATATAACTGTTTGCATTGTATATTGCAAAAATGTCCACTAGAACAATAGGAGACTGTCAGTGAGATCCTGAGCTTATCCTTTCCTCCTGAATGTGAGCACCACTAGATCAATGACTTTGCACTGGAAGATGACCGTGTACATAGTTAAGGACAATTACTTGACAAAATTAATAATGTAATTATCAAATATATAACAGAGAATACAAATATTCAATATCTAAAAGAGAGAAGAAAGAAGTTAGTAGGATGCATCCTTATTATGAACACACTGGAGCCTTAAATAACAATATCATGGATGAGATGGAATTTTATTTATTTATTTACTTACTTACTTATTTTGGGGGACTGGGGATTGAACTCAGGGAGACTCAACCACTGAGCCACATCCTCAGCCCTATTTTGTGTTTTATTTAGAGACAGGGTCTCACTGAGTTGCTTAGCGCCTTGCCTGCTGTTGCTGAGGCTGGCTTTGAACTCGCGATTCTCCTGTCTCAGCCTCCCAAAGTGCTGGGATTACAGGCATGCGCCACCACGCCCAGCTGGATGAGATGCTTAGAGAAAACTCTTCCACTATGATGCATAGTTAAAAGTTGGATACATTAAAAAAAAATAATAACAATTTTAGATACACAAAGGAGCTAGCAAAAATGTAATGATATTATCTAAGGACAGAAAAGATAAAACTAGAATCCAAGGAAGTAAGTAATGCTCAAGCTGGGGGCTGCTTTGGGATCTAAGAAGATAAAGTCTGTCAGCTTTATCTTCTTAAAGCCCACAGACTTTAGGTCTGGGTAGGCTTAAACTGACACTATTCACTTTTTAAAGTAGGAATTCATGAGAGCAAATAACCTTTTCTAATTGGATGACCTAGGAGGAAAAAAAAACACACAGAGAGGGAGTCAGTAGGATACACTCTCATCTTGACTTTAGCTCTAGGTGAGGAAGAAAGGAAGGAAGGAAGAGGAAGGGCAGTGAAGGGAAGAAGCAGAGAGGGAAGGATTCTTAACCAAAAAATCTACACTTAAGAAGGAGTTCAGAATCAGAATTCAAATCTATTGCATAACCCCAAAAGCCTTAAACTAAACATGGAATTTAGAGTAGTCCCAAGTAGTTAAGTGTTCCCGGGTTCCAAAAAAAAACCAAATGCACATCTTACCTGAAGGAATGAATTTTTAAACAATGCCTTAAATATGTCATACAGATAAAGCTCACAAACAAAAATCACTGAAACAACAGGCAAGAAAACACCATGAGTAGTTGGGTATGGTGGTAGGTGTCCAAAATCCCAGCAACTTGGGAGGCTGCGGCAGTAGGATTGCAAGTTTGAAGCCAGCCTGGGCAACTTAGCAAGACCCTGTCTCAAAGTAAAATAAAAAGGGCTGAGATTGTAGTTCAGTGGTAGAGCACCCATGGGTTCAGTCTCCAGTACCACAAAAACAAACAAAAATCACCAGGAGTAAGAAAAGGCAGAAACAATAAACCACAGAATCAGAATGGCAAAGACAGCAGATGTTGGAATTTTTCAAATACAAGCTATAAAATAAGAAAGTTCAACTTTAAAAGGGAGAGAAAGAGAAAGAAATTGAAAGAACTGATGAGGAATCAAGGACCATTGCTGTTGGCCAAGCACATTTACTAAGGAGACAAAAAAATTCTGGAGATGAAAGTAAAATAAGTGAAATTCGAAGTTTAATGAAAGATTAAACAACAGATTAACCTCAGTTGAAGATAAAAATTAAAGGATTAGAAAACAAATATCTCAGTGTTTCCCTTTAAAGCCAATCCTGAAAGATAAGCATTTGGGCACACGTAGCTAATTTAAGAGGTGAAAGAAACACCAGTGAAGAAATGAGTGAATGATACAATAAAGGCAAAGGAGCAAAGTAAGTGTGCTATCAAGCCAGTGGCCATTGCAGGAAAGAGGAGTTAAATTCACTGGAGGCTCTTTGTAAACCAATCTAGAACACATACCTCAAAGTTAGCCCACAGGAAATCAAAGGATCTAGGGTGTTTACTCACTGGTTGAGGGATGTTTCCAAGAAGCTATCAATCACCACATACTTCTGACCTGCCTCAGGCATGGCAAAGAGGTCCCTGAAAGCCTGAGCAAAGAAATTCAGATGTTGGCAGCTAAAAGCTAGGCAGACATGACTGAAGTGGTAAGTGTAGGAAGATATATGTAAATGGGGTATCAGCATATTCTGCTACAGTTGTTTTCGAAGAAATTCACCAGACTGCAGCATATAGAAGCAGAGTTGAAAAATGTGGAAGAAAGATTCAGAATCTTGGAAAACAGAGAGAATATGCATGTTGTATGATCTTGCAATTCTATCCCAAGGTATATTACCTAGAGAAACTCTAGCACACGTACACTAGGAAATGTGTATAAGACTATATACAGCTGCATAGGTCATAACAGCAAGAAAATAAAAAACAGAAACCCGATATCCATCAAGAATAGAAAGATAAATAAATTCGGGTATATTTACATGATGTAATTCCACAAAGCAGTAAAAATGAAGAACTGTTTATATACATTACTATGAATAAATCTCTCAAACATAGTATTGAACAAAAAAAAGTCATAGGAGAATATATACCATATGATTTATATAAAGCTCAAAAACAAGCAAAACAATAATATATTGCTTGGAAACTAACACTAATGGCCAGTTATTATATAGTGCTTACACTGTGCCAAGGCACTAGTTTAAATATTATACAAATATTAACCTATTTAATTTTTATAGCCATTCTATAAAGTAGTATTCTCATTATTCCCAATTTATAGATGAGGGAACTGAAGCACAGAGATTAGGTGATTTTCCCACAGTTACACAGTTAATATGACATGTATAACGAAACTAGAAAGAAAACAACAGAAATATTGTTTATAACCAAAATCAAGTTAGTCGCTATCTTGGCAAAGAAGGATATAATCAGAGGTGCTTCCAGGATCCTGGATATACTCTTTCTTTACATATATAATGGGTTCATATGTGTTCATTTTGTTACTATTCTTCAAGTTAAACATATGTTATGTGCTATTTTCTACTTATGGTATATTTCACAATTTAAATTATTAAGAAAGAAACACATTAGCCTAAGCAAAGATTAAGAGGCAAAAGTGTGCTCATCTTAACAAAAGATAATTTATTAGAAAAAGAAACGATTGATTAGAAAGTCAAAAAAGTAAAGCAAGAAGAAAATCATAACAAAAAGACTTTGAATTTATAGAAATATTGCTATGTACATTAAAGAAAAACCGCATTTGACTATCCAGTTCAACCTAGGGTGAAAGGCTTGCAATTGTGCTGAGGATATAGCTCAGCTGATAGAGTGCTTGCCTCGCATGCACAAGGCCCTGGGTTCGGATCCCCAGCACAGGGAGGGAGGAAGGGAGAAAAGGAGGAAGGGAGGGAGGGAGGGAGGGAGGAAAGGAGGAAGGAAGGAAGGAACGAACGAATGAACGAACGAACGAACGAACCAAGACTTGCTGGGTGTGGAAGCGCAAGCCTGTAATCCCAGCACTTTGGGAGACTGAGACAGGAGAATCGCCTCAGCAATAGCGAGACGCTAAGCAACTCAGTGAGACCCTGTCTCTAAATAAAACACAAAATAGGGCGGGGGACGTGGCTCAGTGGCCAGTCTCCCTGAGTTCAATCTCCAGTACCAAAAAAAAAAGAAAAGAAAAGAAAGGCTTATAATTGTAAAAGGACCAGCAATAGAAACCTATAATTAAATGATAAAGAGACACAGAGCACAGGCAGTCAACCAAGATGCAGCAAGAGATTCACAGAAATGTTGTCTGGTGCTTAGATAATGAGTTTGAAGTGATTCCCCTGATCACAGACAGACTCTGGAGTCACACAGACATGATCTGGAATTGAGTATCTGTAATTCACTGGTTGTGAGACCTTAGAAAAGTTGTTTAATCTCAGAGCCTTTATTTCCTCCCATGGCATAATGAGGATCAATAGTATGTTACAAGTTGTTTTGTTTTTTGGTATTGGGATTTGAACCCAGAGGTGCTTTAACACTGAGCTACATCCCCGGGATCTTTTTTAAATTATTTATCTTGAGATAGGGTCTTGCTAAGTTGCTGAGGTGGTCTCAAGCTTGCAGTCCTCCTAACTTAACCTCCCAAGTCACTGGGAATACAGGTATGCACCACCATGCCTGGCTGTTGCAAGGTTTAAAGGAGATAATACATATAAGTAGCAGAGTACCTAGAGCTTGTAGTAAATCAACAAAAATTGGTATTGTTATTTGCAGTGAACACTGACCTTTATTTTCCTTTCTCTATTTTGGGGTACCTTCTCTTGCTCAGGAGAAGTGCATTTCCTCTCCTCCTGATAGGAGCCTATAACTCAATCCAGAATAATAAGATTTATCCCCAAGACTTTGGATGGAGTTAAGGGGAAAGAGGAGCCATGCTTTTTCTAAGCTCACTAATTCCAGAGATGTGAGCTAGAGCTTAGGCAATGGCTATATTTGGAACCATAAAGGTAAAGTCTGCCTAAAAATAAAATTAACTCAGGAAAACAGAGAGAGAGAGAAAGACAGAGAGAAAGAATAAAGGAGATGGGGGTGGGGTGGGGGGGAGCCCTGGGTCCGAAAGACATTGAAGCCCCTGAGCCCAGCCACATCTAAATAGATCCATACTTTTAACTTCTCTGTTAAGTAAAGTAATAATTTACTTTGCTTTATTAATCTGAATTATGTTTCTGTCACTTATAGTCTAAAAATCCTGACTAATAAATGAATTAATACATAAAGAGCAGTTAGAGCAATATAAATCAGCTATTATTATAGTATCAATATATCTTTCTTTTTCCTTACACTGTTAGCATGTGTTTTTATTACTTATTTTTCCATTATTTTTTCTATGTTTTAGCCATTTATAGTAGCCCCCTTATAACTGGGATATGTTTCAAGACAACCCCAATGGTTGTCTGATATCATGGAGAACATCAAAGCATACTAATACTGTTTTTTCTTATATAAACCTACCTATGATAAATTTATAAATTAGACACAGTAAACAAATTAGCAATAATAATTAATAATAAAGTAGAATAATCATAACAATATGCTACAATAAAATTGCAAGCATCACTACTTCACAGTTTTGGAGGTCATTATTAAGTAAAATAAAGGTTACCTGAACCACAAGCACTGTGATACTCTGATAGTCAGTCATTCTGATAACCAAAATGGCTGCTAAGTGACTAACAGGTAGGTAGTACATATGGCATGGATACACTGGACAAAGGTATGACTCAGGTTCCATGTGGGAAAGAGCAAGCTGGTACAAGATTTTATCACACTGTTCAGAATATCACACAATTTAAAACCTATGAATTGTTTATTTCTGGAATTTCCATTTAATATTTCCAGATTACAGGTTACCACAGGTAACTGAAACTAGCAGAAAGCAAAACTATAGATAAGGATGACTACTGTGTATTATTTCTCTCAAAGATGTTTTAATCATTGCATAATTTTTTATCTGTTTATGTTTAATCATCTTGTGTGTGTGTTCTTTCTGAAACTTTTGCCAATATACACATTCAATACATCCATGATCAAATTTTGTATTTTACCTGAGGGTGACTAGCCCCAAACTTACAGCTTGACTGATTCTAGAATCAACCAACTAAATCACTTCCAGATTCCTGACCCTCAAAAATTAGGTGAGTTAATGACAGTTTGTTGTTTTATGCTGCTAAATTTGGGAGTATATGTTACATTGCAATAGGTAATAGATATAATCTCTTCTCACAAGTTTTGCCTCTAACCAATGGACATGTTCATTTTTAAATTGAAATCTTGCTTTAGAAAGACTTTTTCCTCCTTCATTTTTTTAACTATGCTGTTGTGGTTTTTCCATTTATTATTTCCTTCAGAAATATTATTCAAAGAAATTGGATATCTAAGACATGTCATCCAACTATTAGCATATCACTTTTAATCTTTTATTCTTCGAAACTATGTTTTGGAACCATTTCTCAAATTTGTCATTTACTACACGAATTCCCTCTTCATGGCTTCAAGTATTTTATTTGCTGCCTCCAGTCTGGTATCTTTTAGCTGTTATATTTAGCTTTATTGAATCTTTTCTTAGGTTTTTCACATATTTTTTCCAGAATAGCCTACTCTTATTTTTCAGAGAAAATGTCCTCTTATTTATTTTTTAACAATTGGAGTAGATATTTTCTAAAATTGTCCTCTGATTCACATAGGAAATCTATTTCAGATGCAGGCAATCTCCCTGAATCATCAGGACAGAATAGCATAATGGTTAAGTGTATGGATCAGGAATCATTCTGTCAAGGTTCAAATCCCAATCTTGTCACTATGAGCTCTATAACCTTGGATAACGTCCCTAAACTCTCTGTCTTCAACTTCCTGCCTGAAAATTGGGGCAAGAGTATTGTCTTCTCATAGAGTCACTAAGCTGCAACATGTGAGGTGGATAGAAGCACTTCAGTGCACAGTGTGTTCTCAAAAACATGAATGATTATCAGGACAATGGCAAGCTTAACTTGTGCTGTAGAATGTTAGCATGCCACCCTGCCAACTTCCCTCTAGATTTTTCTGTTAACTCATCTTCTTATAGTCCTGACATAGAAGGAAAGTTAAGGGCAGAGAGTTACCCTGCCTGGGCTCATACCCAAACTGGTCCAAGACCTTATCCTAACACTGATGAAAAGTCAAGATTGTTTCACTTCCTGGTTAAAAATAAAGTTTAAAACTTAAACATAATTTTAAACATTTTTAAACCAGAAAATTCTTGTCTTGTTTTGCTTCTTGTTTTTAACATTTTTGTTAGTATGATTATACATAATAATAGATTCGTTATTAGATATTTGGACATGCACACAATATAACAATATAATTCGGTCAGTTTCATGCCATAGTACCTCCTATTTGGACATCAGACAAATATAGATACTGTTACTTGCTATTTTCCCAGCACAGATAACAAAAGGATGAGGCCAGTGGGCTGGGGATGTAGCTCAGTGGCAGAGTACTTGACTACATGTACAAGGCCTCGAGTTCAATCCCCAGAAAAATAAATAAATAAATAAGCAAACAAACAAATAAATAGAGCTATAAGACCCTATATGAATTCATCCCTGGGATGAGAGACCAGAAAGTTGAGATAAAGTTGAGCATATTTTGCATAGGAGAAGAATGTATAATTGTGGCCAAGAAGACAGGTAAATTCCATTATCAGACTCAATTCTTCATCCCTCTCTGTTTTCCTTGTAAGCACTCCCTCTACTTTGAAGTGCTGGAAAGTATATTTCCCCACCCCTTGATGTGGGAACATGTGGATTACTTGGGCCACTGGAACATTAAGAGGCAGTCACATGCAGGGGCTTGTACCTTGTGCAGTGGTGACTCTGCCTCCACTATGAGAACATGCCTGGGCTAATCTGCTATCCCAGGAGGAGGATGAGAGACATCTGGAGTAGAGCTGTCCCAGGTGCCCTAGCCTGAAGCAGAGTGAGAAACAGACCAGCCCATACGTGCAGAACCCCAGGTGGCTCACAGGCATATGAGGGCTAATAAATAATTGATCTAAGCCACTCTGTTGTGGAGTGGTTATTGTGCAGCAATTGCAGATCAATATTCCTGGTGAAAGAAAGCATTGCTGCAAAAGCATTCATAATGTTATAAACTACATTGTGTCCACCAAGTGTCATATTGGTGTCTTAGGCCCCCAAATTCGTTGTTGAAGCTCTAGCCCTTGATAAAGATTCTCTGCCTGACCAAAATTTAGACAGGCTTCTGAATCTTCTCCTAGGCCCTCTGTGACTTCCCTGTAAGTCAGCGAAGCAAGATATCTGATCACCCTCTGTATTTGTTTGTCAGGCTTGCACCACTATAACAAAATACCTGAGATGAAAGATTTATTTTGATTTTTGACTTTTGGTTTCAGGTTTCAGGGGTTTCAATTCATGGTCACTTGGTCCCATTGCTTTTGGGTCTGTGGCAAGATGGAAGCAAAAAGAGAAACGTGGAGACCAGTGTCCTGTTATTCTTTCAAGGAGATGCCCCTCTACAACCAGAAGACTTCCAACTAGGCCCCACTTCCTAAAGGTTCTACACTTTCCAATAGTGCCACAACCTAGGGACCAATGCTTTAACACATGGGCCTTTGGGAGATCCTTATCCAAACCATAGCAATAGCTAATCAGGTTCCTCATTCTTTACCAATCTCCAAGTGATGTCTGATCATTGTGGCTTATCTTCAGCAAGAACCCATTTAGGTTGGTAGGCTTCCTCTTACTCTTGTTTCCTCTTCATAATTTTCCATTCACTGATCCCCGTCCTGCTTCTTGTCTATAAATTCCCAGTTGCCCATGCAGTATCTAGAGTTGAGCCCAATCTCTCTTTTCCACTGCAAGATCCCACTACGGCAGTTCTTATATCTAGCTCTATGGTCCTGAATAAAGTTTGCCTGATCATGCTTTAACAAGCATCATTGAAGTTTTTCCTTTAACACCCCAAAATAACCATATTTGGAGACAAGGCCTAAAGGAGGTAATTAAGGTTAAATGAGGTTAGTCACCAGGTGAGGCCCTAATCTGATAAGACCTGTGTCCTTATCAGTAGAGGCAGAGGCTTTTCTCCCAACAAGAGTGCACACATGAAAGAACCATAGGAGGACATGGCAAAAAAGGCTGTCATCTGTGAACTCGGAAGAGAGTCCTCACCAGAAACAAAGGCCAGCACCTTGATCTTGAACTTCCAACCTCCAGATGATGAGAAAATAAATGTCCATTGTTTATGCCAGACTATCTGTGGCATTTTGTAATGGCAGCTGCAGCAAACTAATGCAGGTAAGTTGCAAACAGTAGAGGGTCTAGTGATTTCTGCCAGTCCCCTGCAACTCAGGTCATGCTGGGGGGACTCTCTGTGAAAATTGGGAGAACCAGCATGTCAAAGGAGATAAGAATGTCTTCTTCCAGCAATTGGTGGAAAGGGAAAGTGAGTTTAATGATTATCCCAAGGGAAGCTTTCTATGTGCAAATCTGGAGACAGAACCTCTTTGTCAGCAAGTTTAGATGGGGGTCCAAAATTGAGGTTGAACTCTTTGTCTGCATTACTTTTAGTCTATTACACATTGGGGTCCCTAAGTGAATTAAAGTTCAGCCACTTTAGGTAATTATAGTAACTGTTTTGCTTTAGTCAGAAAGGTCAAGAAGAAGGCAAGGAGATCTGCCATATCCCTGCTCTCATCTTCTTTTATATAAAACCATCCTTCTTCTCTTTGGTCTCATTTGTTTGATAAACAGCTGCATTAAATTTAGTCTTGAGTCACTCTACCACAGCTTCGCTTCTGAAAAAGATCCTCTGGGAGTTTTTGCTCATTAAGAGAGTAGCCAGCAGGACAGAAGGGGTGAGCTCTTCCCACTGGGAAGAGTTACATCAAACCAGAGATAAGACTAGGGATCCTAACAGCAGCATTCATTATGTGTATATCTTGGTTCAGTGCTAAGCCTTTATCACATATCAGTTTCTCTTGTCTTAGTAAAAGTCCTCTCCCTCCCTGATGTCATCATTTCCCTTCCTGTCTTTGAGGGTAGAATGTATCACCTCTGTTTTTAGATAGTTGATTCTCAGCTGTTAATACGGGATAGGTATGGAGGGAAGAAATGGAATATACACTATATGTTTTGTCCCTTCCTGACCTAACACTGTCATACTAATGTTAACAACAGCTTGGAAAAGGGGAAATGGGAAAATGAAATGCTAAAATGATAGGGAGTAGTAGTATTTTGTGGGAATGCTAATTGGAGTATGGATATAAATGATATAGGGCTAATATAGGGTCTCTCACAAACTACATATCCAATAGATATTTATATCAAATAAATGCTTGTTACACATATGCATGAATAAATATTTACAATTTTTAATATTTTTAAATTCAAATTTTTTTCCAAAATACAAAATGAAACTGCAGTGAGAAACCATCTCAAGCCAGTTAGAATCACTATTATCAAAACAACAACAACAACAACAAATACTGGCAACTTCATGGAGAAAAAGGAACCCTTATAAACTGTTGGTGAGAATGTAAATTACTACAGCCATATGGAAAACAGTATGAGGTTCCTCAAAAACCTATATATAGAATGACTATGATCCAGCTATCCCACTCCTGGGTCTACCTCTGAAAGAAGTGAAGTCAGTGTACAAAAGAGATACCTGTACACACCCATGTTTATTGTGGCACTATTCACAATAGCTAATATCTGCAATTAGCCTGGATGCCCATCAACAGATGAGTGGATAAGAAAATATGGTATATATATACAACAAAGTATCATTCAGCCATAAAAAAGAACAAAATCCTGTCATCTGCAACAAAATGGATAGAACTGAGCAAATTATGTTGAGTAAAATAAGACAGACACAGAAAAAAGTATCCCATGTTCTCTCTCATATATGGAAACCAAAAAAATTGAAAGTCTACCTGAAAATAGAAGAGAGATTATTAGGGACTGGGGAGAGAGGGATAGAAGAAGGATATACAGACATGATCAATGCATAATGTATGTATATATGGAATATCCCAGAGATTTCTATTTATTTATACAACTAACATGCATACATAATAATAATAAAGAGAAACCAGAAAAATTTCCAACATAAGGTGATATTCTCCCTAGTTGCTACAGAGTCAGTGCCAAAAACTCCCAAAATGTCAGTACTGTCACCTAGAGGTATTTTTATTGAAGGAATTTTGAAATATTTTTATCTAATTAAGCTCATTTCAATTATATATTCCTACTACTGAATTTGAATTTATTAGTTGAAATTTGGGAAGGTTTGTGTTTGGTAATAAGAGCATATCTAGGGGCTGGGATTGTAGCTCAGCGGTAGAGCGCTTGCCTTGCATGCGTGAGGCCCTGGGTTCGATCCTCAGCACCACATACAAAGCAATAAAATAAAGACATTGTGTTCATCTACAAATAAAAAAAAATCTTTAAAAAAAAAAAAAGAGCATTTCTAGGTACTGAGGTTGAATTTGACCATTTGTTTCCCCCCTGCAGAGATCCCATAGAATAATTCAAAGATCCTGAATAGAACAGACATAAGGTGATC
This sequence comes from Xerus rutilus, assembly GCA_028644305.1. Lineage (NCBI taxonomy): Eukaryota > Metazoa > Chordata > Mammalia > Rodentia > Sciuridae > Xerus > Xerus rutilus. The sequence goes on from CM053403.1 coordinate 112,257,108, forward strand.
GGTGTATTTCACTGATGGTCAGCAAAGCTTGATGTCCAATGGGAAGCTTTAAGGTGGTGGCTGCCATGTACATAAGCCTTTTCCATGAACTGAGGTCCTGCATCAGCTAACAAGTATCCAAATGCACCCTGGGTAGACAGACCTCTAACTCAAAAACATAGCCACATGCAAAACTGCTAAGCTCAAATTCCCTCTCCATAGAAAATTGTTCATAGGAGGTGGGCAACCCCTTCCAGGGAGCCCAGAGGGTGTAATACTGCTAGCAGTGAATAAGAATAGTCAATGGTCAAAAATCCCAAGTGATGGGCCCCAATTGCGGTCTTGTTCAAATGCAGAAAGAACACCAGGAGGTTAATCCTTAGTGAGCACCAACAAGGTCCATTTCAAATGTAAAAGACCATGAGGCTCATTTCCTTTGTCCCCTTCTTTGTCCCAGAGGTGGGGAAACCTAAGGTGGGAGTCAACTGGGATGGGAGGAGTTATAGGAAAGCTCAGGCTAAAGGGCACAACAAATAAACCTTAATATTTTTTCAATGCCTGTTTTACAAAGATTTTGCTCCATACTCTACCCAGAACCATATAAGCCTCTAAACTAGCACACCAAAATGGGTTTTTCTGCTGTCAGGCCCCCTTCCACACTGTGGGAGTTCTATCTCTTCTTGATTAAATGAATCCTGCTCTGTTTACCCTTCCCTTCCGTTATTGTCTGTGGATTTTATTCTTCAAATTTGTGAGGCAAGAACCTAGAATGAAATTGGGGAAGCAGGGAATTCAGTCTCATCTCAGAACTCCAGTTTCAGCAGCATTCAAATCCCCTTGGGGAAGAGGCCTGGGTGGCCATACCCCAATGAAACATTCTTTGTAATAATTTTTTTAAAAAAGGAAACAACTAAATACTATTTGAAAAATTATGATGTCCCACAAAATAATTGTAAGCAAATGTTCAGAAGAAGGATTAGTCTAATCTATGTGTAGTGATATGGAAATATCTCCAAAATATACAATTAAACAAATTTTAAAAACAGCCAAGATGCAGAAGGATAAATATTGATTCCTTGCGTGTTTTTGCAAAGGATAAACATTTGCAATAATGAACTATTTTAATAGTGATGTGATCTTTACTTCAATATTTCCTGGTGTTCTGTGACCTTTCTGTTATTTGGGCAGCAGTCAGAATCTTCTACTGCCTCTGAGAAGTACTACACAGAGAACAGAGATGTCAATTCCTGACTGTGCATTTTTTAAATAGACTTTTGATACTTCCTGGCACAATAGCTTTGCAGGGTTCAAAAGTTAACACTTACGAGTTATATGAAGCCAGCTTTTGAGGTGCATATCATTTATGCCACAAGCTAAAATTCTCAAAGAATATGTGCTCAGTCAGATCCAGTTTTTCTCACTCTCAGACTAAAGGAGGATTCCACAGGCTAGGAGAGTGAGTGGCATGTTGTGGGATGCTTAAGAAAGGGCCCCCTGCCCTGCCACCACCCTCCCCCCACCATGTGCTGGGGAGGATATGATGGAAACCTGAGATAGTTGGGAGTAGCAGGACAGAGAAGACCTGAGCCCCACCTCAGGGAAGGGAGCACCAAGGGACCAAAATCTTCATCCCCCTCACATCTTGGCTGTTCATCACATTCTGGCCCCCAAGCCCTCAAAGCTTAGCTACAACTCCTAGGAAAGAGCAGGAGTAAACCCTGAAATTTCTATGCTTCACCTCCCAGTGGCAGTATAAAGGTAGACTCAGTTTTCGTATTATAGAAAAAATATTAATTGTATTTCCTGCCACCTGAATATATGTCCTAAATTTTGCCATTGCTTATACTCATCTATATCAAATGTATGTATTACAAATTTCTGAAATTCTAACAGTGGTTACCCCTAGAGAAGGGAACTTGAAAAGAAAGGATAGAGGCTTCTATTTTTCATTTTCCTCTCTATACAGTATTTCGACAATGTGTAATAATACAAGTACCCCTTCATTTGGTGAAGGTATTCCAGGAAGAGGGATCCACTCCTGGAAATTAGAGCACTGACTGCATCAGAGATACAAGGTTGTTGAAACTTCACCCAGAAGATGTGTTCCTGGAACTGTACACTTGCAATAACAGCTCTGTTCTCTTCACATCCCTTAAAGTTGAAACAGACCTCGCTGATCAGTTTCTTCAGACCTCCATTCATTCAATTGCTGACCAGTCAGTCCCGGGTTACAATCATTTTATGCTAATGTCAAAGGACATCCATAAATCCCTGACTGCTGACTGAACTTTACCCTTGCTTCTTCAACAATGTCCTTGAATATACTCCCAGCACCTTGAAACTTGCACTTAAGCACCACCATGATGTTCTCACTTGGCCTTGGTGTTCCAGCATCATCACTCACACAGCTTTGACAACTCTCATGAGTCAGGGTGATTCACCAGAACACAAAATAATAGGCAGAAAGCAAGACCACAGTAGAATAACAGCATGCATCACCAAATATAGTTGATTAGGAATACAATGATAAATTGTATACTAGAAAATAATTACAGTGAAAATAATTGCAGTGTTGTGCATTTAATGAAGGAGCAAACCACACTATATGTATTTATGAATATGTCAAAATGAATCCACTATTATGTTTAACTATAAGACACTAATAAAAACATTTTTTTAAAAAATGTAAAAACCAATGTATATAGAGAAGGTAAAATTTGAAGAGTTACCTCTCCTTCACTGAGAATACTATGAAATAGTAAAGCTCTATACTAGGTTCAGGTCCAACTCCACAAGAGCCACTCATTGTATCAAATAGCTCTAGAGGGGAAAAAACTAGATGCAAGTGTTGCTTTTTAACTAACAAGAGAACATACACGGTATATATAGTGGAAAGTCAATTAACACAAAGCTGGTGAATTCATTTATAAGAGTGGTGGGTTAATTAACATAGGTCTGGGAAGTTCACAAATAGCTTAAGTCAGCAAACTCAGTTTTCCATGCAAACAATTCATGGTTTAAAGAATGGCAGTTTTCCACAAAAGACACACTTTTCAATATTCTCAGTTATCATAAGCTTTCAAGTTAAAATATTACTTTCCAAAGAAGTAAAATAAAAACTGTAGAGGTTTAAAAATAGAATGTCATAGAAAGCTTTCTGCTGCTTCTTATATGTCAACAAGCATAAAGAAAAAAAAATCTGCAATCATAATGACAAGAAATAAAGCATACATAGTTTTAAATTTAAATAGGACCTTTGCCCCACCAGCCTAGTCTGTAAGGGAGCTCTCAGCTCTGTAGTTAAGTCATTCCACTGTTCCCTGTTCACCTCACTGGGATATGCAGTAGAGGAATCTGCACTTAAATTTCCAAAGGACTTATTCAGCAAAACATATCTTAACAAAACATTCCATCAGTTAGAATTGGGACACGTAATTTCTTCTTATTGTATCTGAGGCTAATACAAAGTTTTTTTGTTTGGGAGTTCTTTTGATCCTTGTAATGCTGTTTTCTTTGCTTTTCTTCTTCTTCCTTTTTTTTTTTTTTTTTTTTTTTCCTTTTGGTATTGAACCCTGGGGCACTTAACCACTGAGCCACATCCCCAGCTCATTTTTATTATTTTTTAATTTTGAGACAAAGTCCCTCCAAGTTGCTTAGGACCTTGCTAAGTTGCTGAGGCTGCTTTGAACTTGCAATCCTCCTACCTCAGCCTCCCAAGCCACTGGGATTACAGTCATGTGCCACCAAGCCCAGCTGTAATATTATTTTCAAGCTTCAGTAATACTCAACAAACAGAATATTTTACATTAAAAATTATGTTCTATGCTGTTTTCTGTGATAGATTATTTTGTATGTACACACATCTATTTTAGAAAAATGTTCCAGAGATAACTAGTGCTATAACAAATTAGTACTGCATGATGCAGCACTAAACTATTATCCAAATATTACTTTTATAGCAAGAAAAGACATTCAGTATATTAAAAAACAAACTATTATTTTTTTAAAACCTAAGGCCATTTTCAACATCCCTATAGATATAGTAAATGTTTTCAACAACTTTCCTAGTTAGCATCTCCTTGTCAGCTTTTTGTTTGGTTGCCCAACTTAGATTTGATTCTTTGTTCTTCTGTGGTTGGCTTACATTCCAGGGCAGGAGAAAAGCCACCTTTCATACATGGCATGGCAAGTTTTCTCTTATATTCCTTAAGACACTGGCGTGTAAGGGATTGGGTTGAAGGGCAGAGGGAGCAGAGTACAAAATGACCATCACGGCCCTCACATTCAGGCATCCCAGTGGCCCAAGACACTCTAGGGAAATTCCCATTACCTGGAAATGCAGCACCCAGAACCAAACCAGTTTGAGCTGCTAAACCAAAAGATGGAGACAGGTGGTTCAGGGGAGGCCTGGGGGTGAGGTTTCTCCACCTGTTACTCCCACGCACTCCAACCTCCCCAACCCCAGCTGCCATGCACTCAGAAGCATAATCTCACAAGCCTTTGCCATCTGCTCCACAGACCACCTGCCCTGACCCATGGAATGATGAGTTTAAACTAATGGGATAGTAAATGCAAATGGGCAGCTGGCTGTGAGTGTCTTTAAAAACCCTTGGAATGTGGTCCTGAGAATCCCTCACTCAGGGAAATTAAGCACTGACCCCAATTTATGCTTCCTCTTCCAGGTATGACGTTATAACTGGGAAATGACTTCTCTACCAAAACTCTACAATAAGCTTCCTTATGTGTAGTGGGGTCAAGTGTCCAGTTATCCACAAATGTGGAACACGAACTGGTGGATGCCACTTTGGGCCGAGCTCATTACAAAGCTAGTTCATCTTCCTCACTTTCTCCTTCTGTTCTCAGCCTGCTCTCCATGTGAGATCCTGCACCCCTTCCTACCACTCACCAGAGCATAAAAAAATGGTGTTTTCCTGCAGAGGTTCTGAGCACCTATTGGTCTAAACTACCTTAATTAAGAAATATTGAATTTGCCAAGTGAAAAGAGATTGAACCTGGTGGAGACAGCTTCCTTTGTCAGTATACTATCCAGAAGATCATTTTTCTTCAGGTTTTCTCCAATCTTATTTGCCATTCATGTGGGGAGTGCACATTTTATTGTGAAAGAATGAAAAGGAAATCCGTTCTTAAATTGTACCTTCTACAATGGGTCCATAGCGCAAAATGGTGACTATAGTTAATAGAGGTGTGTCATGTACTTAAAAATTGCTGAGAATAAGTTTTAACAATCCCACTACACAAACAAAAGACAAGTATATGATATAATACATATGTTAATTAGATCAATATGTACACATTTGGAAACATCATGTACATCAGAAATATATAAAACTTTATTTCAACTAAAAATGAAATTGTTGTTTCATTTAATTAAGAGTCTATATGACAGAAACAAATTGTGACTTGTGGCAGTGAGATGAGAATACACCATATTCATAGTAACAACTGACCACAGCTTCCTGATGAAAAGGTGCCTTGCAGACTTGCTGTGGGCTCCTGTAGCTCTTGAGAGGATGGTGGGTTTGACAGCTATATCTGATCCGGAGCACTCAGTGCTAAATATAACCCAAGACCTTCAGATTCTGTGGCTGGGGAGCAGCTGCCTGTGCCATGCAGTAGCAAGCTTTGATGCTGTGCAGTCCCTTCACCACTGTGGCCTAGGGGGACAGCATCCAGGTCTCTGGCTTTCACAAGCGAAGCACAAACACTGTAACACTGGCTTGGGGGGCTTGGGGTTTGAGGTGGAATGAACACATGAAGAATGCCTAAGTATAGGCTGAACGTCTGATTTCCTTTTGTATTTATAAAGTGAGTATAATACTAACTGATGGGGTTCATATGAAGATTAAATGAGATAATGCATGTAAAACACTTAGCATGGTGCCAAACACGTGGTAAATGTTGCCTTTTTTAATTCAAGAACATATAAATAGTCAAAATCCATGAAATGACATATCACCATACCATCCTCTCCCAATTCACACATCTTTAATTTGGCAGTAAAGCCCTTTTCCTTTCTTGATTAAGTTTATCTTTACATATTATTGGTAGCCATCTCTGAGAAACACTTTGCAGGGTCCACATCCTCCAAGCCATAGCTATCACGTGACCAGGCTTCTCTCTTTGCCACCAGCCTGTCCCTTAAACTAATTGAAGTTCAGAAGCACTAAGTTATAAAAAGAATGATGTGATTTTATTATCAAGTAATCATTGGAGCTTGGGTACAGATGCTTAGTTTGAATACTTAGAGTCTGGCTGATTTGTTGACTCACACTGAAAAATTTTTGTGTGTGAACCAAGGCACCTGATATGATCTAGGACATTCCCAGAGAGACCCTCTTGGAGTCTGGTGGCCTCTCTGTCCTGTGCCATTACTGTTATACTCACTGGACCCAAGCCTTCCTGACCAGGGGAAGATAGCCCAGCAAACAGGACCCAACAGCGGCTGAGGGGGAGCTCTTCTCCTCCCCCTCCTCTTTGTCATCTGTCTCCAGATTAAAGGGAAAGAGCTTTGACCCTTACCCTCTCCTCTCCCACTGGATAAAGAGTGCCATAAAGGAGCCATATACTTTGAGTCTCTGCTCTCTCTATACGAAGGAAGAATCTGCTTAGATGTCCCATTCAAGCAGAATGTCAATCTTTACTTAGAGATAACTTTAAGGAGATATTTGCTAGAGACAGATGAATAGATTTAGCCCTGAGTCGGCTTTTAAAATGACCCTGGCATTAAGAAAAAAGTGGCCTTCCATCTCTGAGACTAGATGACTACTGACTATGATGTTATAGGTGAAACAGAGATAGCAGGTAGGTTCAGCTGGGGGCAGGATTGGCCTTTCTCATCTACATCAAATGCTTCTGCTCTTTCAATAAACAGTTTTAAATTATGACAATGTAAACTTTTTCATGTAAGTGATACAGTTTGGATATGAAATGTCTTTCAAGGCCCCATAAGTTAAAAGCTTGGTCCCTAGCTTGGCACAATTGGGAGATAATGGAAACTTCAAGAGATGTGACTTACTGGGAAGGTTTTAGACATCAGGGGCATGCTCTTGAAGGGGATTGTGGGACCCCCATCTCTTCCTCTTTCTTGGTTTTGCTTTCCACCATGAGGTGAATAGTATTGCTCCTCTGTATGTTCCCTGTCATTGCCATATGGCATCCCCATCAGAGGCCCAAAAGTAGTGGATCCACGTAATTGTACACTAGAACCTCCAAAACTGTGAGCCAAAATAAAACTTTTCTTTTTATAAGTTGCTTGTCTCAGGTCTTTATTACAGTGACAGAAAGCTTACTCACACAATAGATCATACATATAAAGCATTGCAGATGTTTGGATCAGCATGTTTTCTTTTTCCTCTAGACACTCTAGTCTCTGGCAATTGCCAAGAATAAAGCCTCTGGGGACTCAGGTCACACCAATCAGAACATTCCCTTGCAACACCTGGCCATAGTATGAAGGACAGACTTTATAAAGCCATCTGACCCAGGGACAACTGAATAGGAAAAGGAAACCTTCCAACTGGAGTCTCAACCCATTTCCAATTCCAAACAACATTCAATAGCAATTGGTGCCCTTATGGAAGTAACACCTCCAAGTTAAGATGGGAACAACTGTTTCCCTCAGAGTACTTGTGCCAGTCAGTTACTGAATTTCCTCTAGAATCAGTATCATATCCACTATTTAATGCCACTATACAGGAAGTGAACTAACTCATTTGGGACATTCATTTTCCTAAAATGTGCTAGATTGCTGAACAGGCTAAGACACAAAACAATCATTAGAGCAAGAGTGAATTCTCTCAATGGCTTCTTTTTTCCCTAGCTTCAAATCACAGAAATTCAGTTCTCAAGTACTGCAAGTCTGCGGGGTACCATGACACACTCCTGTAATCCCAGCACTTTGGGAGGCTGAGACAGGAGACTCGCCAGTTCAAAGTCAGCCTCAGCAACAGTGAGGCCCTAAGCAACTCAACGAGACCCTGTCTCTAAATAAAACACAAAATAGGGCTGGGGATGTGGCTCACTGGTCAAGTACCCTTGGGTTTAATTCCTGGTACCAAAAAAAAAAAAAAATACTACAAGTCTGTGATACTAGTTCTAGATTTGAATCAGCTATGAGCTCTGCATGAGCCTTTTGTTCATCTGTAAATTTGGGGGGAGTTCCAAGAGGAAGCAGTGAAAATTACTTGGTTGACCATTGTCCCTCCAATCCTCTTCCTTCTGCAAATGCACAGCAACCACACATGGCTGCCACAAGCACACCGTTCCAGCCAACCGGGTGTTCCACAGTCTGTATCTTACATACTCTATCCATATAAGGAGCTCATTCTGAGTGAACCGTAAAACACAAGGCTAAGGAAAATATTGAGACTAATGTTAAAAGAATTTTCACCTCTCAACTTGACATATGTCATATTCTCTCTCCTTTTTATAGGGATCTTCTTCCTCTTCATTCACATACATTCCTTCTGAACGTGAAGTCACTCAACCAGAAACTCTTTCCACAGCCTGAGTCTTCTCTCTGCTAAATAAGATGCCACAGTGTTATGCAAGTCTCTCTCTCTCTCTCTCTCTCTCTCTCTCTCACACACACACACACACACACACACACACACACACACACACACACACCTAAGAATAGTGCTTCTAAAAACTGGTCACTCTAAGAGCTTTGATTTTTGAGGTCCAAATTAGGTCAAGAAAGCATTGCTTTGAAGCCTTTCCATCTTAAACTATCAAAGACAAAAGAATAATAAGTTTTGTCATGTTGAAACTCAGAATGTTATATCTTACAGAGAGGTAAAATGTATATGTTAAACTCAAGGGTATTAATATATCTGATATAATAAATATTTGGGCACATTCAGTAATAGAATCGCCATACCATGTTTTCATCCTCTATTATGGTACTTTCTAAACTTTGCCTATACCATTTTCTTGGGGTTGCTAGAATAAAGCATCACCAACTTGGTGGCTTGAAACAATAGAAATTTATTCTCTTGTAGTTCTGGGGATCAGATATCTGAACTTGAGTTGTCAGTGGAGCTAAGTTCCATCAAAAACCCCAAGATAGAGTCCATTCTTGCCTCTTCCAACTTCCGGCTTCTGGTGTTCTTTGGCTTGAATGGGCATCACTCAAATCTCTGCCCATTTTCACATGACCTTCTCTGAGTCTGTCTCGAATACCCCCAGTCATCGTCTTCATCTTCTTCTCCTCCTTCTTTTTCTTCTTGTTTTTGTGCTGGATACTGAGCCTGGGGCCATGCACATCTAGGTAGGTACTCTACCACCGAGCTATACCCCCAGCCCTGCCTTTCTCTTATAAGGACCTTTGTCTTTGGATTTAGGGCCTGCCTGGATAATCCAGGATAATCTCCTCATCTCGAGATCTTTAATTTAATTACATGTATAAATTATTTTTTCCAAACAAGGTAACCTTCACAAGTTCCAGTGATTAGGACGGGGACATGTCTTTGAAGACTCAGTTTAAGTCCCTACAGGGGATCCAAGTCTGCTGCAGAAACCCAGGAGCCCACCTCTTTTCTCAAGTACAGGGGTAAAGGGAAGGCAAGACAGAGCAGCAAGAATTCCCAGGCTCCCTAGTCATAGCTGGGCTATGGTTCTTATGACTTCAGCACAGCCCTTCCTGGGAGGCGGAGCCTCAAAGGCAAGAGTCTGCAGGACAGAGGCTGCGGGACCAAATGCCCACGCGCATTCCAAGCCACTTTCTGCTGTTTGTGGTGGTCTTGGCCAAGGCAAAGACCGGCAGAGCTACTGAAGAGTGACTGATAGTCATTCTGCTTTGGCAGCTACATCAACCCAGGTCTTCTGCCAGCTCATGGTCACCTGGAAGACTGTGCCTCCTGGGTTTAAGGTAGAGTCTAGGCTTTATCCCTTTTATTGTGCTGTGTCTTGGAATCTCCTCTCTCTGCTTCCCAGCTGCCATGAGCTGAGCAAACTGCCTCCGCTCTGCCCTTCCACCATGATGTTTCCTCCTTGGAGCCAGCTAGCTGACCTGGAACTGAGTCCTCCAAAACCTAAGCCCAAATACAATTTTCCTCCTTTAAGTTGTTCTTGTCAAATATTTTTGTCAGCACAACAAAAAACTGGCTGACACAACCTGCTTCTTTAAAAAATGCTCACAGGAATTCCACAGCCTTTCCATTCAATTAAAACACCCTTGAGGATGAGCCCAAGTGATTCATATCAGCATGTCTAAACATTTAGAGTAATGACAACAGTTCAAACTTTAGGGTCAAATAGGATGATACCCCAACTCTTTCTATCACAAGTTATATGACCTCAGAAAGCTTTTGTTACTTAACCTCTCTAGGCTGACTGGATTGATGAAATGATTATTGAGAATTATTATTCTTAATAAGCATGAAGAATAATTATTATTATTAATGCAAGGAAAGCATTTAATTCAGTGCCTGGCAAAATCAATCATAGTTAAATAAATGGTTGGGAGTTCATAAAGGCTGATTTTTACCCTTTTCTTGCTTGCATAACTGCCTTTTCCAGGAAACTATTCCAAGAAATGATAAGCATGATATTTATGGCTTCTAATTCAAAAATTCCCTTTACTCACCTTCTGATTCCCAGTAAAGACATTCCAAATTCTAGTGCTTCACATCAGCCTAGCCCCGCATGACAGGGATTTATGGTGGCCAGTGGCACAAACTTGATGTCACTGATTACTTTATCCCTTATGCTCATGTCATTTACATCCATGTCTTATTTCCATCTCTGGTCAAATAAGGGGAAAGAATCACAGTTTATCCTAGAGTCTACTCTAGGATAGAGTAGACTATCATACTAGTATCTACCTAGTAGAAATCATACTAGGAAATTTTGAAGTGAAATTTCAGTTTTCTGAAGAAATAACATCTACAGCAAGAACTTTTGAAGGATCATTCAAGCCACTACTTAAAAAATTAATAATAATAACATTGGGGGTGTGGCTTAGTACAACTCATGCCTAGCATGAACAGTAATAAGAGTGCATCCCCAACAGGGGTTCAATCTTTAGCACCCAAAGAATAAGTTCAATTTTCCAGAAAAAAACCCTGAATTTTCTATCAAGAAATAAAGTCAAGTCAATGATAAGAATAGTGAATGAATCAAAAAGTTAAAAAGTACATTTTAAAAAATAATCAGAACAACATAGGAAAAAGAGAAAAGCCAAATCATAAAGTTAAAAACAAAGATGTTTCGATCAGTATTTAATGGTTCAGCCAAGTAAATAAGATAACTAATACCTTTAAAAATCTCTAGAATTATGGACATGTTAAAGTGTCTATTTCTTTTTTTTTTTAGTTGTTGATGGACCTTTATTTTATTTATTTATTTTTATGTGGTGCTGAGAATCGAACCCAGTGCCTTACCCATGTGAGGCAAGCATTCTACCACTAAGCCACAATCCCAGCCCTAAAGTGTCTATTTCATCACAATACATGTAGCCAAATAATTCAAACCAGAAAGAATCTGCTTTGCCTCTTAAATGATGCGGCAGAGCTAGTCCTGTGTTAGCTGCCAGTTCCCCAAAGTTCACCAAGCTGATCACAGTGAAACACAACGTCACCACAATATTTCACTCCTATTTGCTTGCAGACTTCAAGAACTCAGAGAACCAAACCCCCTGAATCTCAGATCTGGCTTTATCTGTTCAGTTCAGGTCTCTGTTTCCTTGCTCCCCATTCTGGTCAGTAACTCAAGTGCCGCATGGGCCACCACCAGGAGCAGATACGACTGATGATCATGGTTCATGAGTGTCATCACTGTCAAACTGACAGTCACGTTTGAATGAGTCAAGTTCTGACTGCTACGATTGCAGGGACTAATTTCTGCTTTAAAAGGCCAGAGGTTGGTGGTAATGACAAATGTCAACATGCTGCAGATGGCAAAAACGAGGTGTCACCTTCTGACTCATTTAACATTTTTATTAGCAATCCAGGAGAGTGTAAATGGCATGTTAATATTATCTACAAATGACACCTTATGGGACAATGAGCATAGAAGAAGGTAATGCAGACAGTCCCAGGGGCTTGAACAAAGGAAGAGAACGAATGTCAACTGGGCAAAAAGAGATGAGCTAATAGGCTTAGGAGGGATGAGACAAGCCACAGATAATGGATGGGCTGGCTGCCTGGCACAAATGTTGGCGACTCTTAGAGTGAGTCACGGCTCATCACACTTCCAGCAATCAAAGCCGAAGCCATCACTGTCAGGCCATGCCATGGACGTGAGGTTCAAACCACTGTCAGGGCAGTGTGCATGTGCTCTCATAGTAAAAATAACCAGAAAGATGAGCCCCGGGGGCTGGGCATGAAGACAGAGAACTCTCAGGAATTAGGGGAAGAAGAGGACAAAGTCTTCTGCAAAGGTCAAGGATGTAGGGCACACGGGCTCCCTCCACTTGCTGTATTGCTTAGACACACTTTCTCTCTTCTTAGCCCAAGGTGAACAGAACTTCAAACTCTCTCAAGTTGTTAGAAGACGAACATCATGCCGGGCCCTCAGACACTAACTCGATGTATTACTATAGCCCAGGTTCTCCTCTACCTGGCTTCTCGTTTCTCAGTTATAATCTCTAAACTTGAAGGAAATCCTTCCTGATGCTGGGAAACTCCTCTGGATTTGTTCAGCAGTCTCTTTGCCCTTACTAATCAGTGACTACAAGATATAGAACTTTCTTGTCCAGAGGTCACCAGGAAAAATGCCAAAAACTGTTTCAAAAACAGGAATGGGATGGGGAGGAAGTGGAGGACTTGGCAGGAGCCAGAGGCTGAGGAGCTCCACTTTAATCTGTTTCACTGGAAGGTTCTGTGGACGATTTCATTTTTAATGTGCTGCTAACAGTTTTTGAAATTGTTGTCATTGGTTTCCTGCCTTTATTCTTCCTTCTTTGTAGCAAGTCCAGCCTTAAGCAATTAAATGTTCATTAACACCTTCACAGATAATAAAAGGAAAGAAGTTGAAAAAAAAAGTGGGGGTAAAACATTATGAGCCCCAAATTCACCTGAGACAGAAGGTTTCATCTTTTGGACAATGCCTTATCATCTGAAATAAAAATCCTATAGTTCTAGTTACAGAATCTTCCTTAGAATCAAGGTAAGAGGTAATTTTCCCTTTTTTTTTTTTTTTTTTTTTTTTTACTTTTTTCTCTTCTGTTTGTTTCTTAGATTGTTGTGTTGTTATATGACCCTTGATGCTCAGAATCTGGGACTATTATCTTAATGTTAATCCATTCCTTTATTTATAGAAAGGAATAAGAATGGGCTGATTTATTTTTTATTAAGACTTTTTTCAGTTATTTTTTATTGGAAACTTGCAGTGTCATAATTGCTGTGGGCAAGGGGTAAGGGCAAGCTGGAGGGTAAGAAGGAGCAGGTCTCTGAGTCACCTGGGAAGTGGCTACCTCTGGGAAGATACCCTGGCCCGCAGAATCTTAGTCATGGTCACTCTGCAAACAAGCTAGCAGCAGCAATAACCCTCTAAGAGGAAACAAGAATTGAACAGAAAGGCAAAGACTCTGGTTTTAAATGTGGAAAAGGCCCAAAAGCCCTCTGTCAGCCCTCAGGTTGACATAGCCTACACCAGGAATGCTTGTGGTGAAGACCCATTCATGAAAATCATGACAGAAGAAAGATTTCTCTAAAGGAAAAATCAGCCTTCTGTTGGCAGTACATAAATGGTTAATATGAATACTTCATGCAAAATGAATGAGTCAGACTGAAAATGCAGAGTCGAAGAGATTTCAGGACCTGGAGATACAGACTTGTAAATTCAATTTGGAAGCCCTGCTCCGTGAGATACTGAGTCTTCTTGACACAGCCATGGTGGTTTCTGCTTTGTAAGCCAAGCTCTGACTCATTCAGATGTTGAAAAGCCATTTCAAATGTAATGTGCCCAAGATCAAACTCATGTTCATTCCCAAACCTTCTCATCTCAACAAATGGCAACTCAGTCATTCCAGTTATTCAGATGAAAAATCACAGCATTGCTCTTGACTTAAGACTTTCTCTTACATACCCTACATCCAACTCACCAGCATACCCTGATAGCTGACCTTCCAAATACATTCCCAGCCTGGACACTTTTATGACATCATCACCTACCCTGATCTAAAGGAACAGGTGACCTGTGGACACCAGGTTTGAGAGCAGGGAAGTGATACCCTGCTGCCCTGTGTGGTGATAGCACACACAGTATCTGGGTGAGGTCCCAGAAGAAGTGAATGGCACTAGGAGCAGGATGAGAGAAGAAACCATAGGAAGGGAGGATTCAAGTCAGCTCAAAGCAGTAATCTGTCCTCTCAGTGTTTTCCCTCCTAAGACAAGACCCAGAAAGAGTGATTTGCCTGAGGTCACAGAAATTATAATTGACAGAACTGGAAATACAAATTAAATAGCCTCACTGTGTCCTGGTAATATTTTCCTCTAAACTGAATTTGTGAGGGGGAAAAATAATTTGGCATTAAAATTATTTTAAACTTATCTTATTTATACGTGTTAATTGATAAATACATTTCAACCCAAACCCTTCTACATTCCACATATTTTTTAGTGACCTGCATGAAGATAGAAAAGGTGTACTTGTCTAATTTGTATGTAATGTGAACCTAAAGGGAAATAGCTGATATGATGAACGACAGAATCATGATCAAAAAGTTGATGGCGGGGCACAGTGGCACACATCTGTAATCCCAGCAGCCCAGGAGGCTGAGGCAGGAGGATCATGAGTTCAAAGCCAGCCTCAGCAAAAGTGAGGTGCTAAACAACTCAGTTGAGACCCTGTCTCTAAATAAAGTGCAAAATAGAGCTGGAGATGTGGCTCAGCAGTCAAGTGCCCCCGAGTTCAATCCCCAGTACCCGACCCCCCCAACAAAAGAAGTTGATGGGCTAGAGAAATGAGCCAAGACTGACAAGATAAAATTTAGCAGGAATTCATAAGTAGGTTAACATAGGAAGGAAATATGATGTAGCAGAAATGCTTATGAAAACTATGCGGTGCTTGAGGCCACAGTGGCAGTTTAATCAGAGGAACGCAAAGGTATATGCTAGCCTGGGCCTAGTCCTAGTGATTCAGAAGTACACCCATTTTGAGGACAACCAGTCTATAGCAACATTAGTGTCAATCACAATGTAACATGGCACCCACAAACAACAATGTGGTTTTGGGCTGTATTAATAGAAATATAGACTCTAAAATAAAAGTGAGCACATATTCTAATGTATATCAATCAAACTATGTATTTAGTCATTTATAAAGTGTTGATGAAGTAGCCATTAAGAATCAGGCACTGAGTTTACCACAGTTAAAAGACAGACTTAACCTCACCCTTGCAATCTTTTGGGAGAAGGCCATGCTTTTATAACTGACATCCCAGGATTTACTGGCCTGTAAGTGAACCGAAGACCACTTTTAATATTATTCCAAATCCTGATGTTTCTCATCTCTATGTTTGTCTCACAAGAAGTCCAGCCTGTTCCTAGGATCCCTCTACCCAGATAGCCCAAGTATCTCTGAGAAGACTTATAATGATCCACAATTCATTCCAATTTCATTTCTCAATGAGAGAAGGGAAACCTGCACTCAGTTTAAAAGGATAGACTCTATAACCAGTGGCTTTATTGCTAATTGCAAAAGGAATTCCTACCACAACCAGTCTCTCATTTTCATTGTGCTATGAAACAGAAACCATTCCCTCCTCCTGCATGGGGTCCCCCACAGCAAGGCTGCCTCTGTTGCTGTT
The DNA here is from genome assembly GCA_028644305.1 of Xerus rutilus. Lineage (NCBI taxonomy): Eukaryota > Metazoa > Chordata > Mammalia > Rodentia > Sciuridae > Xerus > Xerus rutilus. Next base: position 112,272,862 of record CM053403.1, read on the forward strand.
AGTACTCTTGTAATTGACATCCTATAACCAGAATCACCAACCCCTTCTGTGCACCTCTACCAACTCAGCCTGGCTAAGTCAGGACAGGTTCCCTACCCAGTATGATCTACACATCCAACTCTGCACCTGATGCTAAGGGTCAGTTGAGCTCATCTCTTCTTGTCCTTACATTGAGCTCCTCTCAAGGATCCCATTCTCCTTTTCCAAGCCACCTTGGTCTGATCTATTAGACATGCTTTTCTATGCTTGGTCACAATGAGGGTCAGTTACCTCCCCTCTTCTGAGGGCAACTCTTCAGTGCCATATGGAAATAAGTGGCTGTGTATAGTGAGCATCACCTCCTTATCTCCGGTCCCCTTCCCAGTCCAAAGCCCTGTTGCACTCAGAATGCTGAAATTAATTCTAGGCACCAAGTTTTCAAGGGCCATGAACAAGCTGAAGTTTATTCAAAAAAAAACACTGGACAAAAAAGAAGATAGAAGGAATTAGGTTAATCCTGATCCCTTCTGAATCTGTGATTCTCTGAGTGGCACAAGAATAGAGCATTTGAGTCTTGAATAAAGGTGAGTATATGCTTAGACTGACTGAAGGGCTTAGAGTGGGGGACAGCAAGAAACCCAGTTGGAAGGTACAGTTAACCTAAGAACACCTACTTTGGGGTTTGATACATACACTATGAGGAGACCATGGAGATTTCTTCACAGAGTGAAAACCTCCTGAGAGCTGTGCTGTGGTCCTCTGGCTCATTCAGCTGATACAAGGGAGAGATTAGAAAGCAGGCAAACTGTTAGGGGACAATCAGCACAGCCCAGGTATCACACAGGGGACTTCTGACTTAGAAGAAGAATAAGAACAAAAATGAGGGAGAAGGAGATGAAAGAGAAATTACAGAAATAGAATTCAGAGGACTCAGCAACCAAGAAGATAGGGAAGGAAGCCAGGGAGAGGTAGGTGTCAGACAGGACTCACTACTTTATATCTAGGTCTGTGGAAGCAGTGCAGTGCTATCATCAGAAAGTTCAAAAATGAAAAAGAGAATTGAGTGGGGCCAGAGAATAAGGAAGATCTGATACAGGTAAAGAGTGTTTATTTCATCTTAGACACCTTAAGATTGGGGTCTTGTGGGCACCCATCTGGAAATGTCTGTAGGACAGTGAGAAATGTGGTCTCCATTGAGGATGACTGAAGTTGAGGGGGGAAACACTAAATTAAATAAGCATGTGATTATTTATGACCCTAGAGAGACCACTCCAGTAGAGATACAGAAACAGAGGGGTAGTTAAGGAAATAGCCCATAGAAGAAAGTGGAAAAGTTAAAACAGATTAACCACAATACAACTCTTTTTTTGATTACAAATGCAAGGAAGAAAACTTAAATTTCTCATACATGCCACCCCAAAAAATGTGATGAACATTTTGGGATAGTTCCAGACATTCTTCTATGCATATATTAAGGAAATTTGTGTTTTGGAACATAGGTATATTCCTGATTGTTTCATATAACATGTCTGGAGAATTTGTCTACGTAACTACTTTTCAAATTCTGTTTTAATTTTTTGATAATAGTCCAATTTTTACCTAAACCAGGATTTATGTTAACAGCTAGAACAGGCAGGGTCATTTCAAACCCTCACTGTTATTAAAAAAAGATCCATCTTTCCTGATATTGGGAAGATAAAGACAGGAAGTTTGCTCCTGGCCATGACAGGGGGAGGGATGATCTGAGGTAGTTTGTTTGTTTTTAAATGTAGGATAAACTTTAATGTGTTTGAAGATAGATCCCAGAGAAATTGAGGAAAAATTGAGAATTGAGAAAGAATGAGCTAAAACAGCTAAAGTCTCTGGAGATGCCAAGAGTTTATGGCAAGGTGCTGCTCTTGAGTTTCTCCCAAGCCACAACCAACCCCAGGAAGACCACTACACAGTCATCTGAGTACCTAAGGTGCAAAGAAGCAAAATGTCCCCTGTACTGTCCTGGCCTTTGGGGGACTTGATTTCCTGTTCAGGAAACAAGGTGTCACCATGGGAGCTGTCCACAAAAAGCTGTCTTCAGGGCTAATGAGATCACAACTTCTGAGCTCCTCAGAGAAAGAGCCTACCTGGATTCAGGATAAAATATTCTATCATTATTTTGATAGAAGTGAAATAATTAAGAACCATGCTACTTCCTCTCTTTCTGGGGGATGACCAATCCTGGCCCCAGGGCCCAAGGCCCTAACCCTCCTCTCTCATTTTCCATCCCTCCCAGGAGCCTGTGTATATATTCTTGCTTCTCCTTTTGGCTTTCTTCTGGCCCCCTGAAGATCCAGTCCCTAGCTCAATCCAAACTGACATCAAGATTTCCTAAAATGCCAAGGCCTAGGGCTCAGCTCCCATGCACCTGAGCTATTCTCACTGTTCAGATTTGTTGTGCAGATTCCTTCAGAGAGCTGCCCAGGGTATTTTTATTTGTTTAAGCATCATCATAACTTTCACCAAAAACTATTTTGATATCTTTGTTCTAGTAAATACTCAAGTAGTACAATTCTAGAAGAAATAAAAAAGCCATAAAAGCATCCAAGGGCTAAACATCCCTTTGCATTTTGTCATGCCAGGGACTCAATGAAGCATCATTTATTAAGCCACGTGCATTGGTGCCACTGCCAGTTTCCCTGAGACAATGCTTAGGAAGAATGAATGGGAAGAAAGGATGGAGATATTCTGTGGCCAGGAGTACCCTCTAGTGTTCAGTCAGAGACTTTAACTCTCTTCACTGCCTCACAAGCCAAATAAAAACAATATGAAGATATTTATTACTACACAGCAGATTGTTCATCTTAGTCTCTAATGTTTTACTGCATTTCCATTACAGATCTAGGCCACACACAGAAAGGTGTATGTTCTTTTGACAAATTATTCAGAGTGAATAAAAGATTTTTTTTCACTTACTCACCATCCAATAGCAGTAGTTGCCATGTTTAACTATGGAGCAGAGTTATTTTACATCTATTATGCTAGTCCCAGTGCTATGGTAGCTGTAGAAAAACTGACAAATTCATGCTTTGCTGCCATTGTTGTATTTCAGGAAGCCACATGACAAAATGTTTAAGTGTCACAAAATGCTTTTGACCCCAATTCCAGGAAATAAAGTAAGAGAATATTTTTAGTTGTATGAACAGAAGTGTACTACAGCTTCATTTGTAATAGCTCTTTACTATATTTTACATAACCCACTGTTATAGTTTAGATATAAGATGTTCCCCAAAAGTTCATGTGTAAAACAATGTAAGAATGTTCAGAGGCAAAATGATTAGGTTATGAGAGGTGTGACCTAATCAATGACTTAACCCACTGATATGGATTAACTGGGTGATAGTTGTAGGCAGATAGGGTGTGGCTAGAGTAGATAGGTCACTGGGGGCATGCCTTTGGGGTTTATATTTTGTCCCTGGTGAGCAGAGCTATCTCTGATTCCTGACTGCCATGTCCTGATGAGCTGCTTTCCTCTGCCATGCTCTTCTGCCATGATGTTTTACTTCACCTTGGGCCCAGGGCAATCGAGTTGGCTATCTATGGATTGAAAGTTCTGAAACTGTGAGCCAAATATACTTTTTCTCCTCTAATCATTCTTGTCAGAACTTTTGGTCACAGCAATGAAAAAGTTGACTAAAACACCCACCCACTTAAAATAATGATTTTATTTTATTTTATTTTATTTTACTTTTGTTTTGTTTTGTTTTGTTTTGTTTCATTTAGGCTTACATGTTAACAGTGTAAACTGACTCATTGTGCATAGAGGATAACATATCAATTCTCTAGTTGTAAGTTGTATAGAATCACAACATATATGCAGTCATACATAAAGTTAGGGTTATGATGATCATCATATTCCACCACCCTTGCTGTGGTTTGTTATGAAGTGAGAAGAGCAGATTACAAATTTCATGTACAATATAATTACAAATTTCAAGATATGCATATTGTATAGATATGTACAAATACCAGGTTAGATGGTAAAATAGTGAAAACACTTATGTTAAAGTAAAGAATAATTAATAGTTTCTGAACTTTTGTTGTTGTTTTGTTTTGTTTTTAAACTGATTGTAACTGCTTGTAAGCATATATCAAACTTGGAATAAAGTTTTCAGGTCTACAAATCTTTCTGCAGTCAGGGATAAGCCATGGAGTAACTCTCAGCTTGTGACTTGAGGTCATGTGATCATTTCTAGGCTTTCATTTCATTAAGGCCAAGAATCCTATCTATTGGAAATAAGACACAATAAATACATAATAAAAAAAAAGAATTGCTAGAAACATGATGGCCTACCATGTTATTATAAATTACATGAACATTAGATTAGTTATATGAACATCAAGATGAGTGTAATGGTGATACAAATAACTGGAAAAGGTATCTTAAGACAAAAAATAAATAATAAAAACTCTACATTCACACCTCCTAACATTTTAACCATATAGAGCAGAAGTCAATTTAAAGTCCCTCATATTAATGAAACTGTTAGCGCTTGTTTTTATTTTTCTATAAAGTTCCTGTGGTTTTAATTCAGTATGAGAACTAACCTTGGAGGTTAAGAAAACTGGAGTCACCAGAGCTGAAGGTTTGGTTTAAGCCACTGGACTACTCATAGGACAGATTTGAAAATGTCGTGTGCATACTCATACAATCTAAAATCAATGACACAACTATCCAAAATCTCCCAATACACGATATAGGGATAGAGATCCAGCCCAGCAAATGTTCAGAAACAGCCAGTCCTTATAGTGGGCCAGACTATGGTTCAAGGACAAATAAATCAATCTTGAAAAATAATACTAATGTTCTCATAAATGGTTTCCTGGTTGAAATTTGTATGCAAATCAATTTAAAAGTAGAAAGATAAGGAAAAATGGAGAAAATTCATAATATGAATGAAAAGCCTTCATAATGATGAACATACTACAAAAGAAATAAATCCCTGGAAGAAACAGTATGAGTTCAGCATGTAAGAAAGTGTATTCCACTTGACAGGAAAAAAAAAAAAAACCCTTATGGCCATGGCTGATGCAAGTAACACGCAAGGTGGATTGAGTTTCTGAGCTAAGGTTCCCTTTAAGTTCATAGTATAAAATCTGACATGGGTTAGACTTAGGAGAAAATAAAGCTTTGTTTTCTTTTACTGGAATACATTCCACTATTGAATTTTAGAACTAGTGTTCAGATTTCTAAGGTGACTCTCATACTGTCCAGTGCCTGCCTCTTCTCCTTGTCCTCTTTCTTACAGAACAAGAGATTTACAGACAGGGCTGTTTTGGGGCACACTCGGGTCTTATGCAAGAATCAACTTTTTAAATTGATTTTATTGCCCTTAAAGTACCCCACTGAAAGCTCACTGGTGTCTTAATGCTGGGAGGTGGAAGGCAATGGCCGTGGGCCTCCAGCCCTTCTTTTTATAGAAAGAGAATAAAACCAAAAGAGCAGGTAGAAATAAATTGAGCTAAATTAATAAATTTTTAAAAAACAAAATAGAGTAGTTAGATTTTATATGAGACAATGGGTGAGGAAAAGAGTTGTGAGGTAGAAGTTTTGCCTAGTAAGTGCAAGGGCCTGAGTTCAATCTCTAATACCACCACACACACAAAAAAAGGAGAAGAAACAGCCATGGAATGATTTGCATATTCACCTGGCAGCCCACCCACCTCTGGCAATGACACCACAGTAACAAAAAAAATACACATTCCAAAGAACAAATTGTAAGTTTGGGCTCTGTGCAAACTCATTGGCTCTCTATTGCAGGGTGATGGTTCAAAGAGGAGTTGGGGGAATTTTTGTTTTGGAGAAAGACTGAACATGACGAATCTGATTGGTATACTAAAGGTATGAGCTGGCCTTCTGGAGCACTAGATTTATTGCTTCATCCACTGATCAACCAGGGAATAAATCATACCCTTGCATACCTGTTCGTGTTCCACATGACAACATCACAGAGGAGAACAAACACTGAGAAATGGCTGGGTGTGGTGGAACATGTCTGTAATTCCCGCAGCTCAGGAGGCTGAAACAGGAGAATCATGAGTTCAGAGCCAGCCTCAGCAAAAGTGAGGCGCTAAGCAACTCAGTGAGACCCTGTCCCTAAATAAAATTCAAAATAGGGTTGAGGATGTTGCTCAGTGGTCAGTACCCCTGAGTTCAATCCCCAGTACCCCTTCCCCCCCTAAAAAAAAAACAAAGACTGAGAAATGGCAAAGATCATTCTCCCCAGGTCCTAAGTAAATTGGCCTGGGTTAGTAGCAATCTACGCAATCTGCTGTTAAGTTGTACTGTATTTTTTAGGAGTTATTTGGAGTGATCAACAAACAAAAGAAAAAAGGTAAAAAAAATTAATAGCAACTTCTATAATAAGCCCAGGTAAGTAACCCAAATATCCATATTGTACCCCAGTGATAGGAACCTAGGCACCTTCCAACTTATTTCTTCACCAAGTGGATTTCTGACCTCGTGGTCCAAGATAGCAGCATTTGCCTTTCAGGCAGCAAGATGAAGGTTCTCAAAATCTGCTGCACAATATTTCCACCTACATCTCTTTGACTGGAATTCAGTGACAAGGCCATACCCAGCTGTGAAGGAAGACAGAAAATGTAGTGTTTACTCTAGGTGGCCATGTGCTGAGCTGAAAGTGGGAGTCCTATTGCCACAGCAAAAGAGAACAAATAATGAGAAAAAATTAGCAGTCAGTGTCTTCTTCCTCCTGACCAGGATGGAGCCAAGAAGGGAGAACATGGAATAAATGTAGAGCAGCATAGTTATTGACTCTGGAAACATCAGTGCCAGTGGGATGATTAGAACAGTTGGGCTAATGAATATTTTCATTTTAATGATGAAAGTAGAACTGACTTTTGAGAGGGAACACATTTCCTAGCCACAGCAGCACAGAGAATGGTGGGAAAGGAGTAAGCCACAGGGGGACAGCAAGAGGATGCTGAGACCTGAGAAGACAGGTCTTAGGCTTCCAGGAAATGGAGTGCAGCAAAGAAAGGAATGGAAGGATTTGCCAAAAGCAAATATCATCTACATGTTTGCTCCACCATAAAACCTTCCTGAGTATCCTGGGTTGTGACACCCAGTTAATTTTAAGCTCCACCTCAGGCATTCTTAGAAGCAATTCCCAGTGGCCTCTACTGCCAGGCTTCATCTTTAAGGCAGACCAACAAAGAATATAGATCTGAAAACCAAACAGCAAATCCAGCTTGACTGTTCCATGAAGGAACACTCCTGTCAGCTCCAAAAACTTATGGCACCCACACAGTTCTTCATGTTTCTACCATTAACTGTATCATATGAACCACCTCATATATTTTCATCATTTTAACTACAATATGAGCTAGAGGTTTAAGAAAACTTTGGAGGTGGAGGGGATAATTAGGGAGTCCTATGCCTTCTCTCTCCTTGGACCTTAAATGGTAAGGCCATTTAATAATGCTTCATTAGCAGCTCACGTGCTCTGGCTGCAGTACCCGCTCTTCCTCAGCTTATGCTGGACCACAATGAATTCTTGCTGAAAGAAACCATAAGGTACTAAAATAAAAATGTCCTTCGAAAGTTGTTAGAGCCTCCAATGCCCTTTACAAGTGACCACAGCCATGTAAGAAATGGAGAACTAGGGGCTGGAGATATAGCTCAGTGGTAGAGTTTGCCTAAGATCCTAGGTTTAATCCTAGCACCCTGCACACATGCACACCAAAAAATATAGTCCAAATAAGAAATGGAGGACTGGCTTTTCTGTGACTGAAAGGACTCCAATATTTGCCCACTTTTCCAAACAAGGTTTGCTTGTCCTAACATATGGCCATAGCCACAGCCAAATCACCATCTCAGAGCTCCCCATATGGTTTTCTCTCACCCCTGCTCTGGGTCTGCAACTGGTGCTGGGCAATCACGTCCCAGAAGCCAGTCTGTATCCCAGAGCCAGTTCTCATCTCCCCTAGTACACCACCACTGACTGCGTAGAGACTCCTATTCCCACCTGGTTCCCACTAACCACCCACCTCCACCGCCCCACCCCATGCCTGCCTCCTTACTCCTCTCATTATTGCCCCCAGACTTTTCTCTTACCCTGACCAACTGGGTTTTTTTCCCTCACCAAGAAGTGAACACAAACTTAGTATTCCCTCTGCCATGAGAACAGGAGAGACATAACCTTATAATATTATATTCTTTAAGAAAGAACCTGAATATCCAGTAGCCATTTGGCTAACTTGCCCCTGGGCTGAAGGTCCTGAGGGCCTCAGCCTTTTTCTGTCTCCATTATCTTGGGACCACAGTGGGATCTCTGGCTCATGCTCAACCAGATGGCGGTCACTGTGAGAGCCAAGACCATGCTAGTGACTACAGTGACCTGTATTCACTACTTCCAGCCCCTCTCCTCCACACTACTCCTGGAGCCTCATTGGAGCCTCATCCTTATAAACCCTTTACCTAATGCCAAAACACCTGTGACCCAAACTTCTAGGGAGAGGAAGAATCCCATATACCAGATGCTTCCCAGGAAAGGGAGTGGAATATGCAAATGAATCTAGAGCATTCTGGCCTGACCACTCTGCCTCTTGCCATATCCTGCTCCCTAGGACCAGCAGCTACACCCCAAATCTCTCATCTGTGTGGAATCTTGGAGTTATAGATCCACAGATTGCTATTTAAATCTAGAGTTGAACAGCACAAATATGTACTACACACTATACAAAAATAAGTGGTGGCATGTTACCTTCCAAAAGCTTACCATCAAATTAGCAAAGAGAATGGCACACATAAAACAGTGAAGAAATAAATAGCATAATGGTATAAAAGAGTGTGCAATTAGGAGGCACAGGCTGTCCATTAGGGTTTCTTTAGCAAGTGGTAGGGCCCCTGAAAAACTTATTTAAAAACACAGATTCCAGAGCCTTGCTTCCATTTATTTTTATTTAGTGGATGCGGCATAGGTTTGTGCCCTTTTTTTTAATACTTTATTTTTATTTATTATTTTTATGTGGTGCTGAGAATCAGACCCAGTGCCTTACCTGTGCTAGGTGAGCGCTCTCCCGCTGAGCCACAATCCCAGCCTGGTTTGTGCCCTTTTTAGGAAAAACTCTGGTGATTCTGATGCGAGGCAGCCAAAGGTTTAGTGCAAAGATATAGTTTGATATGTATCATGGGTTACTTAAGGTTTTCATTGCAACAACCAAATGACAATTAAAACCATTTCAAATTGTGTTCTATATTAGCCAGTTTCATTACCACACCAGGTACTATTCTTAAGCTAAATGTTCTAAGTTGCCCAAAATATTTTTTTTTTTATAATTGAAAGACATCTGAAAAAGAAACAGTGAGCTACTTCAGGGAGACATATGAACTGTGCAGTTGACACAAGAGGTGATTAGAGGGTATTTTTGTTTCTTGTCATCTTGATCAATCTGCCTTACCCTGCAGGGCTATCAACCAGAGTCAGAAACACTTATTCATTCCCAGGTCAACCCTGCTGCCCACCCCTGAACCTTGGCAAAGCGTGATGACCCCTTACCCATCCTATCTGCTAGAAAAGAGTTGGGAGCTCTTTAAAGATGGAAGAGATTCACATTTTACTAACTGCTTCATTTTATGGGGAACAAACCCAGAGATCCACCAGCACGGCGCTAATGCCACCTGTCCTGTAAGTCAGGAAGATCCCTCACACCCCTGCAGCCAAAACTCAGTCACATCTAAAAGGTCTAACAAAGCCGTTTTCCTGAGCACACACAAGAGCTTCTTAGCAGCCCAGTGTGGGCTGGGGTAGGTCTGGGCACTCAAGTGCAGGCAGGGACAGCACTGGAAGCGGGGCTGGCCTCTGAGTTCCAGTGCCAGAGGCATGGGCAGACCAAGAGGGAGGAGGCTCTTTCCGGCTGACTCACTCCCCCCCACCCTGCAGCTGTTCTCCCTCTCCATTCTGCCCCACTCCACTCCCACCATTTTCCTGGTTTGGGTTCAAACCTTAGCAACTGGCTCCAACAGATAACAACATTTGCCCACTCAGTAAAGTGGCACACAGTCAAGGGACCGGCACCCAATCTAGTATTTTGATTCAGCACCTTTCATTGAAGCCAAGATGTTTTAGAGATACAAGGAGGGCACAGCTCAGTGAACCGGCTCCTGGCAACAAGGCCACCTCATAAACCCGCATTTGCATTCACTTCCTAGGGCCCCACCCCCAGCTCCAATCAGTGGAGTACACAGAAACAGGTGGCAAGCATCGATGCTGGCAGATGCACCCGGCGCTCACAGCGGAGGCAACAGCATCTTCCTTGCAGGTTTCTTGGCACCTTCTGGCCCTTCCGGAGCCAGCACCTCACAGGAGATTGCTTCCTGGTGCTCCATCCGGCCCTTCTGCATACCCATCCTAGGATCTGTCATCCGCTCTGCAAGGACTGGGGCCTGCTTTGTCCAAGTCCCAGAAGCCTCCACCTATATTCCTCACCTCACTGTCTGCTGCTCCAGCCCAGACACGCAGCCATAAAGCAAAGGCAGAGGTCCTATGGAGGAAAACTCTCATCATCAAGTGACAGCAAAGGAGGACTCCAGACCCCTCCGAGAAACAGGTCTCTGTAACCAAGCACTTATTTGTCCCACCCTGAACAGGCCTTAAACTAATTAAATCAAATGGGATGCTCCTCTTCAGAGGTGGTGGGAAGTCCAGTGTCTGCCTTTTTTGGGGGACAGGGGAGGTCTTTCCCTTTCCCTAAACATAAGAACCATATGGTTTTTGTGATTTAAAAAAAAAAATGGGGAGGCCTGCTCATGGCCCCAAGATGAAGTACACTGCCTTGCTCCTAGTCTAGGGCATGTGCTACAGTTTGTCAAAGGCAAGCAGCTGTGTTCCCTTCATGCCAGGTTCAGCCACGAGGCAGAGCCCCTTAATAACCAGTATTCAGCCCAGCATGACTTTGCATGTCTTCCCATCTCTGAGATGCTGAATTCAAATGAGCTCAGCTCTCCACAATTTATAAAACTCAGAATCCTCCTGGCTAGTTCTAGAGAACCAAGACACTACTGCCTTAACCCTGTTGGCTCTCAGCTCAAATAGCACCTCCTAGCACACTGTGGCTTACAACCCTTCACAGCACTGATCACCATCTGAAACAATCAGATGTATGGTCTATGGTTGGTTTTCTGTATTCTTCAGAAGAACATAAGTTCTAGGAGAGCAAGACTCTTACCAAGCTTGTGAAAAAGACTTGTTAAATGAGTAACTTAACATGCCAAGTCCTCAGTCTCTCTCTTTTCTTATACTATCACATGATCTTTAGCAATAAACCCCACCCTTGCCTCACCCAGATCTTCACAAACAGCCTGCCTCAGTGATGGGAAGGAGTGTTCTTGGTTCTTTGAAGCTGAGTCTACTGCAACGAAGAAGAAAATGCAAGGTGATTTTTCAATCATTTATTACACACACATATACATAAAAATACATCTCTAATACTTGACATGCTTTTGTTTTTGTTATGTAGTACTGGGGTTTGAACCCAGAGGCACTCTACCACAGAGCTATATCTCTAGCCTTCTATTTTTAAAAATTGAAAGAGTCTTGGTAACTTGCCCAGTCTGGCCTCTGTCTTGACAGGCTCCTGCCTCAGCCTCCTTAATCACTGGGACTACTCAAGGTTGTCTTGAGTGTGTAGTTGATTAGGGATTGAACTGGACCATATCACAAAGTTGGTCTGAATTCAATAATTTTCAAATTGAAGATTCAGACTTGGATTAAGATTCCTTTTACTTCTGTTTGCTCCCCAATAAGCAAATAAGCCCTGAAAAGAATAGACATAAAAAGAAAGATATGAATAAGTAAAGTACTCCTTTTTGCCTTCATGATTACTTACGGAGAAGTCCCCCAGAATTTAGTCATCTCACTAGGTGAAGTAGAGTAAGAATCCACCAAGACAGAAAGCCCAGAATCTGGGTTCATGGATCTTTGCAGGAATTCCTTACGGGGACCATAAGAGATGCCTCCTTTATTTAGGAAAACTCCTCTTGCACAGAGGTACATACGTCTGCACCAATGAGTCATCTCTGGGGCACTAGAGCTGATTACAGATCACCATAAGGATTTTGGTAGAGAATACCTTAGTATCACCAAAAACAAAGTATTTTACTATTTGAGTTTCGTCTATGGTTTAAGTGAGAGTAATGTGCCAAGGAAGAAAGGAGAGGATGCTTTCAAACATATGAACAGGCTTTTTTAAAGACAAAGAGAAGGGTAGAAATTGAATGTGCAGAGGGGAGGAACCCACAAAAGCAAGCGTGGCTCAAAAGGAAGCTGAAGACTTGGGTTTGCACATAGAGAGTAGAGCCATCTGGTGGAGAATATTGAAAGCAGCCAAGAATAATGAGAAATGGTGAAAATCTGCCAGTGTAATCAAATCCCCCAAGTGGTGACTGGAAGATACTCTTTATTTTTACATACGATGAAGTCGACACCCAACAAGTTTAAATGAGTTTTTCCTAAGCCAACGAGTGAGATGATGTCATTATTAAATTGGTTATCCTCAGATATGCTATAAATCCAATATGAACCAGAAAGTGGAAAACTGATTTTGAAGAGCCTCAATAGGAAGATTTATTCTCCACTCTCAAACTTCCATCTTCTGCCTCTCCTTTAACCCTGGAATCTATAAAGGGTCAATCATGATCTCTTGGTCAGTCCTGATCCTCTACCCTGTTGATGTCCAATAGACACCTGGGTTCCCTGCTATTTTCACAGCCCCATTCCCAGGCCGAAGGCCTCCTGATGGGGAGGAAGGACAGGCAGTCACACTCCTCCTGAACGAAGTGTGCATTCTCAGCACCATTTCCTTATTACTGCTGGCAATAGGATTTTAAATAAACTTCTCTTCAAAGATTAGATGAACCTGTCCTACCTCAATCACATAAGAATTATCAACATTTACCTTGTTCTGATTTAATTTAGAAAGAGATCTTTGGGCTTGAAACTAGCAGAAAGGTTTCACTGAAGAATGCTTTTGTACACATGTGAGTCTAGGTTTGCTCTTAGTACTAGCAGAACACACAGGTTATTATACAGAAAGAAGGAAGCATGATTACTTATTTCACTAACGTTATTCTCTTCAAGGTCCAACCTCAAGGATACAAATGACCAAAAGAAAAGGAAAACACCCAGGATTCCCAGCTACAACTCATGAAGGCTACTCAGCCTCGTCTAAGCAGAAGAGAAACTTCCTCAATAATATTATGCAGCTCACGTGATTGCTAGAAGAGCTAGAAAGCCAGTCACTGTAGATGCATGTGCAGGAACACTGCCTAACTATATTGTGGGGCTTCTGGTGAACTACCTCTTCCCACACTGCTCAGTTTCTACACCCCTTGAGACTGAACACTGAAAAGTTTTCTCCAAGGAACCAAGCCTCTGTCACCAAGCTTGTCAGAAAATCAGCTCCACCATGTAGTAGAAACGACTATGCATTCACCAAAAACCACCATGACTGGATTATATTTCCCAGCCTCCTTTGTCATTGGGTGAAATGTGCATCTGAGTTCCAGCCAAAAGAAGGTAGGTAGAAAAGAAGTGCCACTTCCAGGAAGAGCCATGAAAGTCTTCTACAAGTGGTCCTTTCTTGGATTTCATTGTCCAAATGGAGAGGATTCTGAGGACCTATATGAGAGCAGAACCCAAGATATTAAAAACAAACCAAAAAAATTCTAAGCCCTTGAATGACGACATGGAAGGCTGCTCTACCATGAACTCTCACTTTAGACTCTGATATGAGCGATGAGTAAATGTACGTTGTGACCCAGGATTCAGTATGTGAGATTGATCTACTACAGCTACTGCCAACTCTTCCTAAGGATACCACTCATGTTGCTCACTTACAAATCTTACATGGACCCATCTGATTGGACCACTCTTGGTTATGTGCTGCACCCTAATTGCAAGGTAGCTGAAGGATGCGTGTTTTCTGACATCATTTTTGTGAAATCAGGGCTCTGAATATAAATGTTTATCAAAATACAGAAACAATACTTAGAGCAGCAATAAATAAAGCATGATCCCTACAGAAAGAAACAGTTCACAGAAAATTCATCCAAAATAGCCAATAAGCATACAAAAGGATTGCCAATTTTACTAGTCATCATGGAAATGCAAAATTATACCACCTAATAGGCCATTTTATAACAAACTGCAAATATTTGACTTATAAATTTGCTAAAGATATAGAAAAATGAGCTCTGTCATATCATGTTGGTCAATGAATAAATTACTGCAACCATTTTGGGAAATAAAATTGGATACTATATAATAAAGTTGAAGATATATATACATTGAAACCTAGCTCAGCAAATCTGCTTCCAGACATCTATCTTAAAATAGAGTATCTCACATAAACATTTAAATGCCTAGAAGTGACACATACTGTTTTCACTCACAGTTCATTGATCAGAATCAGTCTTATGGCCCTGTGTTACTGCAAGGTCACAGGAAGATTAATCCTCTCTCATGTCCAGAATGAGCAGGAAATCAGGTTAGCCTAGGTTTGCTCTTAGTACTTATCACTTGTACTAGAACTCCCTATCATATTTTTGCAGAGAACTTCAATGTTGAAGCCTTTCTCACATGAAAGCTTCACTATAAGATTCTCACAATGCAGGGAGTCTTGTCATTAAAGATTTGCAGGAACTTTTTATTAAGATAGAATCTGTAATTTATGAAAAAGAAATTTTTGTAGAGTTAAATTTAGAAATATAAAAAACAAAAAAATTCAGTGATACAATCAGAGTGATTCTTCCTTTTCCTGACTTACAGATTCAGATGTTCCATGATGACATCTTGCCATCTGCTGTATCTGAGAGTCCCACCATCTAATGTAAAATCACCTCCCAAGAACTCTTGGCCAACAGTTATGGCTCCTTGTTTGTTTACTACTGTCCATCCCAGAAAGACATCTTGATATCTACAAGTTGAAAAGCAGCCAACAGGCAAGTGGTAATATGGCACATTATGAACATAAATATAATCATCCTGATAGTCCATAAATTCAGCACTGTTGAATCCACAAAATCTCCTGGATAATTCAAGCAAGCAACCAAAAAAAAAAAAAGTCTACTGTCTTCCACTTCTATTACAATTCAAATGAAGGTGGTTTCACACAAGCACCTGGCTTAACACCTGGCACACAGACAGGTATCAATGTTTCTTAAAGAAATGTTCAATGAATCCATCAATATGGACAATCCATACGCATACCATTGCTGTCTGGTCTGCAAACTAAATTCCAGGAGAAACATGCAGCCAATAAGTCACTACCAGAGCTAGATGGTTGTGTATGTACAAGGAATTTTTGTCCAAATGCCAAAGGGAGGTGGAGGAGGAAGATGGGAAGTATCCCAGCTGGCATGGTTCTGTATCTCCTATTGCCAAAGGAAGCACACAGGCGGAAACAAATCTTTGAGCCAACTCAGTGAATTCAGAGGCTGGGAGATTTCATTCCTTCTCTCCTCATAAATAACTGAGACACAGCATTTGTTTTCTCTACATTCCTGTTTTATCATCTTTAACAAGCAGGACAGAGGAGACATGCAAAGTTCTGATCAGCTCCTCAGACATGCAAAAAGAAAAATGATTTTGCTGAAATTACTAGGATTCCACCAATTTTCTTGCTTGATTTGGAAATTGAGGTACAGACTCACGCAGAAGTGAGCTCACAAACTTTCCCATGTAAAGAAAATAAAAATATATATCCCTAGATCATCTTGATCTTTGGAGGAGGCACGCTTTGAAATTTAATTTTTTTCACAAGACTGTAGAAGGATTACAGCCCAGCAGGCTCCCTGCCTGTTGAGACTGGAGAATGCCCTAGGAGGATGCACCCTAGAAAATAGATGCTGCTGCCATAAAACAGCAAGAAAGGATCCTGGAACCGAGTGATTTCAACTCAGGTGACACCTGCACAAAGTTCCTTTTCAGATACCTTCTTTCTTTTCCCTCTCTTAATCTAGCTTGCTACTTTTGGGTTCCCCTTTCTCTGCCTTCTAGATTTTATACCTATTAGAGTTTTCCTCACTCAAAGAAAAATCAACTAAAAGCAATTCACTGTTATTAGAGTTACTGCCTATTTTTTACTGTATGCCAAACACCATGCTAGGGCTCAGCAGACATCATCTCTTTGTTTTTTGCTGTTGTTGTTGTTACCGGGGATTGAACTCAGGGTTACTCTACCACCGAGCCACATCCCCAGCCCAATTTTATGTTTTATGTAGAGACAGGGTCTCACTGAGTTGCTTAGCGCCTCGCCATTGCCGAGGCTGGCTTTGAACTCACGATTCTCCTGTCTCAGCCTCCCTAAGTGCTGGGATTACAGGCATGCTGGCTATCTCTGTTTACTCTCCTTGTTATATGAGAAACATTATTGTTGCCCTTTAAAAAATGAACTGCATCTGGGAGAGGTTAAATAAAGTGTGAGATGCTGAAAAGTACACCTCTAGATAAATATGTAGAAATGTTATGTGCCAGTTAAAAATTTTGAACTATAAGATAAGAAGGAAATTAAAAAAAAAAAAAAAAACTAGGTTTCCATTTTCTTTCCTCTTTAATGAGTTACGACTTATTCTTCTTTCCAAGTATGATTGCATTTCAAAAGGCCGACATCCCATGATACAGATTTTATTTTCTAAAATGAGTCTGTGTCTTTTAGTGACATTCATTAAAATATTTACAGGTGAAATAATAATGCCTGGTTTTTTTCTAAATAATCTTGAGGATAGTAATAGATGAAGTAATAATGGCTAAAGTACATAACTATTAAAATGGGGGGGCTATACAGTAGTCCCCCCCTTATTCATGGTTTTGTTTTACCATAGTTTCAATGGTCAACTATAGTCTAAAAATATTAGATGGAAATTTCCAAAAATAAGCCATAAATTTTGAATAATTTTATTTTTTATTCTATTATTTTGTTGTTTTATTTTATAATTATTTTTGTTAATATTCCACTGTGCCTAATTTATAAAAATGTACAAAAGGTAGGTGTATATAGAGGGAAAAAATATATATAATATCAGTATACTGAAGTCTGTGGTTTCAGGCATCCATTGGGCGCTTGGAACATGTCCCTCATGGATGAGAGAGGATTACTATATTATTCTATTTTTAAATTTTTCCAAAATAAATGTTTTTGAAAAGGCAAGAAAGAAACTGAACTGACACAAAGGGTTCAAAAGCAGAGTAAGCTTCCTAAAGAAAACAATGTTTCACTGAAAGGAAAAGGAATCCCATCCACTGTAGTATCCTTCTGTTACACTGCTAAGAATTACAGTCCCCTCTGAATATCCCTTTTACCATCTATGTCACATAAGATGGGCCCTATTTTCCCCATCACTGCCATAATTTCTAGTTTATTGAAATGCAAAGTTTTAAAGCACCGACCCAATTGTATCAACTCTTCTTTGCCAAGAGAAATCTCAGGTCCACCCTTTTGATCCTATTAATCTCAGAAATAACACTAACACTGACATATGGAAAATGTCCACTGAGACTGGATATGCCGTCTATACACAAAGGGCAATAAACAATTTGCTATATGGAGAAAATCTTGTTCTTTAGCTTTAGCTAAAACTTACAACTGGCTTATAGAGCCTAGAATTGAGTTGAGGACCTCAGTTTAGAACAGCTCTTAGAGAGTCACACAATTAAGTTCATTCCTTTCCAATGCTGGGGACCCACAGCCTCAGATGGTAACTTTGTATCTTGCCTTCAGTCTTGCACATTTTGGTCTACTCCTTGGAGCCAGTATTAATGCAATTTTCTATCAGGATGTCTTGTCCTCTCCAGCCTGTGCATGACCATGTGACCACAGTTAAGGCCACTGATTCTCTGTCTCCCAGGATTAAAGTGGAGAGGCTTAAGGACAGAGTTAGCTATTGGAACTTATTCATTCTAGGAGCTGCTCTTTAAATTTTTGAGCCTCCCCTTTAGTTTTATTAGTTTCTCTAGTATTAGTTTGCTCAGGCAGCAATAACAAATATCACTGACAAGGTGGCTTAAATAACAAATTTCTTTTCTCACAAATCTAGAGACTGGAAGTTCAAGCCTGCCAGCAGGGTTGATTTCTCCTGAAGTCTTTCTCCTCAACTTCCAGATGGCTGCCTTACACTGTGTCCTCGTATGGCAATTTCTCCACAAGCACTGCACCCATCTTCTCTTTTCCACTTCTTATAGGATGCCAGCCCTAAAAAATTACCATCCTTTATAGCACTTATAGACACCAATCCTATTGGATTAGCACCCCACATGTATTTGATCTTAAGTGCTTTGTTAAGCACTTAAGGTACTGTTTCAAGGAGATGTGGTGTTGCATACCTCTAATCCCAGCTACATGGGACACTAAGGCAAGAGGATCACATTAGCCCTGAAAGTTAAAGCCAGCCTGTGCAACATGGCAAGGACGCATCTCAGAAAAAAGAACAACAAAAAAAAAAAGGTGGTGAGGGTTTGCCATCTCCTAATTTAGCTTGACATTAGGTTAGGCTTCAACATATGAATTTGGAGAAAACTTAAGCAACATTTAAGTTAAAAAAAAACATTAGCCTCATATATAGCTATATATACAAGGTATATATCTTGTGTATGTATCTATATATCTTGGATATAGCTCAATGGCAGAGTACTTGCCCAGCATGCTGAAGTCCCTGGGTTCAGTCCTCAGCAGCACACACATGGGGATACACACACACACACACACACACACACACACACACACACACATCACTGTCTTCCACAGCATGCCCCTTTCCCACCTTGTTAGCTCCTACTTCCACTTTAAGACTCAGTTCGTGGGACACCTCCTTTGGAGATCACATGACTCCCTGTCCAGAGCACTCAGAAGAAGGGTAAGGGGCAGAGCACCAAATCTAAGCAACACAGGCATGCAGGGCCTGCCAAGGTTTGCAAGTGGAAGAGGAATACCTGGAACAGCCTCTCCCTGCTCCTAGACATACATGCACACAGAGCAGCAACTGGCTACCATGATAGCCCCGAACCCACCCACACCCCAGATCCTCCATTTACTCTTCTGAAGATTTGTTCTGTAACTCCCTTTTGTGGGATGAAGGGCTGTATTTCAGCAGGAGGCAGCATTCTCTGCCTCTTTAGTCTCTTGTCCACATAGATAGCTGTGCTAGAGCCCTTCTGTGGCAAGCATTGTGTTTTTTCACTAATTTAACAGAACCTTCCAACCTTCTCCCTTACTACTTGTACTACATAGACTGGAAAAGTTAAATATTTCCTTTCTCAGTTCCTCTGCAACCAGGAGAAATCATGTAACAAAGATATGTCCATCGAAATGTAGACAGATGCATATTCAGAACTCTCAGAAGGCTTTCTGTGTGTGCTTTTGTTTTATTTTTGATAAAGAAGGCTTATGCCAACAAATTGCTTGTTTCCAGCTCTGCATCTTCACCACCCTTGCTAAGGTCTCTTGACATCTTATGGGAGAAGCCAAGAACTACATTTCCCAGAACCCCACTCCATATGGCCTTTTTTTTGGGGGGGGGTGTTTAATTTGTTCTTTTTAGCTGTACATGACAGTGGAGTGTATTTTGACATATTATACATATATAGAGTATAATTTATTCTAGTTAGTTTTTATTAGTAAGTAATTTATTTTATTAGTTAGTAATTTATTCTAATTTATTCTTGTGATGTATGCATATATGAACATAGAAAAGTTATGTCCAACTCATTCTACCATCTTTCCTATTCTCATCACCCCTCCCTTCCCTTCATTCCCCTTTGTCTAATACACACAAGGAGGGGAGAGGGAAGAACAGAAGTCCCATATGGCTTTGAGTTTGAGTTTGCCACGACAGATGCTCACCTGAGACTTAGTGGGCAGAACAATGAGAAGCCAGTATTGTTTAGAGTGAGTACCAGGCAGATTTATGGGCAAACATAGGTTTGTGGCAGATCTAGAGACCTGGAAAACAACTCACCTTGCTGTTTTGAGTAGAGCTAAGGAGCTTCACAGAGGTTCTTGAGATCTGTAAACACTTCAGAGCATCCGTGTACTTTGGTGTTACATACTGAGGTCAGCAGCAGAGGTGCCTCACCTTGCTCCCTCAGTCCTTCCAATGGTTATGTAAACATCTAATTCTGTGCATTAAAATACTTCTTTCTTGAGAAATGGAGAGTAACTTTTGTTTTTCTAACCAAATCTTAATGATCTTTAAACACAGATTTGATGCCTGGAGCTACAACAGCTCTCTTGTGAGCATGAAGAAATGCCCAACAGAATCCCAGAGATGCCAACTTAGAGGCTTTACCTCACTGAGCTGCTGACCCAGTGCTACAAGTCATCCACTTCCAGATATGACTTTTCTGAGCAAAATAAACTCCATTTGTCTAAACCACCCTTCATCAGGTTTGCTTTTATTTATAACCTAATACAATCTTGGTAAACCTTCCAATTTTTCAATAATAAATTAGCATCAGAGAGAAAGGGGGTAAAGTATAATGAAAACCAATTAATTACTCTCCAATCTTGTCTGTCAGATTAGCACTGTCCATCAAAAGAACACAATGGTGACAGAAGGGAATAATGTAAAGACCAAGATGAGGAGAGGCATGATAACTACTACTCCTATCTATCCTTGTCTTCCTGGAATAGACATCTGTCCATCCAGCTAAGGCTTGTGTGGAAAGTCTAGGAGCAAAGGGAGGAGGTGATTTCTCCCTGAAATAGTTCACAGATGGCTAGCTGTATTTTTCTCCCATCATAAAGGTATCAGTCTGAAAATCTGACTTTTCCCAGCTTAAGAGTCAAACAGATTGTGGGTATTTTAGAGAAGAGTTAGTGAGCCTGTCTCCAGAATTCAGTCTTGACATTATGAGGCTGGGTGAGGGACAACTCAAAGAATAGACCTCCAACTACACAAAAACTCTTTTCTTCTGCCACTTCAACCCACTGGTTCTGAAGTAAGCAGGTACACATGACCTTTTCTTCCCTAAGCATAAGTTCTTTTATAGTGGCACCCCTCCTCCCACAGAAAATCTTAATTGAGCTTCTCCAGAAATCTGAACCATAATTGATCTTAGGACTATCAGCAAAAGAGTCTCTACAAAAGAGTTTAATGTAGTTAAATTTCCTATTTCCTGTTGCTCTGTCTTACTTGGCCACCGGCCTGAAAGACATTAGCATTCCAGGTGCTGAATGCCCCTTTACTAGTTTTTTCACAAACTTTAGTGGACTATCAAGTATAGTAACAATATAATATTTTATGAAAGTGTGTACAAATGCAAAGTGTGGTTAAAAAAAAAAAGGCAGATCCTTTAACAAGGCCTCTGGCCTTGGGCCTGAGCTTCACAGAAATGTTTATTTCAAAGATAAGAGAAGATGTTACTAATTGGGCTCCATGGTAACAGCTGGCAGGAGGAGGAAAGAAAGGAGAAAAGCATCTCTTCCCTTCTCAGGTGCTGTCCTTGAAGTGTTAAATTGCCCAAAACAGTGAAAGAAAAAGCTGCTTTTGTGTGAACTTCTGCAGAATGTGAACTTCTGAGCTCCTCCCCTTACACACTGGGTATAAAGTTCTGAAACTGCCTGAACTGCCTGAAACTGGGTTCAGGAGGATTAATTGGTTACAGTGAAAGCTTTATCCTCTAAACTGACTGGGATCAAATAAACCTGCTTCCTGTTTCCTATCCAGTGTCTGGCCTCATCTATCCCTACAACACTTGGAGGCTCACTAACTGTTCTCTAAAATACCCACATCTGTTTGACTCTTAACATGGGCAAAGTTGGATTTTCAGACTGATACCTTTATGATGTGAGAAAAATACAGCTAGCCATCCATGAGCCAACCATTCATCTCTAACTGTATCCTCTTTTGGGAGGTTAAGTCTCTCACCTTTCAGCCAAAGTTGAATGTTCCTTGGGTGAGATTCTCTGGAATAAAATGTTTCACATGAGTCTTTTCTCAAATCAAAAAAATTAATCACAGAAAAATAAAATGCTCAACGAAAAAAGTATTTCATATATACTCTTCTTTCCTATTATAATAGAACATAAATTTGGTTACTTTCAAGACCTACTAGAAAATTGCCAGCAGATGAACTTTAAAACAAAATCAGAAAACATCATATTCTGAAGACTAAACTTCCAAACATTAGCATAAAATGGGTGACACTAATTACTGACTAAAATATTCCAATATTATTTTTGCAAATATATTTCTTCCCAGCCCCATGGAAGAACATCACCTAAAGATAACTAAAGTATTCGCCACATTACTAATGATATGCATTTATCATTGGTTGAGTTGTAGTCTGTGAACATCTGTAAAATGGGTAAAAATTTTAAAATGTGTATTATCTTATTTTCAAGAAATAGAGATTCCTTCCTGGACTGAGAATTTAACAAATAAGGAAATGACCAGGCTATCACAGTTCAGTGACAGGATCTCCCAAATCATCCAAATCCACATTCAGACTACCAACCAAGTAAACATCTGGTATTAATTTAGTTTCATAAGAGAGACAATATACCATAGGATTCAATGACTAAATGATGTCAGTAAAATGGCAGAACAGAGATACCTAAAAGTCCCTCTCTCCACAAAAGTAACAAATAAACTGGCAAAATTTGTCAGAATCAGCTTCTTCAGAACGCTGGAATGTAATAGACTTAGAGTAACAGGGGACCACTTAACCAAGAAAAAAGAGCTGAATCTCAGGAAGACAGCTTTGTAGCATTTTCCATGTCTGGCCCCATCCCCCAGTCCACATCTTGTTGCCTTGAAGACAGCCTCCCACATTCCCAGTACAGGCACCTAGTAGTGGAGGGAGCTGAATGGATACTAACTTTAAGATTGTGGTTGTTTGTTTTGACCCATCTGGTGATTCCCTAAAGGAATGGTTCAAAAGGTTTGCCTTTATTTCATGCAATCCATAATTCTTTCAGGGCTGAGGCAGCTACCTGAGAAGGAAGGAGTAGCATTTGTTAAAAACACTTAAAGCAAATAGATTAGCTGATGCCACCTGGTCAAAGAATAAAGGTTGGAATAAATAACAGATGAACTGAAAATCTTAAAAGTCTGGAGAATGAAATGTTTTGAAGAATAAGGGCTTTGAAAAACTCTCTCATAATCCTAGGAATCTAAAGGCCTCACATAACCCAGAGCTGAACAAAACCTCAGAAAAGACTTGAGAAGACTCCAAGCTCTCACTGCTGGCTGACTACTGGGCCCTGAACAGGAGGAAATGAAAATTACAATAGTTGTGGGCTGGGATTGTGGTTTGGTGGTTGAGTGCTCGCCTAGCATGCATAAGGCACTGGGTTCAATTCTCAGCACCACATATAAATAAATAAAATGAAGGTCCATCAATAACTACAAAAATATTACAAACAAAAAACAGTTATAACCTATCTGACTCAATGTGGAAGACATACCCTACACACAACAGAGTCCGTCTCAAAGACTAGAAGTTTTTGTTCTAGTTCCAGGACTTCAAAGAAACCTCTGTAGAATCACTGGCTAACCACCAACCTATCAGAACAGATTCATTAGCTTCACATGACAAAGAATAAAGACTTCATAAAAATAGTTCACAAAGTCACAAAACACCAGGCACAGTGGTGCATTCCTGTAATCCCAGCAGCTCGGGAGGCTGAGACAGGAGAATCCGCGAGTTCAAAGTCAGCCTCAGCAATGGTGAGGCGCTAAGCCACTCAGTAAGACCCTGTCTCTAAATAAAAAACAAAATAGGGCTGGGGATGTAGCTCAGTGGTTGAGTACCCCTGAGTTCAATTCCCGGTACCAAAAAAAAAAAGAAGAAAGAAAGAAAGAAAAGAAAGTCACAAAACTAACAAGAACAACTTCAATAATCAGCAATGTGACTAGCATGACTGCCATATTATAATATTCAAATTTTCTAGTTTTCAACAAAAAATTGCAAGGCATAAAAAGAAATAAAGAACTATGGCTTTTTTTAAAAAAAAAAAAAAGCAGGAAACAAGGAAAATAGAAATTGAGAGAGATCAAGATGGCAGAGCAGAAAACAGGATGCAGACCTAGCTTCTCCTCAGTTTAGAACCAGTGAGAATAGCAAGGTAGGTGACCGAGGAAATGCACTGAGACTAGATATTAGACTGTCAGAGAGCTGAAGAGGCCTAGAAATTTTGTTTACTGGAACAGAAAGCAAAAAAGAATTCACTGAACCTGAATCTGTACCTACAGTGTCAGGGCAGACCTGGGGGTAGGGGTGAAAAATACAGAATGAAAGAGAAGCAAAACTGATAAGTTTTCCTTGGAAAAAGCAATAAAAGAGAGAGTTCAACTGAATTAAGCTGGGGCAGGAGCTCCAGGCAAGCTGATGTGTGAGAAGAACTTTGTTTTTCTCAGTTTGTTAGTGGAGATCTGTGGTGGGCAGCCATTTTTAAAAGACCACACTTAAGGTTGCAGTTCTGGAAAGGACGATATCCTAACAGCCTCATTCTGCCTACAGATAGCAGCAAATATTTCCATGGGGAATGCCTTTGAACCTAGTCATCTAAGTAACTTATGTAGCAGTATCGCTGCAAGCTGAAAGCCATTGAGCCCTTCTACCACTGGCAATAGGGGTAAAGTGGGTGGAGAAGATCCTGCAGACATCTGACATAGTCTGGGCCAACAACATCATTATTATGCTTTGAGAACTACACAGGCACGCATACATTAGCTGCAAACCAGCAATTTAATCTGGCCAAGTAAGAGTATATCAAATGCTGAAATTCACTGTGGGATTTTTAGGGTCACTTTGGATGTACCAGAAAAGGGCAGGACAAAGACTGTACTGATAACTGCAGAGTTTCCCACAGATACAAAGCCACCAACCCAGCCAGGGAAATATCCGGCTGCAGAACCGTAGACAATCTTGGTCATTCCCTTTGACATTGTATGTGTTCTCTGAAGCCAGAAGTATGAGGAATAAGGTCTGCATGTATAGGCACAAGAGCCTGAGTTCTGGGCAGTTTTTGAAGAGGAATGTTGAGCTACACAGGGCGAAAACTAAAACAGCTCCAAGCCTAGTACAGAGGCAGCATATATGATCACTACCTCTAAGCCCAAGGACACTCAGAGGTTGTGCAGCTGAAGCCTGGGCATTTGCTATACCCTCCAGCAAGTAGGGGATCCAAAGCTGGAAAACTCACTAAGAAATCTCCATCTCAAAGATGAGGGCCAGGAGGAATTTTAGACTCTAATTTAGTTTTTTCATTTTACTGGTATTATCTTCTGTGTTGACTTGATAGGTTTTCTATCCACTATTTGATATCACATACCTTAATACAATTTTATATGGTTTTTAATGATAAAATGTGTTAATTGAATTTATCTACTTTTTTCTCGCTTTTCTCCTTGCTTTTTATTCTTCTCTCTTCCCCCCTTCCTTGTTTTTTTTAAATGTTGTAACGTATTAATTCTTTTTCTTCTTTTTTTTATATTCCTTTTCTCTCCTTTTTATTCTTCTGTCTTCCTCCTCACAGTTTGTTTATTTCATGCTCAATATAGTTTAATATTCATTTTACCTTATTTTATTATAAATACCTAATGTTTTAGTCTATTATAAAGTATTATTCTCTTTTTCACTTTTGGACTAGTGTAGTAACAAGAAACATTTCCATAAGTTTTTATGATTTATTAGTATATAGTTTGTTCTCAAGTGGTCACAGGTACTGGTGATTATTATCTCCTCTTAAAGCAGTGCTAGGATTATAGCTCTGTGAACATGCTGAATGGGCACTTTGTTGATGACCTATACTTCCCAGCCCAGGGTGCATAGTAAAGAGAACGTGGCTCATAAAAAAGGCCTTCACGTAATCGTAGAAGAGAAGTCCACGATACCAATATGCAAATTTCAACATAGAATCACAAGAAATATTAGAAAAAAAGGTAATAAGATGCCTTAACTAAACCCATAGATATCAATTTTAGAGGAAATGCTGGACAAAGAATTGAAAAAGTTGATTGTTAACATCATCAATGAATTAAAAGAACATATAAAGAATGAAATAAGGAAGAAAGTTCAGGATATGAAAAAATTTCAGTAAGAGATGACATTCTGAAAAAGAACCAAACATAAATCCTGTAAATAGAAAACTCAATCAAATAAAAAATTAGTGTAAAATATCATCAATATACTTGATCAAACAGAGGAAAGAGCATCAGGGCTTGAAGATAAGGTGAATGAATTAGAATGCTTAGACCCTAATAAAGAAAAAACACAATAACCAACTAAGCAGAATATACAAGAACTCTGAGATAACACTGAAAGGCCAAACTTAAGACTTATGGGGGGATTATAATATACCACTCTCACTATTAGGTCATCCAGATAGGATATCAATAAGGATACATCCAATTTGACACATCTATCCAATTTAAACTATAGACAAAACAGACTTTTAGTTAGCTTTTACAGTGCTGTGACCAAAACACCTGACAAGAACAATTTAAAGCAGAAGTTTATTTGGGGCTCATGTTTTCATGGATCTCAATCCACAGACAGACAACGCCATGACACTGGACCCAAGATGACTCTGCATGTCATGAGGGAAGAACCCAGGAGAGGAAAACTGCTCAGCTCATGGTGGGGTCAGGAGAGAAGGGAAGGAACATCAGGGAGATGCACCCTTTTAGGGCATATCCACAGAGACCCACCTTTGCCAGCCATGCCCTACCTGCCTATAATTACCACAGACAGTCCATTGAAACTTGGATAAACTGATTAGATTACGGCTCTTATGATTTAATTGCTCAGGATCTAATCATTTTGTCTCTGAATATTCCTCCATTAATTGGAGCTTTTGGGGATACCTCATGTCCAAACCATAACATGGACTTACCAGATATCTATGGAATATTTTGTCCAACAGCTGAATGTATTTCATTTTTAGCTACTCATGGAACTTTCTTCAAAACTGATCACATATTAGGCCATAAAAACAAGTCTTAGCAAATAAAAAAATTAAATAACCCCTTGCATCATTTTTGGAGCATAATGGAATTAAATTAGAAATCAATAGCATAAAAAACAAATTAGAGAAAGTGTACAAATACATGAATATTGAATAATACATTTTTGAATGATGAGTGTGTCAATAAAGAAATAAGTGGGAAAATTTTAAAAATTCTTAGAATCAAATAAAAATGGAAACACAATGTACCAGAATGTGAGACACAGCAAAGACAGTGATGAGGGAAGTTTATAGCTATGCACTTAAAAAAAAAAATCCCAAATAGAAAACTTAGTGATGCATTTGAAAGTCTGAGAAAAACAAGAAAAAATAATCCCAAAACTATAGAAAGAAAGAAGTAATAAAGATCATAGCTGGCCAGGCATAGTGGCGCACGCCTGTAATCCCAGCAGCTCAGGTGGCTGACACAGCCAATGGCAAGGTGCTAAGCAACTCAGTGAGACCCTGTCTCTAAGTAAAATACAAAATAGGGCTGAGGATGTGGCTTGGTGATCCAGTGCCCCTGAATTCAATCCCCAGTAGCCACCCCCCAAAAAAATCACAGCTCAAATTAATGAAATAGAAACTTTAAAATAATACAAAGATGAATGAAACAAAAAGTTAGTTCTTTAAAAAGTAAATACAATTGATTAAACTCTTACCCAAACTAACCAAAAGAAAGAGAGAAAAGACAAAATTTAGGAAAATTAGAGATGAAAATGGAGATATTACAACAGACAAAACTGAAATCCAGAGGATCATTAGGGATTATTTTGAAAACTTATATATAAGTTGGAAAATCTAAAAGGACAAATTTCTAGATAAATACAACCTACTAAAACTGAATCAAGAGGACCTAAAAAACCTAAACAGATCAACAATAGGCAATAATATTAAAGCAACAAAGAAAAGCCTGGGATCAGACAGTTTCACAGATGAATTTTAACATATCTTTAAAGAACTAACTGCAGGCTCCTCAAATTATATTGTGAAACATAAAAAGAAGAAATAATTCTAAACTCATTCTACAAAACCAGGATCACCAATACCAAAACCAGATAAGAACACTTCAAGGAAAAAAAAACAAAACTACAAACCAATATTCTTGATGAATATAGATGCAAAAATACGTAATAAAATATTGGCAAATCATATTCAATAATACATTAAAAAGAGCATACAACAAGATCAAGTTGGTTGCATTCCAGGAATGCAAGGATGGCTCAACATATGCAAATTAATAATCTTAAAATACCACATAAATAGAAACAAGAAAATAAAACACATGATCATCTTAACAGACATGGAAAAAGCCTTTGACAAAATGCAACACCCCTTTATGATAAAAACTCTAAGGAAACTAGGCACAGAAGAAACTTATCTCAACATAACAAAAGCTATATGTGACAAACCCAACATCATTCTGAATGGAAAAAAAATTGAAAGGATTTTCTCTAAAATCAGGAAAAGGACAAGGAGGCCCACTCTCACCACTCCTATGCAATACAGTAGTTTAAATTTTATTTTTTAAAATTTTTTTAGTTGTAGTTGGACACAATAGCTTTATTTATTTTTATGTGGTGCTGAGTATTGAACCCAGTGCCTTACACATGCAAGGAAAGCACTCCACCACTGAGCCACAACCCTAGCCCAGTAGTTTAAATTTTAGCCAGAGAAATTAGGTAAGAGAAATAGGAGGAATACAAATAGGTAAGGAAGAAATCAAAGTATCCCTATTTGAAGATAATTTGATTCTATATTTAGAAGACCCTAAAGGTTCCACCAGAAAACTTCTGGAACTGATAAACAAATTCAACAAAGTAGCAGGATACAAAATCAACATACAAAAATCAATAGCTTTTCTATATGCCAATAATAAATCCACTGAGAAAGAAATAAAGAAAACAATTCAGTTCACAATACCTTCAAAAAAATAAAATCCCTAGGAATAAATCTAATCCAGGAGGTAAAAGACTTCTACAAGGGAAATTATAGACTGCTGAAAAAAAGAACCTAAAGAAGACACTAGAAGATGGAAGAACTCCCATGCTCATAGATAGGCAGAATTAATTTTGTGAAAATGACCATACTACCAAAAGTGATCTACAAATACAATGCCAATCAAAATACCAATGAAGCCGGGCACAGTAGCGCACACCTGTAATCCCAGCACTTTGGGAGGCTGAGATAGGAGAATCTCAAGTTCAAATCCAGCCTCAGCAAAGAGGAGGCACTAAGCAACTCAGTGAGCCCTGTCTCTAAATAAAACACAAAACAGGGCTGGGGATGTGGTTCCGTGGTTGAGTATCCCTGAGTTCAATCCCCAGTACCAAAAAAAAAAAAAAAAAAAAATACCAATGAATCCTGAAATTCATATGGAACAATAAAAGACCCAAGACAGCCAAAACAAACCTGAGCAAAAGGAGCAAATTTTAGAGGATCACAATACTCAATTTCAAATTATACTACAGAACCATACTAACAAAAACAGCACAGTACTAGTATAAAAACAGACATGTAGATCAATGCAGTGGAATAGAAGAGACAGAGACAAGCCCATACAGATAGAGTCATCTGATTTTTATACAAAGATGCCAAAAACATACATTTAAAAAATGGTACTGGGAAAACTGGCTATCCGCATGTAGAAGAATGAAACTAGATCCCTATCATTCAAACCGCACAAGAGTCAACTAAAAAATGGACCACAGATCTAGGCACAATACAAGAAATTTTGTACTTGTTAAAAGAAAACATAGAGGAAACACTTCAACATATAGACAAGAAAAACGACTTCCTAAAATAGAACTTCCTCTGGAGCTCAGGAAGTAATACCAAGAATTTATAAATGGGATGGCATCAAAATAAAAAGTTTCTGCACAGCAAAGGAAACAATTAACAACATAAAGAGACAGCCTGCCAAATTGGAAGAAATATCTTTGCCAGATACTCTTCTGGTAAGGGATTAATATCCAGAATATGTAAAGAAATTAACACCAAAAGCAATTGAACATATAACTGTTAGGTCGATTCAGGGTGTCCAGTGAGGGGTGGCTGGGGCAGCTGCCTGCATGCCCAGAGGAGCAGTCAGCCAGACGCTGACATCAGCAGTAGAGGTGACTCCTGTCAATCAGCGGGCTTTTCCTAACACCCCAGAAGGACTCTGACCTCAGCAGGATCCCCTGACCTTCTCTTCCTGCCTTAAGCCCTCCCCTTCCTGACTGGGCCTTTTAAAATTTTCTGTACTGCGGAACACGTGCGCGATTCTCCCGGACACACTCTGATGGATGGGAGAGTTTCTCCCGAGAGCATATTTCCAATAAAGCCTTGCCCAGCGGTTTTAATTCACCTCCTTTTGGTCATCTGGTTTTACAATAACCAATTCAATAAAGAGGCAGATGAGCTGACCAGAGGCTTCTCAAAATAAGAAGTACAAATGGCCCCCCTCATATACCTATGTACCTTTAAATACATATATGTATAAAATGTTCAACATCTTTAGCCATTAAGGGAAATGCATATAAAAAGGACACTTGAAATTCCATCTCATCCAATCAGAATAGCAATCATCAAGAAAATAAGTAACAATAAATGTTGGCAAGGATTTGGGGGAAAATGAACTCATTTACTGTTGGTAGGAATGTAAATTAGTACAGTCACTATGGAAATCAGTATGGAGGTTTCTCAAAAATCTAAAAATAAAAAATAAATAAAAATAGAACAACAATATGATATGATTCAGCTATTTTACTCCTAAGTATTTATCCAAAAGAATTAAAATCAACGTATTTTAGAGATACATGCTTACCCATTTTTATCACAACATGATTCACAATGGCTGTTATGAAATCAGCCTAGGTGTCCATCAACACATGAATGGGTAAAGAAAATGTGGTATATATACACAATGGAGTTTTTATGCAACCATAAAGAAAAATAAAAGTATATCCTTTGCAGGAAAATAAATGGAACTGGAGAGCATCATGTTAAGTTAAATAAGACAAAATCAAAAAGACAAGTATCATGTTTTCTCTCATATGTGGAGACAAGCAGGGAATAAGGGTTTGGAGAGAAGGATGTCATGAAAGTAGAAGGAATGGGACCAATAGAGTAGAAGCATGGGATGGGGGGCAGGATGAGAGGAGTTATTGGGAAGTGAAATTGGTCAAATTATGTCATATGCATATACCAATATACCAGAATGAAACTCACCATTCTGTATAATTAATATGAACTAATAAGCAAAAAGGAAACTGTACATGAGGAAGCCTAAGCATTGAACTTACATGGACTATTTTTAGGATATGCAAAGAAGAAAAGGAAACTGTGTACAAAAAATTCAAAGAAGCCGGGCATAGTGGCACACGCCTGTAATCCCAGCTCTTTGTGAGGCTGAGACAGGAGAATCATGAGTTCAAAGCCAGCCTCAGTAACAGCAAGGTGCTAAGCAACTCAGTGAGACTCTGTCTCTACATAAAACACAAAATAGGGCTGGGGATGTGGCTCAGTGGTCGAGAGCCCCTGAGTTCAATCTCCAGCACCAAAACAAAACAAAACAAAAACAAAAACGACGACTAATGCAAAAGTCTTCAAAAAAATATTTCCAAAACAACCCAGCAGCCCATTAAAAGGATCATGCACCATGACCAAGTTGAATCTATCCCAGGAATGCAAGGATGATTCGAAATGTAAAAATCAATGTAATATACATCACACTAATAGAATGAAGTGGGGGAACATGATCACCTCAGTTGATGCAGGACAAAGCATTTGACAAATCCAACAAACACTTCCATGGAGGAAAAAATAATACTCAACAAACAAGCACAAAAGGAAATATCCTTGACCTGATAAAGCCCACAGTTAACGTAACGGTTAATGATAAAGAATTTTAGCCTCTTCCTTGAGACCAGGAATAAAACAAAGATGTCCACTCTCACCATTTTTGCTCCACATCATGCTGGAAATTCTAGCCATGTCAATTAAGCAAGAGAAGCCACTAAAAAAAAAAAAAAAGTAAAAGCAATAAAATTGGAAAGCAAAAAGTTAAAATATTTCTATTTGTATATGACATGATCTTATGTACTAAAACCTCTAAAGAATACACATGCCAAAAATAAAAAACAAAAACAAAAAATGTTAGAGCTATTAAGTGAATTTAGTAAAGGTGCAGGATACAAGATCAATACACAAAAATCAGTTGTTTTATACACCAGCTGTGAACAATCTGAAAAAAAGGTTTAAAAAATAATTTCATTTCATTTCATCCAAAATAATGAAGTAATTAGGAGTAAGATTCACCAAGGAAGACAAAGACTTACATACCAAAAACTATACAGCGTTCCTGGAATTTTTTAAAATATTTGAATAGATAGAAAAGCATTCAATTATCATAAATTGAAAAACTTAATATTGAGATGGCAATTCCTTCCACTGATCTACAGATTCAAAGCAATTCCTATTACACTCCAATTGCCTCTTATACAGAAATGAAGGAGCTAAGTCTAAAATTTGTATGGCATTGTTAAGGATCCAGAATAGCCAAAACTTTCTTGGAAAACAAGAAAAAAAGTAGGAACACATACATTCTCCACTTCAAAACTTAGCACAGAGGTACAGTAATCAGAATAGGTATACAGATCAAGTAGAATTGAGAGTTCAGAAATCAACACTGACATTTTTTTGTCAGTTGTAAAACACAAAAATAGGGCTGGGAATGTGGCTCAGTGGTCGAATACTCCTGAGTTCAATCCCCAGTACCAAAAAAATAAAAAAGAGTGCCAAGAACATTAAATGGGGAAAGAATATTCTCTTCAACAAATGGTAATAGAAAAACTAGATACTCACTTGCAAAAGAATGAAATTGAACCTTTACTTCTTATCATATACAAAGCTAATTCAAAATTGACCAAAGACCTAAATGCATGCACTAAACTATAAAATATTGAGGTAAAAAAAAAAGATATTGTAGGGCCAAATGACCAAAGGAGGTAAAATAAGACCACTGAGCATGCACCAACTGTAAAGCAAAACCGCTGGGGAAGTTTTATTTGGGAAGCACACTCCCAGTCGAGCCCCCGCTCAGCAGGGCTGAATGGGAGAAATGCACGTGTGTTCCGAAGTACAAAGAATTTATAGGACATAGTCAGGAAGGGGATGGCTTAAGGCCGGAAAAGAAGGGCTTGAGGCAGGAAAAGGAGGGCATCTAGAGTCCTGTACCCCCTGGTATTGGTCAGGGCATCTTGTTGATGTCAGAGTTCTTTTTTTTCCTGGTTCCTGCTTACAGCTGGCTGCTCCTCCCTGCATGCGGGCCGCTTGCTGCTTGGATCTCTGCAGCCGGTGTTGGCGCGGGCCGCCTGCCGCTTCCTTCCCTGCAGCCCGAGTCTGCGCTGGCCATTCCCCACTCCGTTCCCTGCAGCCCATGTCTGCGAGAGCCGCCTGCTGCCTCGCTTCCTGCAGCGCACACGCCGCTCCCCACAGCCCATGCCCGTGCAGGCTGTCCACCTATGGGAACTCCCGAGCGGACCCAACAGATATGTCTTCATGTCCTTAGATTATGCAATGGTTTCTTAAATATGACACTGAAGCACAAGCAGTGAAAGGAAGAATTGACAACTTGGACTTCATCAAAAATAACAGCTCTTGTGCATCAAAGAAAACTATCAAAAAAGTGAAGACAGCCTACAGAATGGTAGAAAATATTCAAAAAATCAAGTATCTGATTAGGATCTAGTATCCAGAATATAAAAAGAATTCCTACATAGCCAGGCATGGTGGCATGCACCTGTAATCTCAGCACTCTGGGAGGCTGAGACTGGAGAGATCATGAGTTCAAAGCCAGCCTCAGCAACAGCAAGGCGCTAAGCAACTCAGTGAGACCCTGTCTCTACATAAAACACAAAATAGGGCTGGGGATGTGGCTCAGTGGTCGAGGACCCCTGAGTTCAATCTCTGCTACCACAGAAAAAAGAAAAAAAAATTCTTACAATTCAAAAACAAAAAGTCAGGGACTTACATAGACATTTCTCCAAAGCAGATATATATGAATGTCCAACAAGCACGTGACATTAAGGACATACAAATCAAAAACACTGCGATATCACTTTATACACATTATAATTGGAAAAAAGATGGAAAATCACAAGTATAGCAAGGATATGGAGAAATTGGAAAACTCAGGCACTGCTGAAGGAAATGTGCAAAGATGCAGCCACTGTGGGAAATAGCCTTGCGGTTCCTCAAAAAGTTAAGCATCGAATTGCCATAGGACTCAGCAATCCTACTACTAGGTATACACCTTTGAGAATTGAAATTATATTCAGACAAAAAATACACACAAAGTTTCATAGCAACATTATTCATAATTGCCAAAATGTGAAATCCAAGTATTCCCTAAATGATATATGGATAAAAGAAAGTGGTATATCCATACAATGGATTATTTATCTATAAAA
This sequence comes from Xerus rutilus, assembly GCA_028644305.1. Classification (NCBI taxonomy): domain Eukaryota; kingdom Metazoa; phylum Chordata; class Mammalia; order Rodentia; family Sciuridae; genus Xerus; species Xerus rutilus. The sequence goes on from CM053403.1 coordinate 112,307,295, forward strand.
AGGCATCAAGTACTGGACTGGGAGTACAGCTGGATGGTGGAGAGCTTGCTTAGCATGGCAAGGCCCTAGGTTTGGTAGCTAGTACCATAAAGGGAAAAAATATAAGGGCTGATATATTTTACATTCTACAACAGGATAAAACTATTAAAAAAAAAAGCCGGACATGAAAGTCCATATATTATTGGGCCACATTTATAAAAAATGTCCAAAATAGGTAAATCCACATACAGAATGCCAGTTAGTGGCCACCAAGGGGCTGGCAGTAGATGTAAACGAGGATCGACTGTTTGATGACTGTGGGGTTTGTTTTGGGAGGGTTGAAAAATGTTTTAGAATTACATAGTGGTGATGGCGGCACAAACTTGTGAATGTACTAAAAACCACTGAATTGGTACACTTTAAAAGGATTAAAATGGCAAATTTACATTATATGAATTTTACCCCAATTTTTAAAATGGATGTGGCAGGTGCTATAGGATTATGTTACACGAACTAAAGACAGTGAATAAACTGGATTTGATACCCAGCTCCACCAGCTCTGTGAATGGAAACCAAAAACTTAATTTTTTGAGCCTGTTTCCTATGTTTAAAAAAAAAAGGTAATAATAATAATGCCCACCTTGTAAAGTTAAGACGAAATAAGCCAGTGTTTGCCGCCACCACCACGCCGCTGTCGCTTTCTAACACCAGCGCCCCCTCTAGCTTCACTCCAGGTGAAGAAGCTGGGTAAGTAAGGAGGTTTTCCTACCATGGCTGGAACAAAGCAGGCTGACTGCCCGCACATCCACCAGTGGTAAAGCATCCAGGAAACAAGTAGCTACAAAAGCCGCTTGCAAGAATGCGCCCTCTACTGGAGGGGTGAAGAAACCTCATCGCTATAGGCCTGGTGCTGTGGCCCTCCGTGAAATTAGACGTTATCAGAAGTCCACTGAACTTCTGATTCACAAACACCCCTTCCAGGGTCTGGTGGGAGAAATTACTCAGGACTTCAAAACAGATCTGTGCTCCAGAACGCGGCTATTGGTACTTTGCAGGAGGCGAGAGAGGCCTATCTGGTTGGCCTTTTTTTTTTGGTACTGGAGATTGAATTCAGGGGCACTCGACCACTGAGCCACACCCCCAGACCTATTTTGTGTTTTATGTAGAGACAGGGTCTCAGTGAGTGGCTTAGCGCCTCGCCTTTGCTGAGGCTGGATTTGAAGTCTCGATTCTCCTGTCTCAGTCTCCCAAAGTGCTGGAATTATAGGCTTGCGCCACCGCGCCTGGCTCTTGGTTGGCCTTTTTGAAGATATTAACCTGTGTGCTATCTGTGCCAAATGTGTAACAATTATGCCAAAAGACATCCAGCTAGCATGCGCATATGTAGAGAACATGCTTAAGAATTCACTGATGGGAAACATTTCGTTCTCAAAAACATTTTATTTCTCTTCTTCCTGTTATTGATAGTTCTGAACGTTAGATTTGTTTTCCATGAGGTCAAAAGGTACCTAAATGTATAATTGCAAGTGGAAAAATAGGGGACAGAAATCGGGTATTGGCTTTTTTTCCATTTTCATTTATGGATGAATTTTTAATATATGTGATTATGTAAACCATTAATACAAGTCAAAACATTTCAGTGGCCGGCGCGGTGGCGCATGCCTGTAATCCCAGCACTTAGGGAGGCTGAGACAGGAGAATCGCGAGTTGAAAGCCAGCCTCAGCAATGGCGAGGCGCTAAGCAACTCAGTGAGACCCTGTCTCTACATAAAACACAAAATAGGGCTAGGGATGTGGCTCAGTGGTCGAGAGCCCCTGAGTTCAATCCCCAGTACCAAAAAAAAAAAACAGAAAAAAAAGTTTCAATGAACAAGTTTCAGCAGTTCAACTTTATAACAACAATTATAAATAAAACTATTAAATTTTTCTGGACAATGCCTGCATTTGGATTTTTTAAAATAAGTACATTTCTTATTGATGGCAACTAAGTGGTGTTTGCAGTATTTTTATCATACAGTAGATTCCATTCATTCACTATACTTTTCTGAGTTGTCTTACATGCAAGTACATGTTTTTAATATTCTGTCTTCTGTGCTATTCCTGTAAGTTTACTATCAAAATACATTGAACTACAAAAAAGACTAAGCTAATGAAATAAAGAACATATCATGTGTCTTAGAACATAGTACATTCTCAATAAACAGTGCAAAACACAAATAGTTGCACAGAAATTAGTTATGTAGATCCAGAGAGACAGTGAAAGAGAAGAAAGAAATGACTTCTACCTGGGAATAATGTATGAAACAGCCCACAGGAACTTTTGTGCTTGAAACTTGTAAAGCCAAACGACCAGATGGAAGTAAAACAGGACTGGAACAGGCTTTATTTTGGGAAGAACGCTCCTGAGCCACGCCCCCCCACACACACACACACACCAGGCTTGAGCGGGAAGAAAATGGCACTGAAGCCTCGTGGCATACACAATTTAAAGGTTCCTCCCCTCCCCCCATCCGGAAAAGGAAGGCTTAAGGCAGGAAGGGAAGGGCCTGGGGCAGGAAGAGGTGTTGGTCTAGAGTCCAGTGTCCTCTGAGATTGGTTAGGGGAGGCTGATGAGGTCAGAGTCCTTCCGGGATGAGCCGGGAGTCATGGCGGTTTTCATGTCGGAGGTTCCCTGTTTCTCCCTATGGACTACTGGGGGCTGCCATGTTGGCAAGTTCAGGGGGCATAACCAGCAGTGGCTGTGTGGGTGTGCTCTGTGTAAGCTCCCTGCTCGCGGAGGTGGCAGTGGACATGGGGGGGGGAGGCGGTGGCCGCACAGAGCAGCAGAGAGCGAGTAGAAACTTTTTGAGGTGGCTGACTGGCGTGGCCCGCGGCTTCTGTGCTTTGCGGCGGGCAGCATTGGGGCTTTGCGGACAGCATCTGCGCTTCGCATTTGCCTCGCTCGCTTAACCTAACAAAACTTAGCTTGTGAGAATTTTGTAATTTATCAGTCATTCCTTTTTAGATTTGCCTAGCATGACTCAGTCTTTGAAGGGCAAAACAATGGATAGAAATATAAAAGTGATTGAATTAAAATAATGAGACCCTGTTCTTTCTCTCACATACACACCCAAAAGCCTGACAGAACATATTAGTTCATCTTAAAACAGTATCAGCAGTGACTGAGTGTCGCTTTAACAAAAGAGAGGGGAGAGGGAGCCACATGGCTTCTCGAAGAGTTGATCCAGAGAGACGGAGAAAGGGTCCCCTGGTTAGACGATATGGAGTCCCTCTGGACGGTGATGATCCGCGGAGCCAATCTCCCCAGGCCCCGGGGTGTAGGTAAAAATCTGCTTTGCCCCAGCAAGACGCAGAAATACCTGGGACAAGAAGGGACACAGCCAGGGTGAGGTGAAGCAAAGAACACCGTTTATTGTAGAAACTATAGAAGCTTAAATACACTCTTAGACCAATCAGATCCAAAGGTCACAAACAAAGGGGTGCTCTCTGGCAAGATCAGTCTATTAGCATAGAATGGGGAAGGATGGAAGGGAGAGGTGGGAAGATATGGAGATGCTCCTACAACTGGAGAAAGCTATTTGTTGCAAGGGAAGGTAAGTGACATGAATTTCTGGTTTGTATAATGTGTTGACCAAAATTATAGCTGCACATAACTTTCAGCTTCTTTGCCCACACAAATTTTTCTAAAGCCAACTCAAATCTCACCTCAGCTGAACCTTTTCAATCACTCCTACTAGAAAGCTTCTTAAAAAGCAGGGGGGGGCGGTAAGCATTAATTAAAAAATCTTAATGTTGCAATAATCTCTTTCCTTTCACATCACTTCCTCAACTTCCTCCCACACCCCAAACAGTAGTTCTTTGACTTCATTAAACTTCCAAATTAAGTGACACTTCCTTATTTTATCTAGCACAACCCTCTTCATTGAGCTTCAACTCCATGGTCGAACAGTACATTTTTTCTTTTACCAATACCTTCAACTCTTTTTCCTTCTTATTCAAAAGCAAACTTTTAACTCTGCATAAATCTGATATTCCTCTGTGCTAGAACTGAGACATTAATTATTACTAGAGAAAAACATCCAGTAAGGCAGAATGGCATCAGGACAAATTAATAGTGACCAGTCTCAAATTTACACTCAACAATGCCCAGAAATCTTTCTAATTTACTCTCCTAAATTCCTCTTTCACACTCCAATCTCATTTCATACCTCTCCACTCCACTCAAATCCTACCTTCCTCCTTCCTTTCATCCCCAATTGATGATCATCTTTCAGACTTCATACAAGTGCCAAGTCACCCTCCATATTTCAACCACCAATTGGCAACTGTGTCCTTCTTTTTCCTTCTGTTAGACAAGAAGTGCCTTTTCCCTCATGGAAGTCAGATTTCTCCATATCTGTTCTGGATTGAATCTTCTTTCTACTCAAGGCCTTCCCGTATACCAAGCTGTTAATTTGGCTACCCCTGAGTGATTATGGGTGATGTCATTTTGTCTTTTTTATCATCATTATAGAAGTCATTGCTTTTATAATGTTTGTAAGAAAGAATTTAAGAATGAGTTATGATCTGTTGTCATTGAGAAGTTCTGACAGGCTCAGAAAGGCTCCCTATTGTCATTCATGTCAACTTTCAGCCACCCTTCCATTCTGGGGTAGGAACAGGAACTAAATTCTTTGCAACAAGACACCAGAAGAACCAAAGTCTCAAAGAGATCATATTAAGTGCTACAGAATGGAATAACTATGTCTTGACAGGCCATATATCAAGTCTCTCCCAAAACCAACTCAATTGTCACTAATTTTCTAAATTACCTTAATCATAAAAACTGAGTAGGAGAGGTTACCTAATCATCGAGCTCTAAAAGAGGGGTAGAAGTTAAAGGGAGTCAGACAGCATTTGAGAGGCCCCAGCGTGGGAGGGCTTACCTCCAAAGAGCCACTTTTCTCATCAGTGAATCACACCATCAAATTACAGGAGAAAGTGACAGGAATTCGGCTCAACTCCAACTCCAGTGTCAGAAGGTTATTCATCAACCCTCCAGCAGCAGCTCTCTGTTTGGCAAGGGATGTTTCCTCTAATTAGCTATTGCTCCCTGTGGGCCACCCAGCAGGACCTTTGTTTTCTCCATAGTTATTAATCAGCTATCCAGTGTTAACAAGATCAGATCTAGAAGTATGCAAATCCACTCTCAATTCTTTGTCCTAATCACTCAGCAGGCCACCTTACTAGCTCACTAATGAGGTGCCTTGGCCAACTAAAAGCTGACCCATTCCCATTCTTAATGATCACTTCCAAAATGGGATGTTTTTGTTTCAAATACGTATACCCATTCAATATGCAGAAATGTACCTCTTCCACAACTTTCTGATAAAATTTTACGTAAATTAATCAAAAGATTAAAAATCTTCTGATTACACATATTTTTCTAACCCTTCAAACATCTACTTTTTACCACTGAGACTTAATAAAGTTACACATAAGTCTCCTGTATGCAAGACAGGTACTGTATGCATATTTACACGTGCTCAGGTTCATTCATTTGAGGAAATCTGACCATTTAACATCCTAACACTTGTTCCAGCAGGCACTGTTTTTAATTTGAAAACACATCCTGTAGTCTTTCTGTCTTTGAAAAAGAAGTTTCTGTGATTTCTTTGAAATTATTCTTCCTGTTTATGCCTAGATTATAGGGGGAGGAAGTAGGGAGAAAAAAAGAGTAAAAAAATTTCTTTACCACATTTCACATTAGATTTCTGGAAGGTAGTGTTGGAGTGGTAATGTCATGAAATCAGATCTTTAAAAGTGGAAGCCACTTGAGAAGTTGTTTTTGTTGCTCACTTGGCATTTTCCCTGCAGTAAGTGATGATCCTTTAATTTCCAGGAAGTCCATTAACAAATAATTGTGAGTTGCTCTACAAATACCAGTTAAGCAATTCACAACTAACCATAGCTGGGTGCAGTAGTAGCACACTCCTGTAATCCCAGCAGCTCAGGAGGCTGAGATGGGAGGATGGCGAGTTCAAGCCAGCCTCAGCAAAAAGCAAGGAGCTAAGAAACTCAATGAGACCCTGTCCCTAAATAAAATACAAAATAGGACTGGGATGTGGCTCAGTGGTCAAGTGCCCCTGGTCAAGTACCCTCAAAAAAGAACTAACCATGATAATGCATGTGCAATGAGGAGTCTCACTCTATTTTTTGATGTTTGACAGCTAGACAGACTCTAAGCCTTACCCCTCCTTCTTCTTCTAGTGCTCCACACCTATCCTTCAGACCTGGCCCAGTCTTCAAACACAAATAAGACCCAGACCTTGGCCTTTTCTGGCCCTCTCGAACCATTTTGGACCTGTTTTAGAAGCCTATCCTTTTCCCTGTGGAGACCACAATTATGTGACTAATATACCTTTTATGCCCTTTGTGTATGTATGGCCTCCTTAGTCTCAACATCTGAGTCAAACTTGGGGGAGGGGGTTTGCCAACCAGCCTCTGCAGGGACCTTAACAGCATATATTTGAAATATATGATTTACCATTATATTTATGATTCCAACTATAAAGGCAATACAATAAATATTATCAATCTCTTTATTTTCAAGATGCCTTAGGAGTGCACAGGTTTAAATTCATCGTTTCCGTACAATATACTATTTACGAAGACTTTCCTAAATTTTATGGTTTTGATAGCCACAGAAAGTAATCATTTCTTCCTATCTAAGCAGAGTATATGGTGAACTATTATATAAGAAAATATTGTATGAGCAATTGGCTATTCATTGGCTATTTATTGACTGCCTCCTGAGACAAGCATTGTTCTGAGTAAAGTGGATATAGAATAGAACAATGTAGACCAAAAAGAAATAAAAGAAAAGAAAAAAGAAAGAAAACTCTGTTCTTGTGGATATTATAATTCAGTGAGAGGAAGTAGAAATAATAAAGCAAATTAGATACTATTAAAAGATAATATTATGAGAAAAAGTGCAATGAAGTAATGAAGATCCAAAGCCATAGGTAAAAATGGAATGTTGGAAATTTTAAAGAGCTTTGTTATCATTAATTTTGTTCACCAAACATATTTGGTTTTCCATTCCTAGGATTAGGCTAGGATTATTATTATTTTTTATCTTTTTTTTATTCTACTTAGGTACACACGATAGCAGAATGCATTTTGATTCATTGTACACAGATGGAGCACAACTTTTCATTTCTCTGGGTGTACGTGATGTAGAATCACATCATATATGCAGTCGTACATGAAGCTAGGGCTATGATGTCCATCTTATTCCACCATCTTTACTGTCCCCATGTCTCCTCCCTCCTCCCTCCCCTTTGACCGAATTTTCTCCATTTTTCCCATGTCCTCTCCCTCATTATGGATCAGCATCCACTCATCAGAGAGAACATTTGGCATTTGGTTTTGGAGATTGGCTTGCTTCGCTTAGCATGATATTCTTCAACTCCATCTATTTACCTGCAAATGCCATAATTTTTTTCTTTTATTGCTGAGTAATATTCCATTTTATATATATATACTACAGTTTCTTTTTTTTTAATATTTTTTTAATTGTAGATGGACACAATGTCTTTATTTTATTGCCTTGTATGTGGTGCTGAGGATCGAACCCAGGGCCTCCCACATGCGAGGCAAGCGCTCTACCACTGAGCTACAATCCCAGCCCTATACTACAGTTTCTTTATCCATTCATCTACCAAAGGACATCTAGGTTGGTTCCACAGTTCAACAATTGTGAATTGAGCTGCTATAAACATTGAAGTGGCTTTGTCACTCTAGTATGCTGTTTTTGAGTCCTTTGGGTACAGACCGGGGAGTGAGATAGCTGAGTCAAACGGTGGTTCCATTCCAAGTTTTCTAAGGAAACTCCACACTGCTTTCCAGATTGGTTGTACCAATTTGTAATTCCACCAGCAATGTATGAGCGTGCCTTTTCCCCCACAACCTCGCCAACACTTATTGTTGTTTGTATTCTTGATAATTGCCATTCTGACTGGCGTGAAATGAAATCTTAGAGTAGTTTTGATTTGCATTTCTCTAATTGCTAGAGATGTTGAACATTTTTCCATATGTCTGTTGATCGATTGTATATCTTCTAAGAAGTGTCTGTTCAGCTCCTTAGCCCATTTATTGATTGGGTTGTTTGTTTTTTTGGTGTTAAGTTTTTTGAGTTCTTTATATATCCTAGAGATGAGTGCTCTATCAGATGTGTGCGTGGCAAAGATTTGTTCCCAGGATGTAGGCTCTCTGTTCACTTCATTGTTTGTTTCTTTTGCTGAGAAGAAGCTTTTTAGTTTGAATCCATCCCATTTGTTGATTCTTGATTTTACTTCTTGTGCTATAGGAGTCTTGTTAAGGAAGTAAGGTCCTAATCCGATATGATGAAGATTTGGGCCTATTTTTTCTATTAGTGTAGGGTCTCTGGTCTGATTCCCAGGTCCTTGACCCACTTTGAGTTGAATTTTGTGCATGGTGAGAGACAGGAGTTTAGTTTCATTTTGATGCATATGGATTTCCAGTTTTCCCAGCACCATTAGTTGAAGAAGCTATCTTTTCTCCAATGTAGGTGTTTTGCACCTTTGTCTAGTATAAGATAACTGTATTTAAGTGGGTTTTTCTGTGTGATCTATTCTGTACCATTGGTCTACATGTCTATTTTGGTGCCAGTATCATGCTGTTTTTGTTACTATAGCTTTGTAGTATAGTTTAAGGTCTGGTATTGATGCCTCCTGCTTCACTCTTCTTGCTAAGGATTGCTTTGGCTATTCTGGGTCTCTTATTCTTCCAAATGAATGTCATGATTGTCTTTTCTATTTTTACAAGGAATGACATTGGGATTTTAATTGGAATCACATTGAATCTATATAGCACTTTGGGTAGTATGGCCATTTTGACCATATTGATTCTGCCTATCCAAGAGCATGGGATATTTTTCCATCTTCTAAGGTCTTGTACAATTTCTTTCTTTAGTGTCCTGTAGTTTTCACTGTAGAGGTCTTTCACCTCTTTTGTTATATTGATTCCCAAGTATTTTATTTTTTAAATAAAATATAATAAGGCTATTGTGAATGAGATAGTTTTCCTAATTTCTTTTTCAGAGGGTTTATCACTGATGTATAGAAATGCAATTGATTTATGGATGTTGATTTTATGTCCTGCTACTTTGCTGAATTCATTTATTAATTCTAGAAGTTTTCTGGTGGAATTTTTTGGATCTTCTAAGTATAGGATCATGTTGTCGGCAAATAATGACAGTTTGAGTTCTTCTTTTCCTATTCATATCCCTTTAATTTCTTTCATCTCTCTAATTGCTCTGGCTAGTGTTTCAAGGACTGTGTTGAATAACAGTGGTGAAAGAGGGCATCCCTGTCTTGTTCCCATTTTTAGAGCAAATGCTTCCAATTTTTCTCCATTTAGGATGATGTTGGCCATGGATTTAGCATAGATAGCTTTTACAAAGTTGAGGTATGTTCCTACTATCCCTAGTTTTTCTAGTGTTTTGAACATAAAAGGGTGGTATATTTTGTCAAATGCTTTCTCTGCATCAATTGATAAAATCATATGATTCTTATCTTTATCCTATTGATGTGATGGATTATGTTAATTGATTTCCATATATTGGAACAACCTTGCATCCCTGAAATGAACCCCATTTGATCATGGTGCATTATCTTTTTAATATGTTTTATATGCGATTTGCCAGTATTTTATTGAGAATTTTTGCATCTATGTTCATCAGGGATATTGGTCTGAAGTTTTCTTTCTTTGATGTGTCTCTGTCTGGTTTTGGAATCAGGGTGATACTCACCTCATAGAATAAGTTTGGAAGGGTTCTCTCCTCTTCTATTTCATGAAATAGTTTGAGGAGTATTGGTATTAATTCTTCTTTGTAGGTCTTGTAGAACTTGGCTGAGAATCCATCTGGTCCTGGGCTTTTCTTGGTTGGCAGGCTCTTGATACCGTCTTCTATTTCTTTGCTTGAAATTGATCTGTTTAAGTTGTGTATGACCTCCTAGTTCAGTATGGGTAGGTCACATGTCAGGCTAGGATTATAATTCCCCATTATATTAAATTTAAATATAGCCATAAAACTTGCTTTGGCCAACAATATGTGAACAGAAATGATGTCTACACAGAAGCTTGAAGAACAGTGCATGATTCCCCCACATGCCCTTCCCACTGCTATAGCTTTTGTGGAAGAACATGCCCCAAATAAACTTTAGGCAGAATCCCTGAATAGTGATGATAAACAGAAGACTTTGCTAACCTGTGCAGTGTGAGCTACATGTTGAAGGAGCTAAATAGATTAGGGGATTGTTTTTTGCTGTAGCATAATCTGGCCTATACTAACTCATGTAAATTACTGGAGCAGACCTCACTGAGGAAACAGATGAAGGTGGCTTGAACCTGAGTGGCAGTAGCAGAAGAGATGAGCCATATACAGAAATTGGATATATTTTGACATTTAGAAAAGAGTTAAGTCTTATGTGACTAAAAATGTGAGACCTGTTACAGCAGACCACATTGGTTCTAATAGTATATCAAATAATTTCATGTAAAAAGCAACTCTAGTTTAAACATGTATATTCTGGTAATAGTCTGGGAGAAAATAATCTATCTAGTAGGTCTACAACAGCATAAGCAGACTGTTAAATATTAAACGTTAAAAAGAGATTTCACTGTCCAAAGTTTTTCTTGCTTTGTGTAGTAGAGCATTATTGCCACCTAGTGCTAAAAGAGAAAATAGGAGAAAATAACAGAAAATGATAATGCTGCTAAGAAACACACATTTTCAAATTTGGGGATGTCTTCATGTCATAACGAGCTACTGTGTTAACAGCTTTTGATTGGGAGATACCATGAGCAATTCTATATCAGAAAAGATAAATTTTACCATTCCTCTTCAAAGTTATCCATCATTTTCAAGAAAGCAAGTTTCCTGAAACTAAGTTTGTTAATACTACTGATTATTGTAGGCATAAGCATTAGTCAAATTAGGGGCTGGAGGTATAGCTCAGTGATAAAGCATGTGCTTGGCAAGCATGAGGCCCTGGGTTCAACCCTTGGCATCAAAAAAAAAAAAAGAAAGAAAGAAAAAGAAAAAAGTATTGGTAGTGATACCAACACCAATCTTTTCTTGCCTTCCACAAGATAGACTAAAAGTGAGGTGATGAAGTTAGTGATTAGGTATAACTGTGACTTCCTAAACCTGGTGTTTTGCTTTGATTTGGTTTTATTATTTTTGTCAATTGCATAAATGAAAGATGGTGAAAAACTTCCTGACAGTAGTTCATATGAAGTGCAGACCTTTGTTTTAAACCATTTTCATAAGCTCAATATGAAATAGTAGAGATGTACCTGCCCCAAAGGCTGCAATAATAAAATGTTCATCCATATCAAGGAAGTAATAGGTCCATTGATCTTTGTACTGGTACAACTACTATAATTTATTTAATCATCTTGAAGTACAAATATGATCATACCTTTCATTTGACCTAATTAAATTAAGCCAGATCCCAATATTTTAGATAAACTGGAGGTGTAAATCCTGAAATATACTTTTAAAATGCCTTCTGGAGAGCATTCAGAAGACATGTATCCACTAGCAGACCTAATTTTCAGCTACTATTGTTGCTGACACATTATGAAAACTGGTATTTCACACCCTGTAGAGTGAAAGGACACAGTGCCAGCGGACCTCTGGATTTGAGAGGCCGCTACCTGGTCCATTTACTGACTGAAACTTTCCATGGCCCAACATTTTTCAAGTGAACTCCCACATGCTTTCTCCTGATCTCACTGATCTGTATTTGCTAGATGCTATGATTTCTTTGTTGTGTTAGCAATTTCCTCTCATATCTCTGTCAAGGTTAGCCTGGAGGCAAAGAGATATGGTAGGGCCCAGTCTTGAGAACAAATGTTATGTTGTGAAATGTTAACTTCAGGTAAGGCCATTACATGGTCTCTAGGCAAGGCAAGACTAATCCCTTTAACCAGAGGGAAAGGGCATAGCAGCCGAGGGCATACTCCGAGGACTTAGGAAAAGGTAGCTGTTCAATGTCCTTTGATTTGGGTGAATGATCCAATTCCAAAATTCCATGCTGAACAATTTTTACAACAAACTATCTAGCACAAGTCCTTTATAAACATTCCAAGCAAAGATCAAAGTTCTGGCACTGACACAGGAGCGTGTCTAGAGACACAAGGGTTAGAAAAAAGAGACAAGACATGATGCAACACCATGCACTACCTTTTTGCACTATTGCTTCCAGGGAGCCACAGACACAGCAGGTCATTTTGTGAACATGTTCACTATGCAAAAAGGACTTACCCAGAAGAGTTGCAGAAATACATTACCTAGTCAATTTGTTTCCCATTGTTCATTGCTGATTCCACTGAATTAATTCCATTTTTCCAATGTTTGTTTGTTTATTTATTTATGCTGAGGATTAAACTCGGGGCCTTGAGTAGGATGGGTGAATGCTTTACCAATGAGCTACACGTCCAGTCCTCCCTGAACTTCCGAGTTGCACCATCTGGGCACCTGGCAGCCACTCAGGAAGCCATGTCCCATACCTTACAATATGGTGTGTTATTCTAATCTCAAACTGGAGGAGTGACCTAGCGTGAGTGGACACCAACCAAGAGAAAGAACATAACAGTCAAGAGAATCTGAGAAAATGTGGAAATTGGTACTAACAGTGCATTTAGAAATTCTTTTGCCCAAGGAAGGCTTCCACTGGGAAACACTGTCATGATAGATTGGAAATGTGACACTGTCCTCTGGCCAATTTGAGCTCCTCATTCTACTGAACAAACAGGCAAAGAAAGAGATCACTGTAGATGGCCAAGATCCTAAATTTCCAGGAAAATGTTATTGCTACTACTCACTCATAACAAGGAGGACCATACCTCTTAGTTGTACTTACTTACCCAAAGAGTCCTTCAGAGCTGGGCACGGTGGCGCAAGCCTGTAATCCCAACACTTAGGGAGGCTGAGACAGGAGAATTGCGAGTTCAAAGCCAGCCTCAGCAATGGTGAGGCACTAAGCAACTCAGTGAGACCCTGTCTCTACATAAAACACAAAATAGGGCTGCGGATGCAGCTCAGTGGTCGAGTGCCCCTAATTTCAATCCACAGTACCAAGAAAAAAAAAAGAGTCCTTCAGGCCTACAGTTGTAACAGCACTAAAGTTATTTGCCCTATTCTGTTAAACTGGTACTTGCGGTTTCCCTGTATCTGCCCACACCTTTATAATAGTCCCTTTATTAAACCTTCAAATTATTCTAATTTGAATGTGCCATCTATTTCTTCCTGGGAACTCTTCAATAAAAAATTCCAGATACCAGAGATACAGCTATGAGCAAAATAGGGGGGAAAAATCCTTATCCTCATAAGACAATCAAATGAGGGAGACTAAAGTTAAACAAGAAAAACTAAGATGGGGGATACAAACTGTCTGGAAAAGGTAATAGAATGGTAAGAAGCATTACAGAAGTGATATTTCAGCTTGTACAATAGCCTATACCTGTTATAGAGACTTCTTTTGTTTTTTGGCCACAATCCAGAACCTTTTGAGTCAGTCAGTAAATGGACCAGGTAGCAGCGCATCCTATAATGAATACGTAGCCTCCCAAATCCAGAGGCCCACTGGCATTGTCCCCTCTACCCCACAGAGTGACAGAGAGTGGGCATACAAAGACTCAAGTACAACAACTTTTCCTTCACCTTGGAAGGGATAGTTGAGCATCCTCCATATCATTGGATCCCCATAAACTCCACTGAGGTAGAAGATCCCTAAATTTTTGTCAGACTTAATTCTTACTCTATAGCACACAAATGTGTTATCAATACATCTAGAGTAGTTATTTCTTCTCATCAGGTTCAATCAGCTTCATACTCAATACAATAACACGGACTAATGTGATGTCTTGCAGAAGGGAAAGGTGGTGATAATACCTACAGACTAAACTGTGACATAGGGTTGGAAAGTAGATGTCCTCCAGAGTGAAAGTACATTGCTGGCCTTGCCAATCTGAAAAAACTTGCCTTTGGTGGTCTGTACTAACAGGTGTGGAGGAGAAACATTTGCTAGAGCAACTGCTTCATATCAGGTAGCACATCTAGAAATAGCATCAGCAGCTAGTCACCACCTGATGAAGTTTCTGACAATCCACTATTATTCTCCAAGATCTGTCTATTTTTTGGACAGACCAGATAGATGAGTTGAGTGAGGATGTCATGGGAATTCATAGCACTACATCCCTCGAGGCCCTAATGTAAGCACTAATCTCTGCAACCTCTTTAGAAATGTGGTATTGTTTTTGGTTTACTTTTTGCCTTAACAAGTATTTATTGTCTCACATTTCTGAAGGCTCCGAGCTCAAGGTGTCAGTAGGGCCATGCTTCCTCTGAAGGTGTTGGGGAAGGATCTATTTCAGGTCTGTCTCCTAGCTCCAGGTTGTCTGCTGACTCTTTTGTGTACCTGGCCTTGTGGCAGCAGAACTCCAATCACTGCAACATGTTCTCCCTGTGTATGCAACTTTGTGTCCAGATTTCTCTCACTTTATAATAACATGAGTCATTAGTGGCTCTTCTACTCCAGCACAGCCTCATGTTAATTTAACTAATTTAATTTGTAACGACCCAATTTCCAAGACGGAACTAATTCTAAGGTATGAGCATTAGGTGTTTTCTGTGTCCCTCCACTACACCTTATTTCCTCACTTTCACTTGGTATTTCCTACCTTAACAGTCCTCACTCCACAGGTCAGGGAACTTGGGTAGGGATTCTGCCAGTGTCCAAGTATGTCTAGTCTAATTATGAATTCCAGACCTGGGAAATGCATTTGAGAAACTCATGTGAGATGTATCTGGGCTGAAATTCCACTGGTCATCTAACCTCCACAACTTCCTACTTCGGTGGACCAGTGATGGATCAGGCCTCCTGGAATTAGTGTTAATTCAGAGTGTCAAGCAATTTCCAAAATATTGATTACTTCCCTTTCCTCAATGTATATTCACCCTAGTAAATAGCCATAAGTCCCATGGAGGAGAACTGGGAAAAATTTAAATATCAACTTTTGGTGGTGCTGCAGGGTTTTCCCTCAAAGGGAACCAGCCTCATACTGGAGGTGTTCAAGGTCTATAAACTGGCTCAGATATGGAAAATAATTCAGAAGCCATAAATGTCTTGGTGATTTAAATTACACTTCAATTCAACCTAGAATTCTTCCACTTACACAAACTACATAATATAGCAGATAACCAAGCTATGGAGCCAAACTAGGTGCCCTTTAATAGATGAATGGATAAAGAGAATGTGGTATATATACACAATGGAGTATTACTCAACCATAAAGAATGACTTTATGACATTTTCTGATAAATGGATGGAACTGGAGACTATCATACTAAGTGAAATAAGCCAATCCCCAAAAAACCAAAGGTTGAATGTTTTCTCTGATATGTGGGGGCTAACAAACAATAAGGGCAAGGGATAGAAGTTTAGTGGATTAGACAAAGCGGAATGAAGGGGAGGGAAGAGATAGGAAATAAGATAGTAGACTGAATCTTACATAAACTTCCTATGTACACATATGAATATGCCACAGTGAATCTCACCATTGGGTATATCCATAAGAAATTAATTTAAAAAAATTACTATGGGTAAATGGCAGAAAGATCAATAGAGGGAAAGGAGAAGTGAGTGGGGAAAGGGAAAGGAAAGGAAAGTTACTGGGTTTAGAATTAGAGTAAGATCTATTCCACACTTGCATAATTATGTCAAAATGGATTCCAATGTCATGTATAACTAAAAAGAATTTTTAAGAAGTATAGAAATCAATAACACGAGAAAAGACGCAATTCAGGATAAAATATTGATTCCTAAAAACTACGTACAATTGTTTGTATGCAAAAGGTAGAGTGGAAAATGTCTTTTGAGTTTCTAAAAACATGGAAATTTGAGGAAATATTTTTTAGTAAGTTTATGTCACTATCACTACTTAGATATTGCCATTTAATGTTCCCTGTAAAGTTGATTACCCAATTAAAAGCAACTTTGTTAAAAATTTAAGTTAATATTCATTGATGAATATAAGAGAGAAACTTGTGGGATGCTAATGCTTTTCTTTTTTTTTAACTAGGTACACCATGATCAACTGCAATGCCATAGGTTTCTGAGTCAGACAATTTTGATTACCGCTTTGACTCTGCTGTTTGTACCAGTAATCACACCATGTTGTCTCTCAGACAAAGAGTCAATATTTGGGCTTTGCTACTCGAGGGTATACTGTATTCATTGACCTACACAGCAACTGTCCAGTTAAACAGTCTCCCTAGGTGTTCTCACTTACATTCACCAATTCCCCTGTTAAGTCTTTGATGACCCCATCCTGCTGAGAATAATTGTCCAGAGATCTTTATGCTAATCCCTCCAAGGACCTGAAGGAAGCATCTGATCTATAGGAGTAAGCACACAACCATGTGCTAACTGCAAGGGGCTTTTGGAGGAATATTAGACCTCTTCCCCAAAGGAGCTGAGTCATGAGAAAGATCTACACTTAAAATAGATCAGCATACTATGTGCAACAGTAAAAGTGTGTACAACCCATTATGGAAGAACAGGTAAACTAAAGCCAGTCTCAAAGGATAGGAGTCAGAATGGAAAAGATCAAGGAGCTCCAGTGAGAAGACTGAAACTATAGGAATACCCCTAATTGGTTAAAATGCCAACAACCTCATCCTAATTTCCAAAAAATTCCACTAAACTCTCATGTGAATAAAATTGCAAAGCTTTAGTTCCCTTTCATCATTCCTTTTTCCTTTTGATGCACTCCCAAACAGGCACATCAAGATCCCACTGAGGTACCCCAGTATCCCTTGGTAGCTACCCCTATTTGGGGATTGATGAGACTTGGTTATACTGTATTTTATACTCTGGGAGTCTTAGATTTGGGGATCTGATTCTCAGAATCATTTCTACAAATTATAAGGAAGTGTACAAACATGCAACAGATAGAAGAGAAATACTAAGGTCTTTCTCTTTCCTACCTTGGCTTCAGGCATCCTCTCAAAGAACCTGAAAGGATATCCCAAAGGCTCCTCAGCAATTGAAAAGCCATCATTTTATCCATTCCCTCTACAGTCACTCTTTATTTTCTTAAGATTCCATTGACTTATAATAATATGTTCAAAAACATGAATCTGAGAATAGCATTTTAAGAATATCTAATGTAATATTCAGACCATTATCACAGGTCCAATCTACAGCAGCTTTTGAGTAACATTTTTTACATTACTCCACAAGTAAAACATACTTAAGATTATCAACTCCTGTAGCAAATAATAAACTGAAACCCCAAATAGTAGACAAACAGAAAAAGGTAATACACTATATTCTCTTTTTTCCATATCATTCTACTAAGAAGATATGAAGTAAGGATACCCTAAGAAAATGGGGTAAGGATGCCCAGGTTTCCTCTGAAAGAAATTAAAATTTCTAATAAGCTTTACTGATGAAGAAAGGATAGTTCTACTCATAATACCTTTGGTAACTCCCCTTTAGGTCACATTTTAAAGTCTCAATGAGAATTAGTTGGTTTGTTTTAAATTGGTTCCTAAAATGTAATAGTGAAACACTCAGGTTACAAAATTTAATTAAAGAGTAATCTCTGATGGGTTGGGAGGTTTGGAAATTTTACTATATTCTTTTAAGAAGTAATTTTTTAGCAAGAGGCTTCCATATTATTTCTAACTTACTTTTTGAAAACATTCACTAAATGACTAGTACCTAAGGTATGACTGACATGAACTTCTCGTGCAGGGAGATAACTTTTGCACAAACCTTATTCCTCTAGTAAAAAAGGGGAAAAAAGGTCATGCCAATTTGTGTCAAGGTCATTAGAAAGAATGAGAATAACACCTCTTGTTTGTTTTTATTTATTCTGTCATATTAAGGTAAGACTGAAACAGACTATTAACAATATTTGAGATTCCACAGAAAACTGCATGCTTTTGTTATTAGAAAACCTTTCTTGAAGCATCTTAACTTTACCTCTTGGGAACTGAAGAAATAAAAAGATTTCAAGCATTTCTGTCAGCAGATAGCATTCACAACAACCTTCTAGATGCTTATTTTCCACCCTTTCCTATAAAAGATAATTCTCATTTACCATAAGTCCATTACCACTGAAGGATTCAATGCTCTAGAGCTTAAAAATGATCAGAATCCACAAATTAGCATTATCAGTAGTCCAAAGCTTGGTTTAAATATTTGAAAGACAGCGAACACCAAATAAATAAACTACCAAATGTTATTATTTCTATGGGGAAATGACTCACTGACTAAAATCATCTGAGACTGAAAATTTCTATACTCAGTTTCTACTGGTATAATGCCTTCATTCTTAATGCTCTTTATAGCATCACAGGTTTTATAAATTAGCAATACATTTTCAGCATTCCATAGCAATCACTTGCAAAAACAATATATACTTGCATGTTATACTAATATACAATACATAAGCATTTTGTCATATTATCATCTCTTAATAGAATACAAAAAGCTATACAAGACAGAACACCACAGAAGTTTTGAATATTCCCTTTCCCCAGATGTTAGCAGGAAGCACTTCTTTTTTTAAAGAGGACGAAAACTCAGAAATTTTGTATCCAGTGTTTGACTTCAACTTTATCGCCTTCTGGTACCACCATATCCTAGAATGAGAAGAGTAAAATTTTGATTAGTTTTTTAAACATATATTGAAACTGCTTACGAAATTACAAGAGTAATACATGTTTATTGTTAGTCAATGAATAAGAGACACATTAAGGAAGGAATGAAGGAGTCGCTAAGTGGAACAGGACCATGCAGGACAGTGTGGTATTTCCCATAGCCACCCTCCCAATCATCAAGCCTAATGAACTCACACAAGCTTGCTGTGAATAATGTTTAGTCAGAAACCCAAAGAAGATGAATTCTATGGCGGGCCAATGTAGGACAGTTAACACTCAAAGTCTAGGCTAAAAAGGGAGTGAGGTCAACAGAGCATAAGCCATGCCCTGTTATCCCTCCTAACTCCACATCCCAGTGAAAAATAGAAGAAACGGGCTGGGGCAGAATTTCAGTGGTCAGTGTTACTTAGACATCTACTTCCCCACCATACCTCTAGCTACCATACTAACAGGCTACAAATGACAAGTTTTCCTATCTGTGTCCAGGTGGGAAAGTCTCTTAAATTTTTTTTTCAGGTTGTTTGGTAATATTTCATGATTTTCTTCATATTAAGTCCCATGTATGTCTAGTGAGTAGTTATGATTTTTTCCAAGTTCTGTTTCCTGTGAGAATGAGCTGTCTTCTGTCATGACGTCCTATGTAGCCATATTTTTATATTTTCTTTTCTTTTCTTTCTTTTTTGGTACCAGGGATTGAACTCAGGGGTACTTGACCACTGAGCCACATCCCATCCCTATTTTGTATTTTATTAAGATACAGAGTCTCACTGAGTTGCTTAGCGCCTTGCCACTGCTGAAGCTGGCTTTGAACTCACGATTCTCCTGTCTCAGCCTCCCAAGCCGATTGGATTATACGTGTGCACCACTGCTCCAGGCTTATATTTTCTCCCAATCACTAACCTGCTTTTTCTCACCAAAAGTAACCACTATCTTTTTTCTTTAATAAAAACAGGGTCTCATTATGTTACCCAGGCTAGCCTTGAACTCCTTGGCCCAAGTAGTCCTCCTGCTTCAGCCTCCCAAGTAGAAGGGATTATAGTCATCTGCCACTGTGCCTGGCTAGAAATCACCATATTAACATCTAACACTGCAAGTTAGTTTTGTTTTTGAACATGTATAGATAGTATAATCACACTGCATATATTCTTTTATGTCTGGATTCTTTATCCTTAGTAGATCTATCCACATTATTGCATACAACTGCTTATTTATTTTTTTCTTGATATTCCAAGGAATAAGTAAATATAACTCAATTTATCCATCCATTTTACTGCTGAGAGATAAATGGGTTGCTTCTAGTTGGAGGCTATTATGAACAGGAATGCTATGAACATTCTCGTTTTTATCTGTCAGTGTACAAGTATATGCATTTCTGTTGTTAAATACAGTTGGCCCTCCCTATCTGTGGGTTCCCTATCTTCATATTGAATATATTTTTAAAAGGATTCAGGGTATAACTCAGAGGTAAAGTGTTTGCCTAACATGAGGAAGGCTCTGGATTCAATCCCTGGTGACATGCAAAAAATATATCTTTTGGAAAAAGAATTATATCTATATTAAAGATGTATAGACTTTATTCCTGTCATTATTCCCTTAAAAATAAAATACAACTACTATTGACATAGTATTTACATTACACTAGGTATTGTAAGTTATCTAGAAATAATTTACAATTTCTGAGAGGATGCCCTTATGTTATATGCAAATACTACATCATTTTTTTATAAGGGACTGGGCCAGGCTAGCGATGTAGCTTGATGGTAGTTAGCCTGCCTGGTGTGTGCAAGGCCCTGGGTTTAATCCACAGTAGTTACAGATTTTTGTATCACTGGGGGGGTCCTGGAACCATCCCTTACAATATGGAAAGATAGCCGTATCTGAGAGTGACTGCTGAGTCCTAGGTATGCTTAAGTTCAATTTTAGTAGGTAATACCTCTTTTCAAAGTGATTGTATCAATTTATATTCAAACCAGTGCTATAAGAATTTCATTCTCAAATTTTTAAACATGCTCAAATACATTTACCTATCAATTTCAAGAATTAGTCTTTGTTCTACAGTTGAGGAATCTGTAGGAAAAGACCAATCTAATCCACAGCAATTGACAACTGCCTAATTACTTACCACCTCTCATGTTCCACTGCTTAGCTGGATGTTTAATTCCAAATAGTTACTATTTTGCTTTTTATATTACACTTTTGCTTTTTACAAAGTATCCTTTTGCAGTAAACATAATCATATTATTGACAATTACCAAAAGTATGACTCAATATATTTTTTGAGCTGGGCATAGTGGTGTACACCTGTAATCTCAGCACTCAGGAGGCTTAAGGCAGAGAGATGGCCCAAGCTCAGGAGTTTGAGATCAGCCCAGTATACAGCATATATGTATATATAATTTTTAAAATTCTCATGAATTTGAAAAGGTCAAGCATCTAATTAGTAAATTCTGGTTTAGAGCTTAAAAGATATCCAGAGATTAAATAACTAAATATTTGTAAAAACAGCGAGGAAGGTTTATATCAGAACCCTGGTGAGTGGTAGGACTGAGCCTAAATCAAATCCCTGTTTGATTTTGCAAGTGAGAGGAAAGAACCAATCTGATTATACTTTAATCTCAGTTAATTGTGCTATTAATATTTTTGGTGGGTTTATCACATAAAAATCATGACTGCTAAATATAGTCATCATCTTAAGTTCCCAAACTACTACAATACTTTCCTGCTACATGATAGGAACATGTATATTTCTGCTCTTACCTGATGCTGTTCTGGTTTTTGTATCTGAGTTTGAACATGCTGAGTAGCTCCCTGGGCCTCCATGAAGTGGTGAGTAAGCACGGCTATTCCAGGTGCTAGAGTACGGAGGGTAAGATGGGTGATACCACGAGTTTGAAAACGGTGTTGCTGCTCTTTAAAGACATATAAATGGGTTAGGCATCCTTCTTGGAACTACAATTTTTAATAACTTTCCTGTTCCTAAAGTATCAGAAGAAAATATCAAATTATTTTTCCTGAATATTCTAGTACGTGAGGGTTAACATGAAATAAATCACTTTATATTTCTGTCATTGCTATGTGGAAAGACACTGACAGGAAATAAATGCTCTTTGTGAATTTATACTCAGGTAAAATCTAAACTTAAAACTACCATTAAAACTCAAGACACTGCAGAATCTATCCTCCTGCTTTTTCAGCCTTAGGTCTCGTTCTCCTACCAAAGCAGACAATTCCTTCCCCAAATATTATACACTTTTCTGCCTTCTTATTTACTCAGATGTCAAGTATGTCTTTTCTATCTTGTGATGTATATAAAGATAACATGAAAAGAAAAAACAATGAAGGAAAATAACATACAATATTAATCAAAACACATAAACTTCACCCAAGAATCTGATTTAATACAGTCATGTCACCATATTTTATCTTCCTTAACAGAACAAAATGAAGTCAAATTAAAAGCAAATGAAAGAAGCCTCAGAGGAAAAGTTAAACTCAAGGACAAAAGAGATCAATGCAATACCTACCTATTGCTGCCAAACAAATATCCTAATATTCCTCCAGTTCCTAGGCCAGTCCAGAACCCTGGTCCTGAATTATCATATCCTTGTGGTCCTGCAAAAGCACTCCCAAAACCAGAAGTTGCACCATGGCCAGTATTGCGTGGTCCTTAAAATAAGAACAATTTATTAGATTTTGTGTCATCACTTAAATGTAACATAACCTAAAAAAACTAACATGACATTTCAAGTATTTCATTTGTACTATACTACTTATACTCAGGCCTCAACTTATGAACAAGTTGTATTCAAAAGGCTATTTGTAAAAATATTGCTTTATAACCAAGGAGCACATTTTCAACAGACAAGAGAAAGAGGGATGTATTTCGGGGCTTGAAGAAAGGTCTTCCTGTAGAATGACATTTGCCCTGCTCAAGATGAGTTACTAAAAGATGATCCCATTTTTCTAAGTTATTTCATTTCTGTACTGGGAATATCTCTTAAGAGGTTCAGGTGAGAGATATAACTGAATCTATAATGGAGGAAGCCAGCTAAGTATTTATTTGTATCACTTGGGAAGTCAGATCTTTAAGAGATCAAAAAAGTATCTTCTGCTCAAACAAAGCTTTTTAAAAATCAATGTATAATAAACATACAGGAAAGCATGCTAATCTTCTATGTGTGACACAATAAATTTGTACATATATATAAATCCATGTAACTACCACCTACATCAATAAACAATTTCTGACACCCTAGAAGTCTCCTTGACAATTCCCAATAGATATCCATCTATATCTGACTTCTGCACCATACTTTAGTTCTGTCTATTCTTGAACTTTTTACAAACAGGATCATAAGGATGTATACTCCTTTGTGTTTGGCACATAATTATGTCTCTAAGAGTTAACCCTACTGATGCATAGATCAGTAATTTTTTAACTCATGTAGTATTGACATTGTGTGAAAAACTCAGTCTACCCCAATCTAATGTTCTATTTCCAGATTTAGCTGTTGTGAATAAAAATGCTATCAACATTCTTGTGCATTTGTGTGTGTATATATGCCTTCACTTTTCTTAGGGAGGTAACTAGAAATGGAGATTCTGGTACTAGGATAGATACATGTCTAGTTTTAGTAGACACTGCGACAGTTTTCCAAACTGTTTTGCCATTCTGGCTCCTAAAAACAAAAGTATGAAAGTTTTATCCCATATTGGTGGCATGCACCTCTAATCCTACCTACTTGGGAGGCTGAGGCAAGAGGATCACAAGTTCAAAGCCAACTGGGATAATACCTTCCAAGCAGCTGAGATTACAGGTGTGTGCCACTGAGCCTGTAAGCAAGTTTGGCAAGACTCTGTCACAAAATAAAATTTAAAAAGGGATTTGGATGCAGGTCAGTGGTAAGAGTGCTTGCCTAGCATGCTCCAGACCTTGGCTCAGAACTAAAAATGAAAGGAAAAAGGAAAAAAAAAGGATGAAAGGTCCAGTCACTATCTTTGGCAATTTTTAGTACTGTTTAAGGTTAGCCATTATGGCAGTTAATTGATAGTTAGAAATCATCTCACAGTGGTTTTATTCTGCATTTCCCTAAAGACTGATGACCCTGAACATATTCATATTATATTGACCATCTGAATATCCTCTTTTATTAAGTAGTTGTTCAAGTCCTCTGTCAATTTTGAAAATGAGGTTGTCTTTTCCTAGATTTGTGGAAGTTCTTCATATATTCTAGACATAAGTCTGGGGTTTTTTTGGTGCTGGAGATTGAACTCAGAGGTACTCACTCGACCACTGAGCTACATCCCCAGCCCTATTTTGTGTTTTATGTAGAGACAGGGTCTCACTGAGTTGCTTAGCGCCTCGCCATTGCTGAGGCTGGCTTTGAACTCGCGATTCTCCTGTCTCAGCCTCCCCAAGTGCTGGGATTACAGGCTTGCACCACCGCGCCCGGCTGACATAAGTCTTTTCTTGGAAATGTTTTACAAATTCTCTTTCCCCATGTGTGGCTTGCTGCCTTTTCACTCTCTTCATAGTGTTTTTTTAAGAATACGTGTTCTTAAATAAATGTCATTCATCTATCTTTCCTTTTATGGATAGTACTTTTTGTGTTTTACTTAAGAAATCTTTGCTTATCCCAACAGCATGGAAAAATTCTCCTATGTTTTATTCTGATAACTTTTATATTGAGATCTGTAATACTTGATGAATTAGTATTTGTGTATAGTATGAGACAGAATTCAAGGTAAATGTTTATCACCAAAGCTGATTACGTTTTCCTGATGATTTATGATTTAATCAGGCATCCTTAATATTCACAATATACTCTTATAGAGAAATAGAACAGAGGAGGTTTAGCAGTTCAAAGTAAAAAATAAAATGAGAAGGCAAATCTACTTTGGTTTCCCAATTTCATTTTCTATTTCAGTAACAAGCAAAGAATTCACTACTTCACATCCCCTGCAACCACTCCCACCCCCATTTATTGCCCTCAGAGAGGGAACATACCTGTGAACTCGGACTTAAAGCCTGGGGGAGAGGGTCCTGCTGAATTGGTGAACCACTGATAATGCTGGGAATACGGAGGATACTCAGAATATGGTGGAGGAGAATACTGACCATCACTAAGGAACAACTTATAAATTACAAAGGCAATAGTAAGCAGCACTGCAATGGTAACCAATCCACCGACGCCACAGGAATCCGCAGAGTACAACTTATAATAATAATCAGAGAAAGAGAAGCCCTGGTGTTTTCCAGACTCTTTCAATTTCTGCAGACCAATTTCTGTATAATCTAAGTGATACTCCAAGCCACAGGAACCTCTTAGTACATACTGGTCTTCAGAGGAATCATAGCCCTCACAGCTCACCACGGTTTTTCCAAATTTGTATGCAACATCTAAATCAGTCTTACATTCCCACTGTGAAAACAAAATAGAAGTAAGTTACTAGAACCAAAAGATTTCTTTTCATTTAATATATACTATTTGGGCTAAACTAATCTGTCAAAAATCCACAAAATGAAGCAAGTGAATAATCAGCAAAATTCAGGACAATTTCTCTGGTGGGGAAAACCAAACTAGGGGCTTCAAAAAAATATTAATGCTCTACCTCTTAAGCTGGGTAGTGGGTACATAAGTGTTCACCATAACATCAATGTTTTTGCTTTCCATGGTGCTGGGGATTGAACCCAGGACCTCACCCATGCTGGGTAAGCATTCCATCACTGAGTTACACCCTAGTCACTTATTACAATCTTTATTCCTTTCATATACATGTTATATAACCATTTGTATTAAGTACTATAATTTATAAAATTTAAACAAATTTTCAAAACTTTTGCCATTGTTAAGATGCTTTTTTTAAAATAGATTTTAAAGATGTTAAGGCTCAAAACTCAGCATCACATATGAAGATTTGGTAGCTACCATTTAGAGATATTTTATCACTTTCTGAGAAATTAAACTTTCTACACAAATTTCATAAAATCAAGGACTAACTTTCTAGGATCCAATCCTATGTAATTCTGATAGGTTTTTTTTCTTATTATTATATTGAAAAATGTGAAAATCACCCAAGTTAGCCTCAAAAATTTCCACCTTAAAAAATAAGCTCATTTAAATTCTCTATTTTGTGCTACAGAGGTAACATATTTCTTTAACAATATTTAAAGAGATACAAACTAAAGTAGATTTAATCAGTTCAACTGTCTTTGTTGATTTTTTACAAGTTATCCTTCTCTCCTGAAGTTCAGGTACATTATTTTGTTTTTTTTAATAACAGTTTCATTGAGAAACAATTCACACACCATCTAATTCACACATTTCCATGGTTTTTAGTATATTCACATAGTTAAAATATTATCACCAAAACTAACTTTAAAGTATTTTCATCTCAAATTCATTAATAACACTGCTCATTTTCCCTCAAGCCTCCCTGCCCTATTACCAATCCTTTTTGTGTTTATATTGATTTCTTTATTCAGGACATTTCATATAAATGGAATCATATACTATGTGGGTCTTTTGACTGGCTTCTTTCACTTAGTATTAACATTTTTAAAGTGCATTCATTTTGTAGCATATTTAGTACTTGCTAAATATTCTGAAAAATATTCTTCTGTACGGACATACCACATCTTATTAGTGATAAAAGCATCAGAAATGGACATTTGGATTGTTTCTAAACTTTTTGGTTATTTAAATAACACTAATGTAAACATTTATATAAAGTTTTTATGGAGAAACATTATTTCAATTCTCTTGAATATATATGTAGAAGTAGAATAAATGAATATATATGTAGAAGTAGTAGGGCATGTGATAATTCTATGTTTAACCTTTTGAGGAAATACCAGACAGTTTTTCAAAGAAGGTGCACTGTTTTACATTCCCAAGAACAGTGGAAGGACCTCCACATCTTCACCAATACATGTTATCTGTTTCTTTCATTCTAGCCATCTTATTGAGTGTGAAGTGGTATCTTATTGTAGTTTTTTTGGGGGGTACTAGGGATTGAACTCAAGGGTACTCGACCACATCCCCAGCCTTATTTTGTGTTTTATGTAGAGACAGGGACTTGCTGAGTTGTTTAGCGCCTGCTATTGCTGAGGCTGGCTTTGAACTCGTGATTCTCCTGTCTCAGCCAAAGTACTGGGATTACAGGCGTGGGCCACTGTGCCCAGCTTATTGCAGTTTTGATTTACATTTCTCTAATGGCTACTGATGGCCATTTTTTCATGTGTTTATTGGTCATTTGCATATGTCCTTTAAAGAAATAGTCAACTTGCATTGTGAAAGTTCTTTATTTATGCTAGATACAAAGCTCTCATCAGACATGATTTGCAAAGCTTCCTCCCATTCTATGGGCTGTCTTTTTACTTTTCTTGATGGTTCCTTTAAAGTGCAGAAGTATTTAATTTGGATAATATACAATTTTTCTTTTTGTTATTATTTTTACTACCCTATTTTTGAATACTTTTATTTGGAGGAAGAATATGTTTGCTTATATAAGTAAATAAAATAAGCAAAATCTATATTGGTATTTCGTTAAATGTTATTTCCTTAATAGTACATACTGAAAGTAACTTTTAAGTACTATATTTAAATTTAAACTCCTGCTACTAAACACAAGCTAATGTATAATGTGTTCCACGCTTCTTTGCTGGTGCTATTTCTCTCTCTCTTGCTTCATCTCTAAAAATCTGACTTCCTAACAGCACAAATACTTCCCCTAAGTTTTCCTCAAAGACCACAACCAGACACAACTTTACACTCTGTTGGTAATGTAATTTGAGTATTGTATCTTTTCTACTAGAAAGGAAATTTCTTTATTCTATCCTCTTCATTTTGTATACAACACATTTAATATATGTTTAAGGAAAGACATCACCTTTTTCTTCCATCAACCATAAAAGTAATTTAAAAGTAAAATGGAAGTGAGATGTTTGCTTTAATCTGAAGATTCCATGATCTTATGTACTAATACTGGAAAAAAATGTTGTGAAATAAATATCACCCAGCAAACATGAACTCTCTTCCTGAACTCATAGGCCATGCATAAAGGGTTTATCAAATAAGAATATTATTCTGTTGGAAGGGGAAATCATCAACACAAGATTCTTGTCTAGAGACCAGTCATCTTAAATCCTTTTTTGTAAACAGACAGAAAACAAAATAGAAATATATAAGTAGTGATATAGAATGAATTCATTTAATAAAATCTATTCCATCTTTAAAGCATACTGTTTTAAAACTTCAAGAAGCTGCTCCTCTCTATGTACAAAATATCAGCATCCCAAAGGCAATAATAAATAAAGCCTACTAATTCTTCTGTTCACAAGATACAACCCTCAGTTCTAAAGCAGTTTTAAAATAAGTGTTTGAGGCACAAGGACACATATACCCTACTATTTTATATTTCTGACTCCTGATCACATTAGTTTTATTTCTTAAGGGTAGGTTTTGAGAAATGACAGGAAAATGACAACCAGAAATATATAAGAAGTAAAAGGTTAGAAGGAAGTCACATACAAAAGTTATACTGAACATTATTTCTAAACTTTAAAATCAGTTCATTTGAAGAATGTTTCTTCCAGAGGAATAATAAATGATTTATTTACATATTTTACATTGACCTGAAATTTTCCATATGTGCTTCCTCAAAATACTAATGTCCCAATAAACAGTTTGTTGAATAAAAATCTCATTTAAACTGCCATTGATATAGTAGCTATTACCTGTACATCGTAACCATCCCAGCCTTTGTTCTGACACTGTATGACTTTTGGGGTATAAGAATCACAACCAGCTGTGCCTCCAACACATTTCAACTGTGGGATTGGATCCAGTCTACGAGAGGTGGTGTAGCGGTCATAGTGGAGGGTAAGAGCTTTTACATCTCGCAACAACATTCTGTCTGAAATAATAAGAACATAGACAAACACAGAATAAATATCTTGTCAACCACAGAAATAGATTCATCCTAATGAAACTTTTGTCATGGGGAATAGTTTCAAAAGTAAAAGTGCCCTTTAAAGATGATTAAAAGAGGATGAATCAGTTTCTTAAAGCCATCCTAATAGCATTCAGGCCTTACACACAAAATTTAGGTAGCCACACCTTTCAGATCTCCCTTCAGGCCAGAAAGAGATTTATTTATGTATTTATTTATTTTTTTTTTATTTTTTTGTTACCAGGGATTGAACTCAGAGGTACTCAACCACCGAGCCACATCCCCAGCCCTATTTTTGTGTTTTTTTTTTATGTAGAGACAGGGTCTTACTGAGTTGCTTAGCGCCTCGCCCTTGCTGAGGCTAGCTTTGAACTCATGATTCTCTTGTCTCAGCCCCCCAAAGTGCTGGGAGTACAGGTGTGCACCACTGCACCCAGCTCAGAAAGATATTTATACATCATAAGTTCTACCAAATTTTTGCTAACTCACAAAAACAGAAAGTTCAATAACCTTATATTTTGTACTATCATGTAATAATATTAATTATATGATAATTAAATATTAGTTACATGGTTAATTCAAATGGCAAAAAATATACAAGCATATTCCTTAATGATTTAAATGTACATCAACAGATAAAAATAATAAATTCAGGCCTATTCTTATAGTGGAATATGCTGTATTTTACAAAGTTAAAATGAGGGAACCAGAACTGTGAAACAGTAAAAGCATTTTCAACAAAATGGAAGTTACAGACTATGTCTAGCATGATAACTTTACATTAATCTTGAAAAAAGGAAAAATGATACTAACCGTAAATAATGATATACGTACATAGTAATAGAAAACAGACAGGAATGATTAAACACCAAGTTCAGGTGAGTATCTCTAGGGAAAAAGGAAGGGAAGAAATGACTACTAGCTCTATCCCTAATGTTTCATTAATTGGGAGGTTGAGGGGCATTGCAGCAGTTATGACAAAGTGTAAAGATTAAATAAAACCAGTTCTCTCTCATTTTTACTCTATCTCTGCTTACTGGTCACCATGAGGTGAGCACCTTTGCTCCACCACAAGCTTCCTGCCATGAGTTGTCTTGCCAAAAGTCCAGAAACAATGAAGCCAAATGACCATGAACTGAAACCTCTGAAACCATGAGCCAAAATACATGTTCCTTCATCATATTTGATGTATCTCAGGTATTTTATCATAATAATGGAAAGTTAACAACTGGATGCTCTGTTGCGAGCATGGAAGGAGATAGCAGAGGTCAGGAAAGAGACCACAGCAGCAATCTTGTTAAGAGATAATCTTGTTGGTGATGTTGGGAAATGGTAAGATTCTGGCTGTGTTCTGAGGTTAAAGAAATTGTGGTTATGGCTATACCACCCTGAACACACCTCATCTCAACTGAAGGTAAAGAATCTGTCCATGGTTTGGATGAAAGTTGAAGGAAAAAGGGAAGTCAAGAATGCTTTCAGCCGGGCCTATAATCCCAGCGGCTTGGGAGGCTGAGACAGGAGAAGAGTGAATTCAAAGCCAGCCTCTGTAACAACGAGGCACTATGCAACTCAGTGAGACCCTGTCTCTAAACAAAACACACAATAGGACTGGGGATGTGGCTCAGTGGTCAAGAACCCCTGAGTTCAATCCCCAGTTCCACAAAAAAAAGAGAATGCTTTCAGTTTTCAGTAAGAGAACCTAGAACCTATAGTTACTTTTTATTGAAATGATGTGGATTAAGTAGGTTTATGGTAGTATATGTGGGCAGGGTCAATGAGGTTTGGGGAAGAATTAAGTTTTAGACCTGTTAGATTTGAGATTTCTATTAGATATGTAAACATAGGCAGCAAACAGATAGCTGGCTATATAACCTACAGTTCAGGAGAGAGACCATGGGGGGAAAAAAGATTAAATAAAACTGAATGGTGATACATGGGTGTTCACTGTGTACTTCTTTATGTTTAAATATTTAAAATATTTCACAATTTTAAAAATAAAAAGCATTTCACAAATTTAAAAATTAAAAATAACATTTGACAGAGAGGTTTAAATATAAAAAAATTAAAACAGTGAAATTATGTCTAACATTCAGGTACAAAAATGAATTTGAATAAAGAAAACAAAGAAATTGTCTTCCTATTTATCACTCCTGGATTATGGACGGAAGACACTGTGGATTCGCTCCCTCAATATCCATTTCATTCTCAAACTGGTGTGCTTTCCTGTAATGCTCAAAGAACCTGAAAACTTCTTGCAGATATAGTTGCGAAAAGGGATTTTGGTCTGCCCACCTGAAGGATGAAGCAAGATGTGGAAATAGAATTTAGACTTACACTATGCTCCATCTTTCTGCTAGCAAGCACAGGTATGAATGTTCAAACTGACAAGATTCCAGTATCTTCTAATTAGCTTTCTGGTTGTCAAGAGACTAAATTGAAAGCTTCAGACAGTAACCTAACAGAATTAATAAAGAAAATGGAGAACTGTTTCCTTTAAAAATTATAAAGGAAAGAGCTTTGTTGGGTATAAAATTTTAGGTTCTCATCCAAGCCAATGAACAGAATATGCTTTCAGACTTCTGAAAGGTTTCAAAATATTTACCTTACTGATGTATTTATTTTCAGTAAAACAATTTAAAGATTATTCATTAGCAAATGAAACGAAGAAAAAGACATGAAAACCAGAGGAGTAAAGAAAAAATAATAATATACAAAAGAACAAAAGAAATTCCAAAAGAGAATGATGCATGAAGATCCCAGGATAACAGCCATATATCAGTCAGGGGTAAGAAGTCCACATTGGAAGAGCATTGTTCAAAAAAAAAGACACAACAAGGGCTGCCAGCATTAAGATACCTGCTGCTAACATACCATCTCTTAGGTTCATCTGGACAGAATGTCCAGGGGAACCTGGCTTTCAATTTTATCTGTATTTGGCTTGTTTTAATCTTCAGATGATGAAATTCCTCCTCTTTCTTCCATGCCTTGCAGTATATGGGATAAGCTGAGGACATAAATGTCATCACAGAGAAAGCAGCATTCTGGGTTTAATTTATTGATGAATACTAGAGACAGACTAGGCTAAGCTTAGAAGTTATAGAGTAATCTACTCCTCATCTGGCCATATTTCTACCAAATGTTTACCACCTGATCCAGCAGAGCCCTAGATGACCCAACTATGGTGAGCAATATGTTACCCATGATTTTCCTCAGTGACTTCCCCAGAAAGTACTCTTTAAGTCTCAAGAAATCTAAAAACAGACACCTTCTTTATACTTCTAGGAAAAGACAGCCACTTTTTCAAAACCTGTATAGCTTTACAACATACATGAAAACCTAGAGTGAGAAAATTATTCATTTAAATAATCATGGTAGTAATTACCTTTGAAAAGATGTGCTTAGAAAACAGCATGTAAAATGCTTCTATTCTTTCTCTTAACTGAATGGAGATACACTGATATTCATTTTATTATTATTTTTAAAACTATACATATATTTTATGTATTCATCTATAATTATGTTTCACCAATTGTTTAAATGTAAAATACCTTTTTCACTAAAAAAAAAAAGTGAAACCCACTCTTTTTTATTTATTTAACTTTTTTGGTACCAGGGATTGAACACAGGGGTGCTTAATCACTAAGTCAGCCCTTTTATTTTGAGACATAGTCTTGCTAAGTTGCTGAAGATGGCCTTGAATTTGCAATCCTCCTGCCTCAGCCTCCTGAGCTGCTGGGTAAACAGGTATACACCACCATTCCCAGCTGGAATCTTTTCTTTGGGTGGTATCAGGGATTAAACTCGGGGGTATTTGCCCTATTTTGTGTTTTATTTAGAGACAGGGTTTCATTGAGTTGCTTAGTGCCTTGCTGTTGCTGAGGCTGGCTTTGAACTTGCAATTCTCCTGTCTCAGCCTCCCAAAGTTCTGGGATTACAGGCATTTGCCCCTGCACCTGTCTCCACCTTAAATCTTGAATCCCACTCTTCCTCCAACATTTCTGTGATAACCAAAATTAACAGCCTAATAAGTATCTTTCTTCATTCTTTTTCTTCCTTACTCAAACAGATACAAATACAGGGATTGTTTTGATTCTTGTCAGTTTATTTTCATAAAATCTCAATAATAGAATGATTATCACTCCAAATGTTTTTACTTAATCATATATCATAGACATTCTTTTATGCCAGCAGATAGAAATCTCATTTATATTTTACCTAAAAAAAACTTACTGAATTCCACTAAGATTGACAGACCACATTCTCCCATTAAGGATTTATAGGCTAAGATGTATAGGCCACATTGTCTCATGAAAATATAATAAAACTAAGTTAGACGTGACAGAACATGCCTGTAATCCTGGTGACTCGGGAAGCTGAGGCAAGAGGACTGCAAGTTCAAAGTCAGTCTTGGCAACTTAGCCAGATCTTGCCTCGTATATAAAAATAAAAAAGGGTTAGGATGTGGTTCAGTGGTAGAGTGCCCCTGGGATCAATCCCTAGTACCAACAAAAAAAAAGAAAAGAAAGAGAAACAAACAAACAAACAAACTACACACTTGGAATCCTAGCTTCTCAGGAGGCTGAGGTAGGAGGATTACCAAGTTTGAGGCCAGCCTGGACAATTCTGCAAGAACCTGTCTCAAAATTTAAAAAATTAAAAAGGGCAAGGATATAGGCTACTGGGAGATCTCTTACCTAGCATGTGTGATGTGTGACGCCCTGGATTCAATCCCCAGTACTACAAAGAAATGTTTCTTAATCTCTCTCTCTCCCTCCATATATACATATGTATATACACATATATGTATATATGTACACAAATACATATAAAACTAGAAATATAGTAAGTATACAACATAATATAATAAGGCTTCAAATCATTTAATTGAAAAATAAGAAACAGCCTTTACATCAGATTGACATCAAAACAAATTGAGAATTGGGCTTGCAAACTCAAATGCCAGCCAAATGTTTAAAATACAGGAAAGGTCTCTGGCTAAAGTTGGTTGGTTGAGTGGAATGTGCAGGAGGTTAGTGGGGCTGTGGGAAATGGAGAATTCAAATCTCACCTAAAGGCATTCAGGTTTCAAAATTTTTAAGTCAATTCAGTCCAACTAAATATTCCTACATGCACTAGGTTTTAGTATAAAAAGTTTTTTTATTAAAAAAAAAACAATCTATGGGCACAAAGGAATATTTACTACCTAGATGTTTTTACTGGTTGTTCTTTAAATGGTAGTAGGGATGATATTCACAGGTGCTCTACCACTAAGCCACATCACAATCCTCCATTTTTTAATTAATTAATTAATTAATTAATTAATTGGTTTGAGGCAGGGTCTCACTAAATTGCTTAAACTGGCCTTGAACTTGTAATCCTCCTGCCTCAGCCTCCCAAATTGCTGGGATTATAGGCATGTGCCACCACACCTGGCTGTTGATACTGTTTTTTAAATTGAACACAATGAATTAGTTATTCATGCTAAGAAAACTGAAGAAAAAAAAAAAAAAAACAACGAGGCAAGGGGTTTACAGCTCAGTAGTGGAATGGGTCTGGGTTTACATTCTCAACACCAAAGAAAAAAATGAGGCACTAAGCAATTCAGTGAGACTCTGTCTCTAAATACAAAATAGGGCTAGCGATGCAGCTCAGTGGTCAAGTGCCCCTGAGTTTAATCCCTGGTACCCCCCTCCCGAAATATATACATATAAATCTTTAATGATCAAAAATTCCCAAAGAACACTGAGCTAAACAGTCATACCAACTTACTATTTGACTTTGGTCAAGGCACTATTTGTGTAGAAGTTTTCTCACATAAAATTAAGATGTTGGCATCAACCTTGAGATTTATTGTGAAGCTCAGATATAATTTGCCAAAATTACCTGGCAGAGTACTTGATGCACAATAGGAGATCAAGTATGAAAAACATTATTGCCTCCTTCTTACCCCCTTTATTCCACTTTTCCCTTCAGATTTCTTTCTTTTTTTACATTTTTTAAGATGTTGATGGACCTTTATTTTATTCATTTATTTATACGCAGTGCTGAGAATCTAGCCCAGTGCCTCACACATGCTAGGCAAGTGCTCTACCACTGAGGCACAACTCCAGCCCTTCTTTCAGATTTCTGATCAAATGTCCTATTGGTGACTTCTTCCCTAACCCAATTATATTTTTAAGCCCTCAATTCTGCCTGAACATTCTGTTATCCTTCTGTTTTATCACTGTCTATACTATTTTTCACAATATGCCAAGTGATTTACATGCTTATTTGTTTACTGTTTACTTCTCAATAGACATAAATTCCTTGGGGGCAAGCTACTCTGTTTTGTTCACAGCTATATTCACACCCAGAATAGTGTCTTAAATCAAAGACTAATTTCATGAAGAATTTCGAAGACTCACCCACCTTAGGTAATCTTTTTAGAATGATGCCATTTTTTTTTTAGACATATTATTGCTCTATGTTAGCTAAAGACAAAGTAAATGCATCCAAAGTCAAACAAAAAATAAATTAGAGCCAGTCACAGTGGTGCACATCTATAATCCCAGGACTCAGGAGGCTGAGGCAGGAGAATCGCAAGTTGAAAGGCAGCCTCAGCAAAAGTGAGGAGTTAAGCAACTCAGTGAGACTCTGTCTCTAAATAAAATACAAAATAGGGCTGGGGATGTGGCTCAGTGGTTGAGTGCCCCTGAGTTCAATTCCTGGTACCTAAATAAATAAATAAATAGCCAGTGGCTTTATTGGGATATGATAAGCAGTATACCAATACAGTACCTTCATAAGACAGTTCCTCAAAGAAAACAAAGTGAATTAGAAATGAGTTTACTCTGCAAAATATTTTTGTATTTTTTGTTCCAGAACAATAGTTTTATAGTGTAGGTGGACAAAGAATCACCAGGAAGTGGTTCACCATTAATTTAAATGTGGTTATTTTTCTTTTTAAACTTCCTTTTTTTGAGAATTGAGAGTACAACTAATTAGATGTCTCATTCCAGGTTTTAAATTATAATTCTGATTAAGTCTCTCATTTTTATAAAACTTTCTAGGAATATATAAGGAAAACACACAGGCATTTAAATTCAATTTGACCTTTTATTTATTGGTAATAAAACATCCACATCAAATGGGTGGGAAAGTATGTGCTTGCAAGCAGAGCTCTCATTTCAGCATGTAGAAAGAAAACAAGATCTTACAAAAATAAAACTGCTGCTTAAATTAAAACATGTAGGCATGGCCAATCATCAAATCACAAATGCAACGTTACTATGCTTTACACCTTTACTCTCCAAAAATATCATTCTGATGAAGTCGTTTTTTAAATCTGAATAATAAATGATATGAACGGGCCCCTTCCCTTATGTAACATTGCTGAAAAAAATACATAAAAATGTTTTTAAAATTCCTGTGTACTTCACTGCACTGGCTAGAATAAGAAGCGGATTCTGCTCACAGAAACAGTACAGTCTATGATTCTGTTACCAAGCTTGTGGCTCTGTCCACTAACTGTGACTCAGGCACTGCTGGTGGCATGACAACTATGAACCATAGCAACAGGCAGCCATGACAACAGTTGGCGACGATGACATCAGATAGCCGTGAATACAAAGCAAGTGGCGCAGATGAGTGTCTTGCCTGCCACTCACAGGTTAGAGTGGTGGTCCGAGAGAATGGTGGCCAAAATCTGTCGTGCACGGATGAAAAAAGGGAAGATTCGTTCCTCCCCGCCCTCTCCCCAACCGTCCCTACTTGGAAGAGAAAGTGGACAGGGCACAAAATGATCAGCAGACAGGGAAGATATGAGGAATTAAGTCAAAAAGCTTTAGAAGCGACAAAGGGAAACGGCTGCCCGCAGTGCCTCAGGGCCCCAGCTCAAGGCGACAGGAAAGAGCAAGTGAGGTGCCTAAGGACACCAACAGCACTCACCAGGGTCGTTCCAGCACAGGGCAGGGCCCGTGATCAGCAGAAGCAAGAACAGGTCCAGGAGCTGGCAGCGCCCGCCGACTCCCCGCCCCCGGGCCACTGCCATAGCGCCAGGTGAAGATGGCGCGCGGCAGCCAGCCGCCCGTGGGCCCGCACCGGGCTGCGGAAGTCTGGGCGCCGCTACGCAGCAACTCGGGTCTCCAGCCTCACCGAAGGTCTATCTGCAGATCCCTAGCCACAGCGCAGGTCCGGGCGTCTGTCTTACGTCACTACCGCTGCGGCACGTAGGAGGCCGTGAGTGGCCACTTCCGGCCCCGCCCCCGAGGCTCTTCGCGGTTGAGGGCTAGGAAGAGGCGGGACGCAGCAACGTGGGCGTGGCCTAGCGGCCGGTGCCGCTGCATCGAATACCTGGGCTGGGGACTAGGCCCGGTACTGCTGTCTTCCCAGGCTCTGGAAGATTCAGTGCACAGATGCTGCCGTTCCAGAGGTTGAAACCATTGGGATACGAAACCAAAGAAGTGTAATCATTTTATATACGTATTTCCAAAACCTCAATAACCTTCCTGAGAGAAATTATGGTCCTTTATTTAGCTTTTTTTTTTTTTTTTTTAAATATTTTTTTATTTTCTTAGTTGTAGATGAACAGAATATCTTTATTTTATTTTTATGTGGTGCTGAGGATCGAACACAGTGCTTCACGCGTGCTAGGCAAGCGCGCTACCACTGCGCCACAATCCCAGCCCCTTTTTTTTTTTTTTTTTTTTAAATATTTTGTTTAGTTGTAGATGAACACAATATCTTTATTTATTTTATGTGGTGCTGAGGATCGAACCCAGTGCCTCACGCATGCGAGGCAAGCGCTCAACCGCTGAGCCATAGCCCCAGCCCCCCTTTATTTAGCTTTATGTATTCAGTACCTAGCATAGCTCTTGGCACATGATTGATGTTCTATTACTGTTTGCTAAATAAAGAAAAGACTGAGGCGATAGGTAGCAGGGAAATATATTGTGATTTCAGAGCTTAGAACCTTTACATTTTTTTTTCTTGCATGGGGAAGATGTAAGAAATATACAAAAGAGAGGAGAAAATATTCCCTGAATAAAGAACCACCTAGAGAAAACACACACTTTTTGAGGTCTGACAGACCTGGGTTGATTCATTAAACAAATGTTGAATGCCTAACATGCAACGGGGCACTGTTTGTGCATAGAAGGTACAGACAAGGTCCCTGTACTTTGAGCACTTACATTGAAGTAGCATAAGACAAACAACATACAAATTAAACAACAAAAATAGCAAGTAGTGATAAGTGTGTTGATAAAAATGCAATACGATAATACAATAGAAACCGGGAGACAAATTCTGAGAGGGTTTTCTTTGCTATGGAAGTGATTTTGAAGCTTAAGACTTGAATGAGAAAGAACTAGCCATACAGCTGGGCGTGGTGGCACATGCCTGTAATCCCAGCACTTTGGGAGGCTGAGACAGGAAGATCTCGAGTTCAAAGGCAGCCTCAGCAACAGCAAGGCGCTAAGCAACTCAGTGAGACCCTGTCTCTACATAAAACACAAAATTGGAGGCTGGGATTGTGGCTCAGTGGTAGAGCGCTTGCCTAGCATGTGTGAGGCACTGAGTTCGCTTCTCAGCACCACGTATAAATAAATAAAGCCCACTGATAACTAAGAAAGTGTTAAAACACACACACACACACACATACACACACAAAATAGGGTTGAGGATGTGGCTCAGTGGTTGAGAGCCCCTGAGTTCAATCCTCGGTACCACGATCAAAAAAAATAAAAAATAAAAAGAACTAGTCATATAAAATCAGGGGGCTAGCTTTCATGACCTGGAGAACAGTGAATAAAAATGCCCTGGCTTTGTTTTAAGGAACAGTCATTAACTCAACCAATACCTGTACATATTGAGCACCTACCAACACCTAATAGTACTTACCTAGGCGATGCACTAGGCACTGGGGACGTAACAGTGAATAAAACAAAATTTGGAGGATGGGAGTGGCAAACAAGGCCAGTATAACTGAAACAAATTACTGGACAAGTGGAACAAGAGGAGGCAAAACAGTTGGGGCTTAGAGTAGGACCCAGCAGGATTAGAATACTGTAAAGATTATAGAGTTAGCCAGGCGCGGTGGCACAAGCCTGTAATCCCAGCATTTAGGGAGGCTGAGACAGGAGAATCGCAAGTTCAAAGCCAGCCTCAGCAATGGCGAAGCACTAAGCAACTCAGTGAGACCCTGTCTCTACATAAAACACAAAATAGGCCTAGGGATGTGGCTCAGTGGTCGAGTACCCCTGAGTTCAATCTCCAGTACCCAAAAAAAAAAAAAAGATTATAGAGAATTCTGTTCTCAACCTATTAACTTTGAAGTTAGACATCTAGTTAGACATATCAAATAGATGTTGTATATACAAATCCAAAGTTCATTGCTAAGGTCAATTTGGCAGTTATAAAAATGAAGATGGTATTTAATGTCATGGGAAGAGATATGTAATATAGGGAGTTAATTTAGATATGGCAAAGAAGGAGGCCCAGGACCAAACTATGGTAATCCTAATGTTTGAACCTTGAGTAGAAGATCCTATAAAGAATCTGAAAAGTAACCTCTGGTGAGGAAGGAAAAAACAATAGGAGAGTAATGATATGGGAGTTGAGAGAAAGAGGGAGTGGTCAACAGTGGCTGTTGCTGAAAGATAGACACAAAAAAACATTTAGATTTGGTAGTGTAGAAATCACTACCTTAAAAAGAAAATTTGTTATTTAAGATTTAACCATGTGCCATATATGCTTCTAGACAATGATAAACTATGGAAGGTTGTACTAGTTTATATTCTAGTGGGAGTGAGAGCCAGCAAATAATATGTCAGATACATAATAAGTGCCTAGAAGAAGAAAACAGGTACATGATGGGAGTGTTACAAAAATAGACTAGCTAGGAAATATTGCCTGCAAAACCAGTTAAAGCTGAGATCTAAATAAGAGTTTGTAAAAGGATTTCTTTTTCTTTCTTTCTTTTTTTTTTTGGTACCAGGGATTGAACTCAGGGACACTCAACCACTGAGCCACCTCCCCAGCCCTATTTTGTGTGTTATGTAGAGACAGGGTCTCACTGAGTTGCTTAGCACCTCACTGTTGCTGAGGCTGGCTTTGAACTCACGATTCTCCCGTCTCAGCCTCCCAAAGGATTTCTTTTTCTTTCTTTCTACTGTCAGACTCACAATAGAGAACATTTCCATAACCAGATATGTTATGGGAGTGTTTCATTTCACAGCAAACAATTCTCAGGTGGACACCAACTGCATATCCTACAAATCAATTTATTCAACTATGGATACCACCAGTTGTCAGTGACAAGTCCTGCTTCCTCAAATGTTGAAGTTTGAACATTAGAGAAGGGTGCCAAGGCAAGCATAGAAAGTACAATTTAAAAAATAGTAGACTTCTCCCAGGAGGGAGAAGAGGGCCATAGCTGGAATCTCAAGAAGTGAGAGCATCCTGCCCCTTTTATACATTTTAGGTTTCCTCTTCCCCCCTAATCTCTCTCCTTCCTGCCTTCTTACTAGGCCCAGGAGATTCCAGTGGGATGGCCACAAGGTGAGAAGCAGGTGGGCAGGGGAAGGGCTACATAAAGTGATCCAGGTAGGCAGCAGCTCAAGAGGCATGAATTAACAACCTTTACAATTCCCTGCAGGGAGGGACAATTCCTGGGAAAGGTTACCTTAGCAACAGGCTGGAGCAGAATCAGGTTATCTTGGTAAGGGTGAAGGAAGGGCTCCGGAAGCATTAACATTTCAATTCGCTAGAGCTGGCCTACAACTTCCCAGACCCAAACTGGCCTCCATCTTTATAATCCTACTGCCCCATTACCCATCTACACTGACTGCCTGTCTTTAATTATTGCTTCACTATTTATAAGGAAATATTGTCAAATCCTGAAGGTTAAGGGCTCAGCCTCACAAGACTGCCTCCTATCTCAGGGGCCAGTTACCAGTGCTGAATTGTAACCTAAGCTTTAGACGGCCTATAAATCACAATTCCCATTTTCCCTCCTCCCAAGTAAAATTATGTTTGGAATATACTTCAAAATAACACAAGGAAAAAAATAATATGGAAGTGAGTGGAAGTGGGCATGGGGAGTATGAATAAGACAACAATGGCCATATGTTGAGAATTGAAGGTAGCTGATGGTGCATGGGAGTTCATTAAACTATTCTGCCTACTTTTTATATACAGTACTTAAATTTTTCCATAATAAATTTTTTTAAAAAACTAAAACTATAAACTTCTCTGAGATTCTTCTGAGTTGTTGTATAAGGACTAGTAATTCTCTGTTAGGTCAGGCCAGGGTCCAGGATGTTCAATTAGGGGGACCGGTCAACAGCTGCAAAACAGAGCTGCAAGCCAGATGCTGATGCCACCAATAGACACACCTCCTGTCAATCAGCGGGTTTTCCTGACCTATCCAGGAAGGACTCTGGCCTTCTCTTCCTGCCCCCAGGCCCTCCCCTTCCTGACCCGGCCATTCTCTGTGCCCGGAAGCCCCAGCGCCATTTCTCCCGGACACACTCTTATGGATGGGAGGATTCCGCCCCAGAGCATGTATTCCAATAAAGCCTTGCCCAGCGGCTTAGTTCATCTCCTCCCTGGTCGACTAATCTTTACATTCCCCATTTACAAAATTGTGGAAAGGATAAATTCATATAACTCTTAAAGTACCTGGAACACAGGAACATAGCTGAAGCTCTATAAAAAAGAAGTCTCTTCCTCTTACCCCACCTCTGAATTAATCTTGGAGGATAAGAAGCCATCTCTCTGAAAAGTGTTAAAACTGTGAATGGTAACATAAATTCTTTATTATATGTAGGGAACAAATAATATAACACCAGCTAGTGTTTAGAATTCATTTGGAAAATTACTGAAGAACACTGACATTCTTTTTTCAGACAATGATTTTCAAGCCTTGATACATGTTAACTTCTCATATTTCTGGACCCTGCCCACACAATTTCTAATTGAGAAGTTGTGGACCTAGGAATTTGGGAAGCCTCACAAAGAACTTTGTTGCAGGTGATCTTTATATTATATTTGGAAACACTCTTCTAAAAGTCTCAAGGTACTGGTCCCTAGATATCATCTGTAGACCAAAAATAGTCCTTAGAGTGATAAATGTTTTCTTACTAGAAACACTGAATCTCCTGGGAAGATTAAAAGAGCACAATCTTCTAGGATTCTGTGACCACGGAAACTGGAGAATATAGAACCCTCTCATCAGACAAAAAATCCAGTTGCCCCCTGAAGTCATAAAGGACATTTTTAATACCAAATACACTTACTCAAAAGAGAAAATTAGGGACTACCACTTAACCATTGGGACTTATAGGAGCCATCCCTCAAAAGATTTCCTAAAATGTGATCTTTGTTCAGGAGCTAAACTCCGGGCCTCGAGATGTGAACCTATCAATTCCCACTACTACCATCAATCACTACCGGTCAGCTCTCTCTCACCACTGATTAGCTATGTCTCCTCAACCATCACTGTTTTAAAAGATGGAGTACAATGGAATAAAATAAGAATAGGAGTTATGGTAGCATTGCAGATGGAATCATTTACTTTTACAGGAAGTCTTAGTTTTGTGTTACTAAAACAGAATGTCATAGACCGAGTAATATATAAAGAACAGAATTTTTTTTTTTTTGCACCATTTTGCTCTCTCTTTCTTTCAACTTTACAGAGAAGCTTAATCATTTGTGGAAAAACACCAAAGGTTCATCTTTCTCTTAAGTTCATGTACTTATAAGTGAAAAATATGCAGTATTTAACTTTGTACACCTGATAAAAGGAAAATGCATAGTGGAAAAGATCGGGAATAAAACAGAAGCATCAGGCATTGAAGAGATCATGGAATAGAAAAGTCAAAAGTCCCATGAGACTCAGCCCATGAAGCTGGAGAAATGATGGGACCAATGACCATGAGACCTTTTCTAGCAACTTGGAAGCAAGTGGGGTACTGGTTCCACCATCAGCAACATGAAGCTCCCCTCAGGAAGATGAGTGAGAGCCCCAGCCTGGCCCATGCATCCACCTGGGCAGGTGAAGAACAGAATTTTCTTTCTTACTGTTCTGAAGGCCAGTATGTCCAAGATTAAGGGCTCACATCTGGCGAGGGCTTTCTTTCTTTCTTTTTTTTTTTTGGTACCAGGGATTGAACTCAGGGGCACTCAACCACTAAGCCACATCCCCAGCCCTATTTTTTTTGTGTGTTTTATGGAGAGACAGGGTCTCACTGAGTTGCTTAGCACCTCGCAGTTCCTGAGGCTGGCTTTTTTTTTTTTTAATATTTTTTTAGTTATTGATGGACACAATGTCTTTATTTTATTGCTTTGTATGTGGTGCTGAGGATCGAACCCAGGGCCTCACGCATTCGAGGCAAGCGCTCTACCGCTGAGCTACAATCCCAGCCCTCCTGAGGCTGGCTTTTGATGATCCTGTTTCAGCCTCCCAAAGTGCTGGGATTACAAGGGTGCACCACCGCGCCCGGCCTGGCCCTGGCGAGGGCTTTCTCGCTGCATAACACAGCTAAGGCATCACATACCAGACAAAAACATGAGAGACTGAAATCCTGGCCTCAAGTCTGTTTATAATCAGCATTAATCCATTAGTTCCCTAACCTAAACATCTCTCACTAATGCCCCACCTCCTATGTTCCTTTGGGGATTAAGTTTCCAAAATTCTTTTAAGGGGATACATTCAAACCACAGCATCTACCCACTCTGTTGTGGATGATTGAGAAGAATATGTATAACTCCTTCAGTAGTTCAGTAAAGGGCGCTGATAGTTCAGATTCCATCTAAACAGCACACATTTCCATGGCATACATTCAAGTATGCTTTGTGTTTTTGCTACCACAATCCTTAAATGGAAACATGTTTTCTATGGTAAAGAGAGGAAACAGTAGAACAAATTTTTGCACTAACTTGAATTTAAAAAATGTTTTTTCTCTCTCACAATATAGTTATACATTTATTTGAGGCATTAAGCCGTAAGAAGTGATCTGTTTTTTTGTTTTAGTTTTTGTATGTAATTCAACCCTAGCAATAATGGAGGAAAGCAGGGTAGACAAGTCCTTAAGCTTCCCAGGAGTTCTCTTTTTAAAGCATGTTGGAAACATGACTTCTAAACATCCATTCAACAAAGTCTTACATGCCAGTTTAAGTGACTGAAAAGATTTTAAAATTCAAATCTTATGTTACTCAGCACTACCTGTCTCCTTTAAAAACCTTTGAAGAGTCTCAGTGTTCAAAGCAGAAAAAAGCAGAACTCCCTAGATAGGACACAACCCTGAGCAATCTCATTGATCTTTCTCCTCTCTCCAAATCACCTAGCTCCTTGATCCATTTGTTGAGGAAGCTTACCAGACACACACACCACTGCATCCTCGTGGCTTTTTCCTTTTCTCCTACTTACACACATGTCATTCTTCTGTTGTCTTTCCTTTAGAGAAATCTGTGCTGGCAGATCCAAATCAAAGGACTTCATGGGACTATTTACCTATTTTTCCTACCATAGGAAAGGATAAAAACTTTTTTTTCCCTCTCAGATTCACTGGCTGAGACTTGAGAATTAGACTGACAAAAACCAGATTAATAAGGCGAAAAAGTGGTTTATTTTATATGTGTAATAAGGATCGCCCCCAAAGAAGTTGAATCCCAAAGAATCAGTGGGCCTGGGAGCACGGGTATCATCTTAAATTAACAAAGAGGGATACATTGTAGAAGAGTGCCTAGACAAAGGAAAAGGGGTTTGGGCTCTAGGAACAGTAAATTTTGAGAAGATAAATGTTATTATAGTAACACGTGCCTTCGAAGGACCGTCGCTATCTGCACTCCCTTCTCTGCAGAGAAAGCAGGCGGCTGCTGTCTGGGGGCTCAGCGTGGAGCTTCCGCCCGACCCTGCCGGGAACACAAGGGCTAGCTCAGGCAAGTCTGAGCAGGGTCGGGAAACCTGGGCCGCGGTGCGAAGCGGGACCCGAACTGGAACCTACAAGGCTAGAAGGGGGTCGAGCCAGGCCCAACTCCGGCGCGCCCCCCGCGTCCCCGCGGGAGCGCGAGCCGCCGGCGGAAGTGCTGCGTCGCGCACTTCCGGGTGTTGTCTGGCAGCTGCCGTGAGTCTTCGGTCTCCCCGGCCGCCGCCGCCGCCGCTTCGGGTTGTAGAGCCAAGAGCGACATCACCACCATGGCAGGCATCAAAGGTGGGCCTGGGGCTCGGGACGCTGGAGGTCCAGGTTGCCACCCGGGAACAGGAGGCCGGGGGCGCACGCCGCCCGCCCACGACGCCGCTCTCCCGGGCTGGCCGCGCGCGGGGT
The DNA here is from genome assembly GCA_028644305.1 of Xerus rutilus. Taxonomy (NCBI): domain Eukaryota; kingdom Metazoa; phylum Chordata; class Mammalia; order Rodentia; family Sciuridae; genus Xerus; species Xerus rutilus. The sequence goes on from CM053403.1 coordinate 112,352,280, forward strand.
CCCTCCCGGCTGTGCGACCCCTGACGCGCCCTGGCCCCGGCTGCCTTGGAGCTGAAGTGGGTGCGGCCCCCTCCCGAGAAGGACCGCGAAAACCGCGGCCTCTCTCCGCAGCCCCCACCTTCAGCTGATTTGGGCAGCTTCTCTAACCCATCGCCCCCCGACCCCGGACGGAAAGCGTTGTGGTGGTTGGTGTGTTAGGAGCCTGTGGCGACTTAGGCCATCAGACACATTTTGCTGGAGTTTGCATCCTAGAAGGGGTAGGAGGCAGGCAGAGTGTGGTTTCGAGGGGGTTGAGGCCGCTACGGTAGCCAGTTATGGAAAAAGGAGTGTCATTTCCCACATCAAGGCACAAGTGTTATCTTCGGGTGCTTTGCGCCGGCGAAGAGCTTAAGGATGGTTCTTTCTGAAACCTGGCATCCGCATTCAATCTCGGGACACTCCTAAAGAGAGGCTTTTTGGTCTTTGGTGATAGTATGATACAGTACACCACGTAAGCGACCTCAAATTGCTACCGGTTTTCTTCTCCACAGTTGCACCATGAGGCTTTTTGAGATGTAAAAGTTTTGTTTTTAAAGAGAGTTACAACTTAATGAAAAATTACTCCTTTATTCCTATATTTTCTCTAGAAAGAAGGGATGCTGCATTCGTTCCAGTTCAGTAGATCTGTTATCACTGTGATTAGGAGCTACGTTTTCAGTTTACTTCTTAACGAATTGCATTGATTTATTGACCTGCCGCTTTGTAGAAGGGGCAGGCAGCAGGAAGTGAACAACTTGGATAGCAATGTTTTTCTTTGTATTTTTTTAAAAGGTTCACTTTAGTGGAGCTTCTTTCCCAGGATTATATACAGTTTCTTCCTCATTTTAAGTATTTTGAGACATTTGACTTCTTTGTAATTTGAGTAAGTAGGATACTTTTTAATCTTTTGAGCTATAATAAATCCTTTTTAAATCCTTATGTGAAAAGGAGTTATTGTAAAATGCTGCAGTGTTTAGGATGTTTCCTGTTTCCTTATTATTTTCCGTTTCTTTAAGCTAACTAATGAGGGAGTCTTTCAAGAAAATAGCTTTATAATTTTCTTCTCCAAATCTAGTTAATTGTAGACAAAAGTGTCTCAAGTAGAATTGTACTTACAGTTTTGGTTTCAGTAGGATTTTATGGTATGATTGTTTATTAGGATGTTTCTTCCTGTTGGCTTATCATCTTTATTATGAAGGAGTGTTGCTATAATTAGAGACTATTACTATTTCTTGAGCTATTTACCTATTACTTTGTGATAAACTGGACTTTCTGGTAACTCCCAGGATAGGGAACTGGACCCTTCTATTCCAATTTCTTTGTAATCACAGAACCAGCCCCTGTCTCTAGAGACTTTTGCTGGATAATTGGGCTGTTTTCATCCCTAGCCTAGAGGCTTTGGGAGTTGAAACCAAATTCAAGTAAGTCTTGTCTACCAAATATTGCATCACTCGATTACAGTATAAATTTTTACCTTGTTGATGTGTCATCTAGAGACCACAGTTTATACATAGAAATTAGCCTAGTTGCAGATTTCATAAGGCTGAAGAAACATTACAGGTTTTTTTTTTTTTTTAACTTATTTATTTATTTAATGTGGTGCTGTGGATCAAACCCAGTGCCTCACACATGAGAAGTGAGCACTCTACCACTGAGCCACAACCCCAGCCCCACATTACAAGTTTTGAGAACACTTTTGAGCAGTTTATTTAACCTCATTAGCTTTTATTTCTTGTGACTGGAAGAATAAATCCACATAAAATTATTTTTGAACATTTTTTAATATTGAACGGAACATAAGTATTCAGGATATCTTGAATCAACACTTCCTAGGCCTTTTAATTTTCATTACACAATGGCATTTGAAAAAAATTGAATCCTAAGGTGTAAATAAATACAATACTAATTTTCTTCCAGTATTAATATTCACAATAGTTATAATAAAGTAATCTGAATTTATGTTTAAAATTGTTTTTGATACCGGAACCTTATCTCCTTTTAGTTCCTTGATTGTTTAAGAAATGATTTTTCAATAACTCTTTAAAAATGAAAGAATTTAAAGAATTTAAACTTTCTTTTTTGATAAGAATATGAATGATTATTCTCTGCAGTAGAAGAAGCTATACTCAGAGACATTGGCATGAAATGTCTCTTGCCAGGTTTACTGGAAATATGTTTTTTGAGATTTTTCTGCCTGATTTAAAACTTTTCTCAGTCTCATTTCAGAGGGCAGTTCTTGTTGTGTGCAACTTTCTCCTCATTTATTTCAAGGTGGGAAACAAGATAATCAAACTTAAATATCTGAAGTTATTAATTTTGGAAAGAAGTTACCTTTCACTGAATTTTGTTTTGTGTACATGAATTATCTATTGAAAGAAATATACAAATGAACATAGATGGGTCTTTAAAATGAAAAATTCTTACTTTATTTGAATTTACATCTGACAATTGTATTACAAAAATGGATTGATAACCACTGAGTAAGAGTTTAAGGGCCTGCATAGAGAAAGTGAGCAAGTATATGGGTTTTGCAGCATCTACTTTGTCTCTATGTAGTAATGTTTCTTTCCTTGAAGCCTCTGAGCTATGTTCTGAATAAATGACTGGTGAATAAATATAAATAAGGTGTTAGTGTATGGTAACTGTATAGTATTTACAGTAGTAAACTTAGGTTTTTGGCAACAACACTTCAAAAAGTGGAGATGGGTCTATCCTGCCTGTGTTTGGCAACAACACTTCAAAAAGTAGAAACGGGTCTGTCATCCTGCCTACGCAGCATGCAACAAGTTCTGGGTTCAATCTCCAGCCTCAACCAAAAACAAAGAAAGAAAGAAAGTAAAGCATAGTTTTTCACTTCTTCAGAATGTATTAACAGCAACTCTAGTGATAAGAGAATTATTTCTTTTAGATCTAGTCAAATTCTAATTTTATAGGGAAAAAAAAACACTGAGTCAGATAAATATTTAAACAACTGGTTAAGTGGCTAGTAGGAACTAAGAGCCAGTGCTCCAGACTCTTAGCTCTCTGCTGGTTTCACTCTGCTACAGTCATTCTACAAATAACTTGTTATTGAGTGTTGATCTGGGACCTGAGCATCAACAACAGGAAAACCTGTTCCCTGCTCTCATAAAGCTAACAATCGAGAAGAAAAAAACAAATTCCAATCAATATGACATTGCAGAGGTGGGCGCAGTGGCGCATGCCTGTAATCCCAGCACTTTGGGAGGCTGAGACAGGAGAATCGCGAGTTCAAAGCCAGCCTCACCAAAAGTGAGGCACTAAGCAACTCAGTGAGACCCTGTCTCTACATAAAACACAAAATAGGGCTGGGGATGTGGCTCAGTGGTCGAGTACCCCTGAGTTCAATCCCCAGCATCAAAAAAAAAAAAAAAAAAAATGAAAGTGCATCTGTGATAAACTGAGAAATGAAAATCATACAGTGCTAAGAGGGCCTCTGAATGCATATGCCTTTGCCAGAATGCTGCCCCAAGTACCACATCTTTTACTTCCTCATTTCATATGACACTATGTTCACATGTCACCTCATCAGAAACACCTTTTCAGACTCCTGTGTTTAGACTTACACTCCCATCCCTTATTTTTTTTTAAATCATCCTCCCACTAGATAGTAAACTGCATTAGAACAAGAGTTTTGATTTTTTTTTTTATTGCTCTATTAGCAAGATCAGTGTGTGACATACCTTAGGTGCTCAAAAGATGTTTGTTGAATGGATGGATGAAAATATAATAGGGGAAATTGGTTTAGTCAGGAGATTTGGTAAAACTTCACTTAGGAAGAGATAATTGAGTTGAGATCTGAAGGAAAAATAGTTGAGTCAGAGGAAAAAGGAAAGGAATGGGGCAAGTCTCTTTCAGCATGAAGCACATAACTGTAATTCCAGCTACTCTGGAGTCTGAGGCAGGAGGATCACCAGTTCAAGGCCAGCCTCAGCAATTTAGCCAGATGGTATTTCAAAATAAAATTTTAATAAAAGGTCTGGAGATGTAACTTAAAGGTAGAATGCTCCCAAGTTCAATGCTTAGTACCACAGCATGAAGTGGCTGTGTACAATCACTGCCATATCCCCAACAGCTGTTACATATTTGGCTTCAGTAAAGACTGCCTAAGTGAATGAGAAACTGAGGTAGAGGAGACATGTGCAGAGGCCATGTGGTTGAGGAAGCCTACTGATTTCCAGGACAGGAAAGAAGGCCAATGTGACTGAAGTATGGAGAGCAAGGGATAGTTGCCTGATGTGACATGTATCAGGGGAGGTAGGCAGGGCCAGATGATGAGGACCTATTGTGAACTAGAAAGACAAATGGTAAACTCAGTATTTTCTTCCCAGTTTATGTTGCTTTTCCTTGTGTACTTGAAATGCCTCATTTGCTGTAAAATAAACTGAAAAAAATATTTTTTTCTGTAGCTGAAAATATAATGGCATTTAGGACTAAGTAGATGTGTTCCGGGTTGTCATGACCTACCTCAGTGCAACAACTGAAAACCAAGGTACCATGTCAATGGACCTTGATTTCGAACATTTTAGTTCTAAAATGTATATCAGTAGTATTTGGCAGCATTAACCCCTCTACTATTAATTTTGGCTTGTATATGTTAGCTTTTGTCTTAGTAGATTTTAGACAGAAGTTACTCTCTTAGCTACTATAGCTGCAGAAACATAGGTTATGTAGAACTTTTTAAAAAAATTATTTCTTTGGGTAAATCTAGGTCATTGACTGTACCTACTCAAGAAAGTTATTTCTGCTCATTGACAAAAGCACTTTAAAATATACTGCTTTGTATATAAGTAAGTGTGTGTGTGTGTGTGTGTGTGTGTGTGTGTGTGTCCTGAGAAATTATATTTCAAGGCCTGGCATGGTGGCACATAACTGTAATTCCAGCTACTCTGGAGTCTGAGGCAGGAGGATCACCAGTTCAAGGCCACCCTCAGCAATTTAGCCAGATGGTATTTCAAAATAAAATTTTAATAAAAGGTCTGGAGATGTAACTTAGAGGTAGAATGCTCCCAAGTTCAATGCTTAGTACCAAAAGGAGAAAGAGAAAGGAAGAAGTATATATATTTCACCTGTGGAATGCATCTGTTTTATAATAATGAAATAGTGACACCATAGAACTTTGGGAAGGAAATAAAGAATTTTTAAATGTAAAATGCATCTATCTTGTAATAAAATAGCGATAGCACAGAAGGATTGTATCTATTTTCCTACAGATTTTTTTTTCTTTTCTTTTTTTTGGCACTGTGGATTGAACTGAGGGGTACTTGACCACTGAGCCACATCCCCAGCCCTATTTTGTGTTTTATGTAGAGATAGAGTCTCACTGAGTTGCTTAGCACCTCATGGTTGCTGAGGCTGGCTTTGAACTCGCAATTCTTCAGTCTCAGCCTCCCAAAGTGCTGGGATTACAGGCGTGTGCCACCGCGTCGGCTCAGATTTTCTAATATTTAGGAGTTTAGCAGAGGAAACATAGTCACAGTTTTGTAAACTATTTAAAGGTCTGTAACAAAATTAATTTATTAAAAAAAGTTTTTCTATTAGTTATGGGTTTGTTTGGTTAAGTTTTGAAATAGAGCCTCACCGTGTTGCCCAGGCTATCCATGAACTCCTGGGCTCCAGCAATCCTCCTGCCTCAGATTCCTGAGTAGCTGGGACTATAGGTGTGTACCACTGCCCTCAGCTCTGTCAGTTTTTATGTATGTAAGGGTATATGTGAAAGAAATAGGAACTGGTTGGCAGAGATTTTCCCATAAGATAAAGCTTCTAAAGTCCAGTAAACTTCAGAATGTAAAGTTTCTCTGTACACTGCTTTTCAAAATTACAATGATCTGTGGAGTAATGCCTAAAATAATGCCATAGTCGATCCTGTCGACTTATAATACTCATTAGAAATGGAACCACCTAATTCAAGGGATGTGGTCACGTGTTAGCAATAGGTCAGAGTTCTCTGAAAATCAGTACAAGGTTGAGTGTCCTTTATTGGAAACACTGGGACCGGAAGAAGTGCTTTGGATTTTGGAATATTTGCATATACATAATGAAATATATCTTGGGGATAGGAAGCAAGTATAAACACAGAATTCATTTATGTTTCATATAAACCTACATAATAGCCTGAAGGTAATTTTTAAAATATTTTTAATTGCATGAAATAAAGTTTTATGGTGTGCAATGTTCTACTTCTGGCATTATGTCAGTGCTCTAAAAATTACAGAATTGGGAGCATTTCAGGTTTTAGTTTTCAAATTAGGAGTGATGGTCAGTCTTTGAAGACTTATTCTCAGATTACATAACTTACACTTCTGAAGACAATGTACTCTGAGTACATTTAGGTTTATTAGTGGGGTTGTTTTGTTTTACTTCTGGGATTAAAGGTAATGTTCAAACTGCTAATATTAACAGAAATAATATTTTTTAAACTGGCTTAAATAACATGTATCTGTTGGACTTTTTATTTTATTTTCAGCTTTGATTAGTTTGTCCTTTGGAGGAGCAATTGGGCTGATGTTTTTGATGCTTGGATGTGCCCTTCCAATATACAAGTAGGTAAAATTTTTGTCTTTTTAAAAAAGTGTGTTAAGAGCCAGGCGCAGTGGGGCACGCCTATAATCCCAGCATTTGGGGAGGCTGAGACAGGAGAATCGCTAGTTCAAAGCCAGCCTTAGCAATGGCGAGGCGCTAAGCAGCTCAATGAGACCCTGTCTCTAAATAAAATACACATGAAAAAGGGCCAGGGATGTGGCTCAGTGGTCGAGTACCCCTGAGTTCAATCCCCAGTACCCCCCACAAAAAAAAGTGTGTTAAGGGCAAAGATTTTATGCTTTTAAAGCTTTAAAAATGTTTTATTTTCTACTGTAAAATTAATGCAGATAAATATTCACTTACCAAATAAACCTTTTTAAAAACCATCACTTAAAGTTTATTTGTAAATGTTTTAGGACACTGAGTTAAACATTTTTGGATATTATCTGCTGTCTGACTATTGTCAAGTCTGTAATGATAAAATAGCAACACAGCCGGGCACAGTGGCGCATGCCTGTAATCCCAGCACTTTGGGAGGCTGAGACAGGAGAATCGCAAGTTCAAAGCTAGCCTCAGCAACAGTGAGGCACTAAGCAACTCAATGAGACCCTTTCTCTCCATAAAACAAAATAGGGCTGAGGATGTGGCTCAGTGGTCGAGTACCCTGAGTTCAATCCTCCGTACCAAAAAAAATAATAGCAACACATTAGTTCATGCCTACTGTTCAGTTTGAAACACTTATTGATAATGTTAAATACAAGAAAATTAAAAACATCTGTTTATAGAAAATATCATAAGCAGAGTCAGAACACAGTTGACTAAAAAACATGATGTTGACAATTATTTTCATTAAGATAGAATGTTTTAAAATTAATATTTAAGAGCTAGGAATGTAACTCAGTGGTAGAGCATTTGTCTAGCATGTGCGAGGTCCTGGGTTTGATCCCCAGCACCACACATGAATTAATTGATATTTAGATATGTTAATAAGAAAAACACAACTCAATAGAAAAATGAATAACCAACATGAAAAAAGAACTATATATTACTAATAAGTACATGAAAATAATCTTGAACTCTCAACCCTAAATGCAATCATTGGCAAAGATAAAAGAGGGCACACAGGCACTGCTTGGTGCTATTATGGGTGGAGGGGCTTGGGGAGTATAAATAGATGCTGTTTTCTTAGAGACCTGTTAGTAGCTTGTAGTTCTTGGAATTAGCCTTCTACTGCTTAGACTTTCAAACACAAATCTACTTGCAAGTGTTTGCAAAGATATATGGTAGAGGAGACTGTAGATGTATTCATGGCAACATTGTCTATAAGAGCAAAAAGGGAAAACTGATGATATCATAAATGTCCATCAAAAGAAAATTGGTTGTTATAGTACGTCCATTGGTGAAAATATGAGGAAATCTTAGAGAATGAAGAACTGTAAATGCTGTTATATAAAGATGTTCAAGATCTGTCATTAGATGAAAAAAAAATGCAGTGACCCAGTCACCGTTTTAAAGTTTATCTATGTGGGATTGTGGAAGTGTCCACAAAAAGCTCCAGGAGAATGAGGAAGAGAAAACTGGGGAGGCTTGGGAGACATTTAGTTTTCACTTTGTATGCTTTTGTATTGTTTTGAAGTTTTTTTCTTCAGCACATATTCATTCCATTTATAATTTTTTACTTAAATGTTTAGAAAAAGAGTTTTAGGAAAAACATTAATAGATCTTTGCTGAGCGTCATCTTTTAAGTACATGTAAATCTCCACTATGACGTGTAGTTTATGGCAGCTTTATTTACTTTTAACTTTTTATGTTGAACTAATTGTAGACTGTCAAGAAATTGGAGAAATAGTGTAAACAGGTTCCTCTACTTCCCCACTCATGACATTTTACATAACTGCAGCTATCAAAACCAGGAAATGAGCCAGGTGCAGTGGCACATGCCTGTAATCCCAGCACTATGAGAGGCTGAGACAGGAGAATTGTGAGTTCAAAGCCAGCCTCAGCAGTGGTGAGGTGCTAAGCAACTCAGGGAGACCCTGTCTCTACATAAAACACAAAATAGGGCTGAGGATGTGGCTCAGTGGTCAAGTGCCCCTGAGTTCAATCCCTGGTACCGCCCCACCAAAAACAAAACAAACAAACAAAAAACCCAGGAAATGACATCAGTACAATACCACTAACTAAACAGTAAACTAAAAGCCATCAGTTTTTATTATGATAAATTCTGTATTCTGATTAAAAGTGTTCAATATTACTTTTGATTAGTTTTCTATATTCAAGTATTTTGGAGGAGTTCCTGGTGACCTAAGGAAAGCTTGGAAACAACTGTTTTCACTTCATGTTAAGGCAGGATGTCAAAGGCATGAATCTTGAACTTTAAAAGTTATTGTGTTAATATACCTATTTTCCATATGCCTTTATAATGTAAAATGAAAAAAAGTTGAATTTGAGGCCTTTATTCCAACTGATAAAATTTATAAAGCATTTTCTTTTAATATTAGAAAAATTTAGTATTTCATAGTTGATTTTGAGTAATGTTATTCAAAATGTTTATCATTTCAATGTTGAGCTTGTAGCTTTTTTCTCAACTATAATATGTTTTATATCTTGTGGTATTCCTTTGGTCTTTAAAAAGAGAAAAGCATATTTTTATATGTAAGAAAACAACAGAGAGCAAAAACTACATTAACTTATTTTTCTCTTTTTAGCCAATACTGGCCCCTCTTTGTTCTGTTTTTTTACATCCTTTCACCTATTCCATACTGCATAGCAAGAAGATTAGTGGATGACACAGATGCTATGAGTAATGCTTGTAAGGAACTTGCCATATTTCTTACAACAGGCATTGTTGTCTCAGCTTTTGGACTCCCTATTGTATTTGCCCGAGCACATTTGGTAAGTGGATTTATTTTTCTATGGATGATTTTATATTAGACTGTGTTAATTTTTTTTCTCAAATGTTTTGTTACTGACTTTTTCATAAAAGGGATGAGAGATATAGAGATATAAATAGAGATTAAAATCTTTTCTTTCTTTTCTTTTCTTTTTTTTTTTTTTTTGGTACCAGGGATTGAACTCAGGGACACTCAACCACTGAACCACATCCCCAGCCCTATTTTGTGTTTTATATAGAGACAGGGTCTTACTGAGTTGCTTAGGGCCTCGCTATTGCTGAGACTGGCTTTGAACTCACGATTCTCCTGCCTCAGCCTCCCAAAGTGCTGGGATTACAGGCATGCACCACTGTGCCCGGCTGATATTAAAATCTTAGGTCTTTGTTGGTCCTTGCTAACTAATAAAAATGATATTGAAGAGCATGGCATGGGTCTGCTACAGTGTTTGGCTTCTCAGTACCTGTTAGGATCAGGCACATTAACTCACCTAGTGTTGAATCAGAGGCCTGCCTTATGTAAGCCTGGAAAACATGAGAAGATTGTGTGTTCTCTACAGGTGTTTCTCCAAAGAGAAAGACCTAGGCTACCTATACTAAGTCCAGACTTACCTACCCAAATTCACAGCTCTACCTCTGTGACCACTAGCATATCTACTCAGGTTGAGAAGCTAGCAGAGACTGATCACCTTTCAACATGGAAAAGGCAGTTCACTGCTCCCTCTACCCCTTTAAAAGAAAGTGCACATATGGTTTTAATCTCTTGATACTTTAAATTTATTCTCAGCTGGGTGCGGTGGCACACGCCTGTAATCCCAGCACTTTGGGAGGCTGAGACAGGAAAATCACGATTTCAAAGCCAGCCTCAGCAATGGCAAGGCGCTAAGCAACTCAGTGAGACCCTGTCCTCTACATAAAACACAAAATAGGGCTAGGGATGTGGCTCAGTGGTCGAGTGCCCCTGAGTTCAATCCCCAGTACCAAAAAAATAAAAATAAAAAGTATTCTCTACATACATTTTGTGTGTGTGTGTTTGTCGTGCTGGGGATTAGAACCCAGGGCCTTGTGCATGCAAGGCAAGCAGTCTACCAACTGAACTATATCCCCAACCCAGATTTTTTTTTTTTTTGATTCTCAGAGAAAGATCTAGTTTTTTCATAAGTTGCAAATATTAGAATTCTATGCTGTCAGCCTAGCCCAGAAATTAAGCTTGTTTTTTAAAGTAATAATCTCTGATAACTTTGTTTTTTAAAACAACCAAACATAAAAATAGCAACATAAAAATACCATTCAGTGTTAAGTGCCGTGAAAGTTATTACAAACCATATTTGCTTTGAATCATAATTGGCATACAGTTAGAACCTTGATTTGCTTTTCATTTCTCTTTTGTTTTTCATACCTCTATTAATTGAGTGTTTATACCTTATTTCCACAGATTGAGTGGGGAGCTTGTGCACTTGTTCTCACAGGAAACACGGTCATCTTTGCAACTATACTAGGCTTCTTCTTGGTCTTTGGAAGCAATGATGACTTCAGCTGGCAGCAGTGGTGAAAAGGAGTTGCGACTATTGTTACATGGACTTCTTGTCATCTGTTGGCCATCCATGCACACAGGAGATTGGGCAGTAATGCTGAATCCTGTAGCAAGCCTCCTGGGGGTATCTACATGCTCCCTACTCACTTTTATTGTATGCATACTGTTTTCACAGAGACTTGCTAAAGGATTAAAAGGATTTTCTCTTTTGAAAAA
>CM053403.1:112363977-112468430 GCA_028644305.1 Xerus rutilus
ACAGTATTTCGTTAAGGATATCTGTATGTTTATTCAGTATATTTACATAAAAATGTTTTGCCTTCATTCAAAACTGAGTAATCATGACAGCTTTTTGTTGTTTTATAGTTTCTTTCTGGAGAAATGGGAACAAATTTCAGCTTTTTACTAAAGATGCCTCATGCTACAGGGTTTGTTTTTCCTTTTCTTTTGCCTAACCCAAATTTTGTTACTTTGGGCTGTGAAATGGGAAGCAGAATGAAATATCTGCATTCAACCATGCCATTTACACATGGGCTGAAAATAGCTTGCTGTGTGATTATGCTCTAGATTTAAAAAGGAAGGTAAAAGTGCACATAGTAGACAGCTGGAGATACAGCTGGAACTCTTTTTGCCTGTGATCTACTGGCTTTTTTTTTTTTCTTCAGGAAGTGAGTGCATTCTCTGGTCCTTCTCCATTTTTTGTTTTTCTAAAATTTCAGTGCAGTGCACTGCTACTGTTTTATTCATTTGGCCATAGACTCTTCTTCCAACAGCTCCATATTCCTTCAGTATACTAATTGCATTGGCAGCATTGTGTCTTTGACTTTGCACATGAGCTTTCAGTGCTGTCTCTGGTTTCTAGGCTAGATACTTGAGGTATGATTTTTCCATAGGATATGCACTGACACGATGTTGCCATTCTTCTATGGAAAGAGAACTTTTGATGATGAAACAATAAAGATTTTAAATATCCATTTTAGTTTTGTGAGTGTTTTTCGAATGAAAGTATATGTCACACTTTGGTTCCTGAGGTGCATTAACCATTTTAATAATGTAGTACAAAGCAAGTGTGACACTGGTTATAACATTAGACATTCATCAGTACAAGTGAAACCATAGTAACAAATATAATGAACCATTTAAAAGTAAAATTGAAACCATAGTAACAAATATTACAGTGGAGCCAGTGATTTTGAGCTATAATAAAAGGACCGATGGAAGAATTTTTAACCTTTTACAAAACAGTCATAGGAGTTTTGTTCACATAGAAAGACTGCTGATGTTCTAAAGTTTGTGTTCTTAACATTTTAAGAACTTTTCTGTGAACTGCATGTTTTATTATATATTCAAATATTTACCACCATTTGTCATTAGAGTATTTTGCTTTTTACAAGGATTACAAAAAAATTCCGTGTGGTACAATATGAACAGAGAACAGTACTGTTCTCTTATCTAAAAGTATCTGATTGTTGGAATGTTGCCAAAATAATCCAGGTTTCCAAAGTAAATTCTAGACAAGATTCATAAATTACAGATAGCTTCAAAGCAGTGTATCAAACTTAACAAACTGTTGCTCTTAATTAGTATGTATGAGGTAGACTCCAGGATCCTTTGATACTTACAATTGGTGAGAAATTCAAATTCCTATTTCCTTCATATAAACTTGTATTTTTCTTTCAATGAAGTCAGGAGCTTTTATTTTATTACAGGCTTCTTTTTATGGAACTCCCTAGGAAGAAAACATATTCGATAGGTAAATATTCCAAATAAGTGAAACTTGGTTTTTTTAATATTCCAAATAAGTCTAACTTTTTTTTTTTTTAGTACTAGGGATTGAACTCAGGGGTACTCAACCACTGAGCCACATCTCCAGCCCTATTTTGTGTTTTATGTAGAGACAGGGTCTCACTGAGTTGCTCAGCAACTCACCATTGCTGAGACTGGCTTTGAACTTGTGATTCTCCTGTCTCAGCCTCCCAAAGTACTGGGATTATAAGTGTGAGCCACTGTGCTCGGCTAAAATAAGTGAAACTTAACCCATTAAGAACTAACATTGAGCCAGGCACAATGGTGCACACTTATAATCCCAGTGGTTCATGGCTGTAACCTCAGTGGCTTGAAGGCTGAGGCAGTAAGATCATGTATTTTTTTTTTCAGTACTAGGGATTGAACTCAGGGGTACTTGACCACTGAGCCACATCCCTCAGCCCTATCTTAAGTTTTATGTAGAGACAGGGTCTCACTGAGTTGCTTAGCGTCTCGCCATTGCTGAGGCTGGCTTTCAATTTTCAATTCTCCTGTCTCAGCCTCCCAAAGTGCTGGGATTACAGGCGTGTGCCACCGTGCCCGGCAAAGATCATGCTTTTAAAGCCAGCCTAAGCAACTGCACAAGACCTTGTCTCAAAATAAAATATAAAAAAGGCTGGGAATGTAGCTTCGTGGTTAAATGCCCCTGGGTTCAGTCCCTTGTACTCCTCCCGCTCCCTCCCCCCAAAAATACTAATTTGAATTTATTTTAACATTTGACAAGTATTAAATGGATCATACACATACCTTTTTATAATACATTAAAATATTTTTTCCCCTGGTAATTCAAGGCATACCATTGTAAATTATTTTTTCCCCTTTTCACTAAATGGCCACAGATTTGTATCTTTCAGGAATTGGGTTTTGTTTTTTCCGGGCTTTTCTTAATAATTGTTCTTAAAGCCTCTTAAATATATGTGCAGTGTATTAGGAAGAGAACATTTCAGGGGAAAAAATGAGGTTATCAAGCTCACTGAATCAATTATATAACATTTTTGTATACAGTGCAATATCAGTAGACTTAATTAGGATGTCTCCCAGTTCTTACACAATGAAATGATTTATGACAGCTACTCTTCCTGCTGAAAAGTTTAGAGTTTTAAAACTAGTTCTTGCTGGGTGCATTGGTGCATGCTCCAAGCAGCTCAGGAGGCTGAAGCAGGAGGATTGTGATTTCAAAGCCAGCCTCAGCAAAAGTAAGGCACTAAGCAACTCGTTGAGACCTTGTCTCTAAATAAAATACAAAATAGGGCTGAGGATGTGGCTCAGTGCTTAAGTGCCCCTGAGTTCAATCCCCAGAATCCCCCCCCTCATTCTAATCTTAACAATTTACCAGATAATGTGAAATAGGAAATGTTATTGTGCTGTACAGCAACAGAAGCCTTACAATTCAAATTTCTGCATTTTAATACAGATTCTGAGCTCAAGATACTAGTAGTCCTTTATCTCATTTCTGGGTCTTCCCATTTGTTTTTAATTATAAAATATCTAAGGAGGAAATTTAAAAGAAACTTTCTACTCTGTGTTTTGCTTTTAGTTTCCTAAAAGATTATTTGAAACCAGATTTGGGTTTAGAACTATACACTACAGTCACAACAATTAAGATATTGTTAAGCTTGTAAAATTCTGGTGGGATAGGTGACAGAAAATCCAAAAACTTTCCATTCCATTAGGAAGAGATAATGAACATAAAACATTCCTTTTTGAATTACAATTCTGTTTTCTTGTTGTGTTTAGAGGCAATACTACTGATGGAAAATCAGAATTTTTAAACTTCAGGAGTCAGTAAAATGGCTAATACTATGAAAGAAAAACAGCTGCAGTTCATAACCATAGAGATCGTTGAATAAAATAAAATAATAAGCCTGATTATTTCCACGTCTGTTCATTAGAGTATGGCTACTTAATAATTAAGTTATCTTGATTATTATGCATCTGGCATTTAATATCAAGTGTTTTTTACTCTTGACAGATCAATTGCATAATATGTAAAAATATAACAATAACATAAAAATAAATAAATTTGTGTAGATTTGTGAAACTCCCCAAAAATAAGACAGATAATTTCCTGAAGATAAGTTAGCATCAGACATTTGGGAATTGTTTCTAAATATGTTGACAGTTGAAACAACTTTTTAGAATTAAACTAAGAGTTGGATTTATTTTTGTTCTGGTCTAAATCATCAATTTCCAAAACACAAGAAAGAAGCATCTCTAAAATCTAGGTATGTGTACAACAACAAAGACAAGGACATTAGTGTCTTAGAGTTGGAAAAGTTGAACTTGAGCCATATTTCATACTAGAAGTGATATTTGTCATTTACCAACAATTTGTTTCAATTCCAGTGCTTTAAAACAATGATTTCAAAATATACTGTTTGAAAACCCTTCTAGACGCTGAGAAATGTCCAGTGAGAAATGATTTGGTGTTCATTATCTGTGCATTTCACCTTCGCTAAATCACCCAAGATTGTTTTTGCCGAAATTCCACATTTGGTTCAAGCTTTTCCCCTAGAAAACGTCCTTGTCCCCAGTGCAATATATGTACTACAATGATAGCATTGTAAGCTGGATGGGGAAATAGAAAAAATTGCAATGTGTGGTTTCTTTCTGAAACTTAGTAAGTTAAGACAAACACAAAAAGGCATATCAAAGGAAGTCAGTTCCTGTCTATGCCAAGAGAAGTGTGGAAATTCTCAGAAGGAAAAGATTTGGGAAACAAGTGAGGGGCAGGCTAATTTCCCCTGCTGGCATCAGGACCATGGATGTGAGCATTTCCCTGGAGCAGCATTCTCCTGTTATTCACTCAGCTTCTCGGGTGTCAGAAGTCATTTGGGGCAGTAGCAGTGGTAAGGCAGCTTCTCAATTCTGACATGCCAATATCAATCCCAGATGTCAGGGAGATGAGAGTTCATGAGATCAACCAACCTCTTTTAAAGAAATGACCAAACAAGCTGGGCATACCTGTAATCCCAGCACTTTGGGAGGCTGAGACTGGAAGAATCATGAGTTCAAAGCCAGACTCGGCAACAGTGAGGTGCTAAGCAACTCAGTGAGACCCTGTCTCTAAATAAAACACAAAATAGGGCTGGGGATGTGGCTCAGTGGTTGAGTACCCCTGAGTTCAATCCCTGGCACCTAAATAAATAAATAAATAAATAAATAAAGTAAATGACCAAGCAGATTTGTGTAGGAGAAAGAGGAATTGGAATCAAAGATGACTGCTACCAGGTTTTTGATTGTCCATTTCAGGATAGGTATGAAGAAGTAATAAGAGAATTTGGAAAAAAATCTGATTATGAGTAGTTCAAACTACAGGTTCATCATATCCATCTTTTGCCCAGAAATGCCATAATTTGCCTTGTTTTAGTTCTTCATCAAACAAAGCAATAAGATTTATGACAACTTGAACCTTGTAACTATGAATTCCATGAAGGTTGGCATAGTAATACACTGTAGGATAGTGGTTAAAGTGTAGACTCTTGAGTCAGATCACCTAGACTTCTAGCTCCTTATATGAGCTATGTGACTGCTATATTGGAATATGAAATGTACCCCAAAGGTCCATGTGCTAAAGGCTTGGCCCCAGCGCCTGGCACTGTTGGAAGGTGGGAGAAATTAAAAGTTAGGGCCTAATGGATAGAAGTTAGATCATTGGGGTTGTGCCCTAAGGGGAAATTGGAACACAGTCCCTGTCTTGTTTTGCTTCCTGGCTACCATGAGGTGAGCAGCTCTTCCTACCACGTGATTCTTCCATGATGTACTGTGCCACCACAGGCCCAAAGCAACAGGATCAAGTGGCCATGGGCTGCAATATCTGAAATCACATGTCAAAAATAAAACTTTCCTCCTTTTAAGTTGATTGTCTTGGGTATTTTGTTACAGTAATGGAATACTACCACAGTGACCTTAGCCAAGTTATTTAGCCTCTGTGTGTCATTTCCATATCCTTAAATGAGGAAAAATTTAGTACTTACTTTATAAGGTGTGAGGTTTAAAGGTAACATGCAGAGGACAATGGCTCACAGATAGTGATAGTTAAATATTAGCTATGATGGATTGGGAGTATAGCTCAGTGGTAGAGCACTTGCCTGCCATGCACAAGGCTCTGGGTTTAGTCCCCAACATTGCAAAAATAACAATAGCTATTATTATCACTGTTTCTTACCAATTCTACCCTGTTAAGCAGTAGTTTCCTTTTATACAAGTAGACAAGTCTTTTAAAATACCATTGTTATGGTTTGGATGTGAGGTATCCCCCACAAACTCACGTGCGAGACAATGCAAGAAGGTTTGGAGGACAAATGATTGTGAGAGTCTTAACCCAATCAGTAAATTAATCCCCTGATAGAGATTAACTGGTAACTGAAGTGGTAGGGTGTGGCTGGAGGGGGTGGGAATTGGGGGCATGGCTTTGGGGTATATATTTGTATCTGGCAAGTGGAATCTCTGCTTCCTGATCATGTGATCTGCTTCCCTCTGCCATACTCTTCTGCCATGATGTTCAGCCTCACCTGGAGTCCCTGGGGAATGGAGCAGATTATAAAGACTGAGACCTCTGCAACTGCGAGCCCCTAAATAAACTTTTCCTCCCCTAAACATGTTTTGGTCAGATCTTTTAGTCACAGCAGTGAAAAAGCTGACTAAAACATACATCTTAATAATGCAGTCTTTATAGAACATCATGCAAACTCAGGGTCACTCTGAGCCACATAGTATCTCTTGGGACTGCTGTTGCCACCTGGTTCCCAGTCATTGTGTGCAATCTTCCCTGCCTGGATTTCTGCACCAAACTTTGGAATGATAGGCTGGTCTCCTGTTGTTGTTTTGTATTTTAAGAACAGAAATATGATTTCAAAGTTAAAACAAGAGGAAGTGTTGGAAGATAAGAAATCCCCGAGAAAATGAAAACATAAGGGACCAAATTGAAGTGAGAATCTGCATCCTGGAAGGCTTGTAGCAAGCAAGGGAGAATGCTACCATGAAAGGTGGCAGAGGCCCTAAGGAGGCCCATTATCACTGCAGATGGTGGAGTCCAGGAGTAGGAGGGGCCTTACAGAGGCAACTGATGAGAAGACTTGGGGTGCTGCAGTGGGAGCAGCTGGGCCACAGATCTTTATGCACGTCCATGTGTTCTTCCCCATCTCACTGCCCTACAGTATGAGGTGGGTGGGGAGAATAAAATTCCTCAATAGTAAAGATGTGAATACCAAGTCCAGAAGGCCAGTCACCAGGTACCCTGCTCAGCAGCACATGGGTTGTTTATCCTTAATACACAGAAAACAATGTTTCCTTTCATCCAGCTGCATAAGTAGGGGCGGCAGGTGGTCTAACCCATAGATAGCAGTAAAAGATGAGCTCTCTCTGGGTGCAGTGGTGCACGCCTGTAATCCCAGCACTTTGGCAGGCTGAGACAGGAGAATCGCGAGTTCAAAGCCAGCCTCAGCAATGGCGAGGCACTAAGCAACTTTGTGAGACCCTGTCTC
Source organism: Xerus rutilus (assembly GCA_028644305.1). Lineage (NCBI taxonomy): Eukaryota > Metazoa > Chordata > Mammalia > Rodentia > Sciuridae > Xerus > Xerus rutilus. The sequence goes on from CM053403.1 coordinate 112,371,012, forward strand.
TAAATAAAACACAAAGATGCCCTTCAATAGATGAATGAATAAAGAAACTGTGGTCTATATACACAATGGAGTATTACTCAGCAATAAAGAGAATAAAATTATGGCATTTGCAGGTAAATGGATGGAGTTGGAGAATATCATGCTAAGCGAAGTAAGCCAATCCCCCAAAAAATCAAATGCCGAATGTTCTCTCTGATGAGTGGATGCTGATCCATAATGAGGGAGAGGACATGGGAAGAATGGAAGAACTTTGGGCAAAGGGGAGGGAGGGGGGAGAGGGCATGGGGACAGTAAAGATGGTGGGATGAGATGGACATCATAGCCCCAGCTTCATGTATGACTGCATATATGATGTGATTCTACATCACGTACAACCAGAGAAATGAAAAGTTGTGCTCCATCTGTATACAATGAATCAAAATGCATTCTGCTATCACGTATACCCAAGTAGAATAAATAAATTAAAAAAAATAAATAAAACACAAAATAGGGCTGGAGATGTGGCTCAGTGGTCGAGTACCCCTGAGTTAAATCCCCAGTACCAAAAAAAAAAAAGATGAGCTCTCGGGGATCACCAGACAATGCAGGAGTACAGAATGAAAGAAAAGAAATTCAAGAAATTTACACTTAGAAAAATAGCTAATGGAACAAACAGAAGTTCGATGTTTACAGATTTATGTTCTGGAGCCATCCTCTGTCTCTGGATACTGCACAAAGTGTCATGCGAAATGGGCTGCTGAGGTTAAAGTTACAGAACATTTTACAATTTTTGCACCCAAATTCAATTAGGTCTCCCCTAGTTGCAAACCCTGGAGGAAACACTTCCTTTTGCTTTTTTTCCCAGAAGCTCTTCATCCTATCAGAATGGACTTGATAAACCTTTTTCCAGCAGTATGGAGATTCCTCATAAAACTAGGAATGGAACCACCATTTGATCCAGTTATTCCACTATCCAAGGGATTTAACACCAGCATACTACAGTGACGCAGCCACATCAATTATTTAGGGCAGCTCAATTCACAATAGCTAAGCTATGGAACCAACCTAGGTGCCCTTCAACAGATGAATGGATAGAGAAAGTATGGTACATATACACAATGGAGTACTACTCAGCCATATAGAATGACTTTATGACATTTTGCCAGTAAATGGATGGATATGGAGACTATCATGCTAAGCAAAATAAGCCAATCCCAAAAACTAAAGGTACGTTTTCTCTGACATGTGGAAGCTAACCCACTACAAGGGAGCTGTGGGGCGGATAACAAAAAGAATAGAAGTTCAGTGGAGTAGGCAAAGGAGAATGAAGGGGGATGGGGAAAAAGGAAAGACAGTGGAATTAATCTGACCTAACTTTCCTATGTACATATATGAATATATCACAGTGAATCTCACCATTGTGTACATCCACAAGAAATCAATTTAAAAAAATAGCTCTTGGTGAATGGCAAAAAGATCAATAGAGGCACTGGTGGCGCACACCTGTAATCCCAGCACTTAGGGAGGCTGAGACAGGAGAATCACAAGTTCAAAGCCAATCTCAGCAAAGGCCAGGTGCTAAGCAACTCATTGAGACCCTGTCTCTAAATAAAACACAAAATAGGGCTAGAGATGTGGCTCAGTGGTCAAGTGCCCCTGAGTTCAAAAAAAAAAAAGATCAATAGAGGGAAGGGAACAATGGGTAGGGAGAGGCAAGGGGAAGAAGAGGTACTGGGGCAGAATTCGAACAAGATATATTCCGTGCTTTTATAAATATGTCAAAACAGATTCTACCATCCTGTGTAACTAAAAAGAACCAATACACAAGCAAACAAAACTTTTTCCAATATACTCTTCTGGTGACACCCCATCCTGAGACAATGAGTCCAGAAACTGCCATCTGCTTAAATAGTAAGGCAGGGAAAAGCTATGCCCAGAATTTCATCTGCATAATATTTTGGATTTCCACCTGGAATACGGCATGGGACCTGCATGGTTCATTGTGGACACTTAATTCACCTGTGACTTTTGATCCTAGATACAGGGACTACAAAGTAAATAGAAAGGAATGTAGGGGGCTGGGCCGGTAGCTCAGTGATAGAATGTTTACCTAGCCTATATGAGGCCCTGTGTTTAATTGCCAGCAACTCAAAAAAAAAAAAAGAAAAGAAAAGAAAAAGAATTTGGAGTGGGAACATGCAAAAGTAAGTATCTTGGAAACTGTCCTACATTATGCAAGAGTCTCCCTTTATCTACCATTTCACTTTCTGTACTTTCAGTTGTCCAAGGTCAACCAGTCTGAAAATATATTTTAATAAAATGTTTTGAGAGAAGAGAAGCCACAGTTACATAACTTTTATAACAGCATATTGTTACAAATATTGCATTTTATTATTGTTAATCTTTTATTGTGCCTAATTTATAACTTAAACTATCATAGATATATATTTAGGAAAAAGTCTATACATATGGTTTGGTACTGTCTGTTGCCGTTTCAGACATCAACTGGAGGTCTAGGAATGTATCTCCAAGGTTAAGGACAAATGACTATCTACAAGCCACGTGCAGTGGCCCACGTGCTGTAATCCCAGCCGCTCAGGAGGATGAGACAGGAGAATCATGAGTTCAAAGCCAGCCTCAGCAAGCAATTCAGGAAGACCCTGTCTCTAAACAAAATACAAAATAGGGCTGGGGATGTAGCTTAGTGATTGAGTGCCCTTGAGTTCAATCCCTGGTACCAAACAAACAAACAAAAAGAACCCAACCTATGTTAATATTCTGATTTTCAATTAATTAGTTAATTTACATTGCTACCAGGGATCGAACTCTGGGGTGCTTAACCAGTAAGCCACATTCCTGGCCATTTTTATTTTTTATTATGAGACAGGGTCTTACTAAGTTGCTTAATGCCTCACTAAATTGCTGAAACTGCCTTTGAACTTGGAATCCTTCTGCCTCAGCCTTCCCAGATGCTGGGATTACAGGCATGTGCTATTGCACCTGGCGTATATTCTGATTTTTACGCAGTTAATCTGTCAAAGTGTTTCTGGGTAACCCGGGAATGCTTGTATGTTACGCAGGTTAGTCCTGGTTGTTGCCTGTACCTTTGCCCTAGGGCAGACTTCCACTTTTCTCCAGGACCACCGCCCATTTTGGCCATTTTCTAATTGCTTTCCCAAGCTACTCACATTCTGTATCTTGTACCCCAACCATAAACAAGACCCTCTCCCTTGATCCTACAGAGATTGTCTGAAATCAGACTAATCCTAATTTTAATTTAAAAATATTTGACCAAAGGCCTGACAAAACTAATACACAATACCTCCCACTGTGTCTGGCTCAGTGGGTTCCTGTGCTCTCTACCAGAGTCAGGTAAAAGTGCAACTGTGACAGAAACAAAACTATTCTTATGCTGGAACATAAAGGAGGCTGCACGTCAGGGAACAGCAATCCCTCCCAGGCTGACTCAAAGGACAAAGGTGTACAGCTTTCTTTTTTTTTTTTTGGTACTGGGGATTGAACTCAGGGGCACTCAACCACTGAGCCACATCCCCAGCCCTATTTTGTGTTTTATGTAGAGACAGGGTCTCACTGAGTTGCTTAGTGCCTCGCCATTGCTGAGGCTGGCTTTGAACTCGCGATTCTCCTGTCTCAGCCTCCCTAAGTGCTGGGATTACAAGTGTGAGCCACCGCGCCTGGCTGGTGTACAGCTTTTATGGCATCTATAGGGTAGGTAGGGACTTCGGTTTCTTTTGAAGTTATCACATATAGAGGTAAAGTTTGAGTCACACTTGTGCTCTTCTTCATTCTGTTTCTTCATGTAACTCATGCCTTATCATCATCTTAATTCTCCACCTTAGGATGCATTTTTTACCATGCTAATAAAGGTAACTGTAGGTTACTTTAGTGACTATGTTTGTCCCTCACCAACTGGATTCTACCCTTATCATCTGGGAGAGTCCCTACTATTTTTAAAGAACAGTTCAGGCTATTGTCCTGTCTCAGCAGGTTTGATTTTAATGACCTTGTTTTTCTTGGCTCTGATTTCTTGGTATCTCTGCTGACCACATAATCTTTGAAAACTGAACTCACTTTTCAATTTCCCATCTCCACATGTATTATCTTAATTTGGTAGCCTGCAAGATTGTTTCCCTTTTTAACATCTCATTTTTTGTGTGATTGCTAACCCCATAAGACTGAAACCTAGCTTGGCTATCTTGCCCCACCAAAAACAAAAACAAAAACAAATCCACATAAAATGGAGTTAAATGCACTGTCTTCTAGAGGCCATTGTTCACACACCTGCTTGGTGACTGCCCCTAGTCTCCCCCTTAGCTCTCACCTGCACCAGGTTGCAGGTACAATTCTACACCTCCTTCCACGGAAGGGATTCTTAGACAAGATCCCTTGAGTGCAGGTCCCACCTCTGAAGCAGCATACTTTACAAAATTACAACTCTGCCACTTATAAAGGCAGAGGTCTTTATAGGTAAGCACATCATCTTTTCAATCATTTTAATCGTTTTTATTTTTAAATCCTGAACAGGAGCAGACTTTTTAAAGATAAATTTTAAAATTGTCAATATTCTTAACAGTAGTCTCTCCTACTTCTAGCCACCAGAGTATCAACATCTCCACACAAAAGCATTCATTTGTCTATCGGAATATTCATTAGTGGTACAGAGGGGGGAATGGAAGATGATTAAATTCCAATGCTGACTACTGATGATGGTTTTATCTGAATGCTGGCAAACCTTTTTGGTAAACAAAAAGCCCTCTAACTGGGATAGAAGAGAAACAATGATGCGCAGAAGCAGATGGAACCCAAAGCTACAGGCAAAGCAAAGCAAGGTTTTATTTGTCACACACTACATGTCTATCACAGACTGACTGTGGCTCTACTCTTTTTTTTTTTCTTTTTGGTGCTGGCGATTTGAACTCAGGGGCACTCAACCACTGAGCCACATTCCCAGCCCTTTTTCCTACTTCGTCTTCGAGTTGCTTAGCACCTTGCCTTTGCTGAGGCTGGCTTTGAACTCTTGATCCCCTTGCCTCAGCCTCCTGAGCTGCTGGGATTACAGGTGTGCACCATCGTGCCTAGCCCACTGTGGCTCTACTCTTGAGATATTGTCTCAGGAACATGGTCAGCTTTTTGGCAGAGACTTGGGAATAAATATGAAAACCTACACGGTGGCTCTTAGAACTTGAATCTGGAGGCAACACACACCACCTCTACTTCTGGTCATTGCACAGAGTAAAGCACATGAATTTAATTCACAACCTGAATTTAAGACATGGAAAAAGAAAATCTAACACCGCCATCCACATTTCTTTCTGCCATTCTTCCCTTACTTCTCTCCTGCTCCTAAACCTCATGTGCTGTTCTGTTATTTTTCTGATAGTTGGGATTTTGTATCTCTGTTTCCAAATCCATGGATTCAATAATTTGTAGATCAAAACTATTAGAGAAAAAAAAAAAAGAAAGTCTGTACTGAACATGTATAGACATTTTTCCTTATCATTATTTCCCAAACAATAGCATAACAACCATTTACAAAGCATTTACACTGTACTAGTATTATAAGTAATGAAAAGATGACTTAAAGTACACAGGAGGATTGTGTAAGTTATATGAAAATACACCATTTTCACTCAGGGCATGGTGGCATATGCCGGTTGTCCAGTTACTTGGAGGCTGAGGTGGGAGGAACCACTTGAGCTTATGAGTTTGAGACCAGCCCAAGCAACATAATGAGATCTTGTTAAAGGAAGGAAAAAAGGGAGGAAGGGAAAGAGGGAGGAAAGAAAGGGAAGATGGAAAGGAAGGAGGAAAGACAATACACCATAATATACCAATTCGATAAAAGATTTGAGTACCCAGGGATTTGGTTCCCAGGGATCTTGGGAACCAACTAATCTTCCATAGGGGCCAAAGGAAGACTATATTCTGAAGCCATTGCATGGATTCTTTCTCTTCATTTTTCTCCTTTGTCATTTTTAATCCTCTCCTTCTACTATTATCCTTCAATTTTTCACTCCATTTCCACCTCTAGGAAAGGCTTAGCTCCTCTTTGATCTTCAATACTAATTCTTTTTTTTTTAATATTTTTTTAGTTGTGGATGGACACAATATCTTTATTTTATTTATTTATTTATTTATATGTGGTACTAAGGATCGAACCCAGTGACACACGCATGCGAGGCAAGCGCTCTACCACTGAGCTACAGCCCCAGCCCCTCAATACTAATTCTTAAAGCAGAGTCAAGATGGATTGGTAATGATTACTCCCCAGGTCTATACCTATAGAATTTCCTGTCCCATCTTCCCTGGCTTCACAATTTTCAACACATGACCAACAATTTGTTTCATCCATGTACCTCCCCATTCACCCTATCCCAGATTATTTTGAAGCAAAGCCAAGATATACCATTTCATCTGTGGATATTTCTAAAACATGACCTCCTCCTTTTTTTGTTAAACAAAAGAGCCACAATATGATTATTACACCTAAAAAATTAACAGGAATGCTCTAATATTCACTTAGCGTTCAGATTTTCCTATAATTTTCCTTTTTACAATTAGTTTATTTGAATCAGACTCTAAACAAAGTCTGCACATTTACATAATTATATAAATAGAAAAATAGTACAAAAAAATAAAATGTAATTAAGGTCAGCTAAATATTTAAGAAATGTGAAGAAATTTTATTTTGCTCTTCTATCCTGAACAACACACTCCTTTGAATTCAAAACATTGCATTGAATGTTACCCCTTGGGAGTCAATACAACTAACTTTCTTTCTCTTTCTTTCTTTCTTTCTTTCTTTCTTTCTTTCTTTCTTTCTTTCTTTCTTTCTTCTATTTAGGTTTATACATCATTCTTTTTATAGGGAAAAGCAATCTAAGTTCTAAACTATTTAGAAATAAAGATGTAAAAAATATCTGTGTATTAAATTAAGGATGTCAGAAAACACCCTCCCATATGTCTTTTAGCTGGTGGATCCACCTAAAGCACTCAATTCAAGTAATGTATTCAAATCAACCATGAAACTAAACTAAGGTAACACTTGTATTATATGAACCACACAAATTCTCTACAAGGAAAACGTGTAAACATACAACTTCTTCAATTGTTGTAACTTAAAAGATGTTTCTGAAGAAACATGAAAACCAAGCAAAGCAAACAAAAACACTCTCTTAAAAATAATTAGGAAGCCAGGCGCAGTGGCTCAAGCCTGTAATCCCAGCACTATGAGAGGCTAAGACAGGAGAATCGCGAGTTCAAAGCCAGCCTCAGCAACAGCGAGGTGCTAAGCAACTCAGTGAGATCCTGTCTCTAAATAAAACACAAAAAATAGGGCTGGGGATGTGGCTCAGTGATTGAGTGCCCCTGAGTTCAATCCCCAGTACCAAAAAAAAAAAAAAAAAATCAGGCAACTCTAGCTACTGTAAAGAACTGCTCTTGGAAACGAGGCCCATAAGCACATTAATATTTTAAACTACTGATTATCAGCTGCCATATATAGACTGAGAAATTAAAACTGTTTATTTAAGGAAGAAAAAGAGAAGCTAATCATGTTTTATTAGCACTAGAGAAATACTGTTTGTGAGGTCGGGTCAGGGTCTAAGATGCCCAATTAGGGGAACCGGTCAGCAGCTGCGGAGCAGCAGCAAGCCAGATGCTGACGTCACCAGTAGACATGCCTCCTGTCAATCAGCGGATTTTCCTGACCTATCCAGGAAGGACTCTGGCCTTCTCTTCCTGTCCCCAAGCCCTCCCCTTCCTGACTGGGTTTTCTTGAAATTCTCTGTGCCCGGAAGATCCAGCGCCATTTCTCCTGACATGCTCCTATGGGCGAGGATTTGGCCCGAGAGCGTGTATTCCAATAAAGCCTTGCTGAGTGGCTTAATTCATCTTCTCCTGGTTGTCTAATCTTTACACTGTTTACTCTGCTTGTTAATGAGCCACAACAAAACATTACCTTGTTCTTTTTATATGGTGGGTAATAGATATGGGAATTAGAAAAATAATATAGTCTGAGGAAGAGAAGAATAGCCAAGCATTACCTTCATTTCCTCCAACAATATTTTCCTGATGTTGGTCATGCTGGCACCTCCCACCTTCCCCAACACTGTCTTTTTAATGTTAATCATGCCGGCAGCCCTACCTTTCCCAGCTCTGGCTTTGATGTTAATCAAGCCAACAGTTAACACCTCCTCTAAACAGATGCCTTCCTGAGGCTAAACCAGGAAGGAAGGGGCTTATCACCACACCAGAGTGATAAACTATTTGATGAAACAACCCCAAATTCCTAAATGCCCGCCAAAACTTAGCCTATATAAACCCAGTCCCTTCCTTTGTTCAGGGTCTCATTTTCCGCCGGGAATATGGGTCCACCACCTCCACAGATTAATCCTGCTCCCAAATAAAGCCTCCAATGACTTGCATAGTTTGCTGCCGCCGTGATCTTTTTGCCCTTACAGTGGGGAATAAGTGGAAGAAATGTAATAGAAAATGCTAGTTCTTTATAAAGAACCTTGGGTACTCAGCAGGTTTTCCTTCATTTCCTTCTCTACAATTCTTAGTAGATGAATGAATGAACCAGGTTGGGAGAAAGATACTTTATTTTTTCCTGCTTCATGTGTTCAAGAATTGACAAAGCATTTACATAATCATAATGCCATCAGTTCTAAAATTAAATAAAATGATAATTTTATCCACCCCCTGTTTTGGCACTCTAGGAAACTTGAGCCCCAGGAAGGAATTACTGGGGTCCCACAGCTGACCAATGCTAGAATGGAATTGGGCCAGACTAAAGCAGGACAGAAGAGGCTGGACCCCTGAGGAATTTTCAGGAAGCAGGTTTATTTTCTGCAGGGTTCAGAGGTGGCTCTTACCTAAGAATTCTGTCTCTGAACAAGTATTTTGGAAATTCTTTGAACTTTTTACCCAGTGGGGGTGGGCGAGGGGCTTGGAGGTTCACATGACAAGTGTTTCTGTTTCATCCTCTAGACCAGAACAGACACAGATTTTTACAAGTTTTTTTTTTTTTAACCAGAAAACAGATAATATCTTTTGTAGAAGCTTACAGACTTCAACCCTCTCACACCTTTTGTGTGCAAAGCTGGCATTTACAAGAAAGAGGAAGCTACCAACCACAATAACCTCTGCAGACATACTGCTGGTTTGACAAGAGGAAAAGCTTAATTGTGGCTGTAAGGTAAAAAACAGCCCTTTTGTAATTAAAAGCCCAAGGCAGTTCCTGCCCCAGGGGGTTCAGCTCTGGAATCTTCCACCTGGGAAACAAAGCCTAACTGCTCAGGTTAGCACATCAAAAGAAAACCGCTACTGCTTATCTGCCCCCAATTTTGAAGTGACCAATCCCTAGCTCGCCACGCAGTTTGTAGTGGGTTCTATAAAATCCCTCCTGCGCGTCCCCTCTCTCTCTTTTTTCCTCTTTCCTTCGCCAGGGCGCCCACTCCCCTGAATAAAGAATCTCCTGGCTGTACAGAGGTGTCCGTGTCTGGCTGGCCGATACCCTAACAGTGGCAAATGTCTTTTGGATGGGGGTCTCTGGCCTGCTTCAAGACTGCTCGCTTCTTAGTGAAGCTCTGTACACTACCACAGGGAAGCTTTGCCAACATCAGAATTAGCAGTGATTAGGAAGAAAATACTAAAGTACTAATGCCCAGTTTACCTTTTTTTTTTTTCTGAAATGCCTTTCAAATAGTGAAATTGAGTGTTTAGAAAATGTTCACATAAAATGTGATGACTATTTTTTCACCTCTCAGTAGTTAAGCTATGAAACTGAAAAACAATTTTCCTTTACCATTTCCTTGTGTTATAAACCTATAAAGAAAAATCTGTTGATACTGTCTTGAAAGTACTGTACAATAGTTGACATTTTAATCAGGAAAATGACTAATTGACATTTATTCTTGTCTTAGTCTGTTTTCTGTTGCTATGACAAAATATTTGAAGCTGGGAAATTTATAAAGAAAAAAATTACTTACCATTTTGGTGGTCAAAGAGCATGGCACTGGGGAGGAAGGCAGAGAAAGAGATGGAGGGAAAAGCAAAGATTTCAAGTAAGAGAAGGAAAACATCAAATATTTTCTGGGACCAAGGTCATTTCAAATAAATAAGTGAAGCTAATAAACAGATGCTACCAGTCATGTGGCAAATGGAAATGGGAAGCAGTGAGCAGGGTGTTAGGAATAATAGAAAGAGTAACTGAAAGACAAGAAAACCAAAGTTTCCAACTGCTGTGACTGGAGCAAACTGGAAGAATTAAGTTCAAAAAAAAAAAAAAAAGAAAAAAAGATTGAAAAGGAAGAAAAGAAGGGAGGAAGAAAGGAAGGAATGAAGGAAATAAGTAAGTGTGGAATAGAAGACACACACTCTGTTGTCTGCCATCTTGAATCCCAGGCTTTCTTCTGTGCAGACAGATGGCTCCTAACTCTAAAGCTCTGGCTCTGGGTCTTTTCCTTATGTCAATTCCCTCAAATTTTTTCTTTCTGCTGTCTGGTTAAATGAAACGCTCCCTATAGGATGCATATAGAAAGGGACCTAAGTAGATGCTCTGGTTTAGCCAATCAGAGGAGTAGAGAAATTGCCATTCACCATCTTATCCCTAGCAGTCCTCACCTCTTTAACCAGATTACATTTGATTTAATTCTGGCAGAAACAAGATTTTTGTTAGTGAGAGGTTACTATGAATACTTACTCAATATTGAACCGAAATTTCAAAATGGACAGCATTTTTAGAAATTTAATCTGAGAGTATAAAAATATTCTGTGGCCAATATTTGTTTTCTTCTTGACTTTTATGGTAGTGGAGATTGGACTCAGAGGTGCCCCTACCACTGAGCTAGATCTTTCACTCTTTTCAAAACTTTTTTGGTTTTGAGAGAGGATCTTGCTCACTTGCCAAAGTTGGCCCAAAACTTGTGATCTTTCTGCTTAGCCTCTAAGTCACTGGGATTGGAGACTTGTGCTACCACAGCCAGGAAACATAAGAGCTTGTGTTGGACATTGTGAAGGTAAAGGTATGAGAGAGAAACTATTTTATTTCTTAAATTTATAATAGTTGATAAAATATGTCCATTGGTCTAACAGCATTAGGAACATTTTAAGAAGTGTGATCTTCACTATCCCTAGAAGTGGAAGGTGAAACTGAAATTCTGGTTTTTGCTCTTCCTCAACTTTATAAGACTTGTTCATAAGGGACTTGTAGAATAACTCTGAATTTTAATATCCAGAGTTAATTCCTTTATGTGAGGAAACTCAAAACATTGAATTTTTGCACAAAGGTAAAATCATGTTGTCTTTAAAAATCCCAGTGTTTACAATTTAAAAAAAGAAAGACATTAGAAATGTAAGATAATACCCTTAGAAAATATGATACCAATAAATAAATCAAAATAGCACATTTTGGTAATTAATTTTTTTTTTAAATTTTTTTTTTAGTTGTTGATGGACCTTTATTTTTTATTTATTTATATGTGGTGCTGAGGATCGAACCCAGTGACTCACGCATGCTAGACAAGCACTCTACCACTGAGCCACCACCCCAGCCCCACATTTTGGTAATTATATAATATTACTTGTGACACTCACATGATCCAATGTTTCAATTAACTTGGGGTTCAGATGAATTTAATGTTTTACACATGTTTATCCTTGGCTTCCTTCATGTAGATTACATTTTGAATGCAGTTAATTTGCCTTGTATTTCTTTGTATACCGTACAACATTGATTATTATTAAGTAATTTGGTGAGATGTCACATTAAAATCTATATTTATTTACCATATTTCTCAAACATAAAACTAGTTTTATTTTTTAAAAATGTAGGAATACAGCCGGGCGTGGTGGCGCAAACCTGTAATCCCAGCACTTAGGGAGGCTGAGACAGGAGAATCGCCAGTTCAAAGCCAGCCTCAGCAATGGCGAGGCACTAAGCAACTCAGTGAGACCCTGTCTCTACATAAAACACAAAATAAGGCTGGGGATGTGGCTCAGTGGTCGAGTACCCCTGAGTTCAATCTCCAGTACCAAAAAAAAAAAAAATGTAGGAATAAAGAAATTTGACTAAAAATGTTCATGGACAAAACAATTCTGAAGTAATAATTCTTTTTATTTTATGCATGATTCAAAACAGAATTTTAATTCAATTTTGTATAAGTTGATGCATATTTTGAAATTATCCATGGGTATAATCTTTTGGAAAATTTTAATACTTTGCCTTTTAGCTTATAAGCAGTTCAGAAATTTTATTCAACAAAGTAATTGCATAACTGAATTTGTTTCTTCAGATTAAAACATTTCTACATGAAAGTGCCATATCTGCTGACTGACTAATTTTCAATCAATGTTTTTTCTGTACCACTGTATATTGGATGTATAGAACTTGCTTTTGATTTTTACAAAGGCTCACAACCAAGAGTTTAACTTGAGTCTTAGAGGAGACATTGCACTTGGAGGTTGGGGCAATGCTGGAACTGTTAAGATTATGGGAACTCTTGGAGATGCACTGAATGTGGTGAAATGGAAGTGACCTTTTGGATACCAGAGTGGCATGTGATGGTTTGGATATTAGGTGTCCTCAAAATTTCATGTGAAACTGGGCATGGTGGCGCATGTCTGTAATCCCAGCACTTTGGGAAGCTGAGACAGGAGAATTGCGAGTTCAAAGCCAGCCTCAGCAAAGACAAGGTGCTAAGCAACTCAGTGAGACCCTGTCTCTACATAAAACACAAAATAGGGCTGGGGATGTGGCTCAGTGGTCGAGTGCCCCTGAGTTCAATCCCCAGTACCAAAAAAAAAAAAAAAAAAAAATCTCTTGTGAGATAACACAGAAATGTTCAGTGAAATTATTAGAATATTAGAGTGGTAACCTAATCAATAAATCAATGCATTGGATGCATTAATAATTTGAAAGGACTACTGTATTGGGTAGTAACTGTAGAAAGGTATGGCATGGCTGGAGGAATCAGGACATGAGGGCATGCCCTCAGAGATTATATTTTGTCACTTTCTCCTCCTTCTCTCTACTTCCTGGCTGCAATGTCCCTTTTGCCATGATATTCTTCCTCACTTTAGGCCCAGAGCAGTGGACTTGGCTGACCAAGTACTGAGAATTTGGAAACCATGAGCCAGAAGTGGTGTTCTGCATAATCTTGGGCCCAGAGCAATGGAGTCAGCCAACCATGGATTGAGACTTCTGAGAAATGTGGTCCTAGGCAACAGCAAAAAAGTAGATGTGTTCAAAATCAACATGGCTCAGAAAAAATATGTATATACATCCATATATGTATGTATACACATATACATTCTAATATTCTAATATGTGTATATTAGAATAAAAGGAACTTCATTTCAGACAAAATGTACCTAGTTTACCTGAAGCTAATAACAATGAATCAGGCACATTACTAACTCAAGAAAATTTTGGACATTTCTATTGACCATCCTAATGGTTTTCTGTATTTATAGTATGCTGGGAAATTGTGCAGGAAAAACTGACTACGGCTATTCTGGTGGTTGTGAGTCTAGATGACCACAGTCATGTCAAGCAGAATCCATACAGATATCATTTGGAGTCATCTACTGTGACTCTGCCAAAATAAACAAAATAACTCCAGAAAAACACTCTGAAGAGTTGAGACAATCATTTTGTGACAGATAGGGGATAAGACCCACATCTCCTTGATTCCACTTCATTGTTCTGTCACTGGGTTCTAAACAGAATAATAGAGAATAAAATTCTTCTCTTCTGTGTAACTGGAATACTGAGTTCTGCATGTAGTTGTAAATCTACAAAATATTCTATGATTTAATTAATTGTCATTTATTTATCTTGAATTTTACTTTCTCCTTGATTATTTCTAAACATAAAGAGGCTGGAAAGAGGTATACGGGAGAGATGAAATAAACTAATTTTGTTTGTCATGAAAATTATAATTCTAAAGACTTACTCATATTGTAAAACATCCAGAACAAGGACCTTCACTTTATACACAAAACTATGGGAAAAATAGAACAAAAGAACTCCTAATTAGTCAAATGGCCCTTTTCTGTTTCATTGTGTATAATTAACCATTACAGGAATTCTTCTATTGATAAAGATGGGCTGACAGAACATCCTATGGATACTATGCAGATATAATTGTTCTTAGCTATCTTGTGGGTGTTGGAGCCCACTTTTTACATTATTAAAATTAACAAAGAACAACACTTAAAAATCTCTCTTCTTTGTGTTATCTATCTCTTCTTTCCTGTATTAAAATGTGTAGTCCATAATTGTTTCTAAAGTGTGTGCATTTTTTAAGCTGAGTGAATCATTGTGAGTTATCAGGAACTTACTCATATAGCACAGTTTTCTGGGAAGAACTGACTAAAACCTATGTTCAGTATTATATCTATATGTAAATTACAATGTAAATTTGAACTGTAAAATCCAAACTCAAAATGGAGTCACTCTGAGCTAGGCGCGGTCACATAAGCCTGTAATCCCAGCACTTAGGGAGGCTGAGACAGGAGAATTGCGAGTTCAAAGCCAGCCTCAGCAATGGCGAGGTGCTAAGCAACTCAGTGAGACCCTGTCTCTACATAAAACACACAAAAGAAATAGAGCTGGGATGTGGCTCAGTGGTCGAGTGCCCCTTAGTTCAATCTCCGGTAACCAAAAAAAAAATGGAGTCACTCTGGCTCAGGCCTGCATGTATCTGCTAACCTGCTTTTTGTGCTTCTGTGATTTAATGCTATGCTTGCTTCTCATGGATGGGGCCAAACCACAAGCTGCCAGACCCCCTGGCCAGTAACCTAAAGTTCCAGAAACTGAGGGGGGACATAGGCGATGCCATCACAGTTGAACTGTAAATAACTATAGGTTGAATATTTGCCAAATCCTGCTTTCCCAAGTCATGTAACTCACCCACTCTATAATAACCTCTGAAACCCTCATTTTGGGGTCACTCTCTGAAGGAAAGGAGAGCTGATCCCAATTGATTGGTCTATGTACCCATTTCCTCAGTAAACTTTGTTGCTTCTGCAGAGTTGTCTGGGCTGCACTTTTTGGGGAGAGGTGCGGGTTGGATGCAACAGAGCAAATTAAGCTCATATGTAAAAGAATACTCATACTGGCTATCCCTACCTCTTGCAAAAGCCTCTTGCAAAGAATTAAATAAGTTGATAGAGCTGTAAATTCATGCATATATTTCCCATATTTGTGCACAATTAGAAAGAACTCTGCAGAATGCATTGTAATATTGTAAGTGGTATGTCTCCCTAAACAAGTTACAAAGTCCCCCATTAAAATTACAAAATTTGACTCAGAAGATGGTGAATTAAAGGAAGGGTGCACTCCGGAGCTATTCCTCATCTTGGGATTTAAACAGCAGGAAGGCTGCTCCTCAGTTAGGTGGGTGATTAAGGGAATTCACTGAAATTCAACCCTGAACAGTAGAAAAATGATCATCAGAAAAAAGGATGTGTGTGTGTGTGTAAAGGATCTGTATATATCCATATATACGTATATATACAGAAAGTTGAAAACTTCATGCATAAAATAAGAAATAATATGTTAGATATATGCCAGTTTGACTGACAATGATGCCACCAGCCCACTACAGAGGGGAAAGGGAGCACAGGAAGAAAGGGGAAGCCTGATGAATAGAATTGGCTTGGGGGAACCTGTAGAATAGAGATGGAGGCTGATCTTTTTTTTTTTAATATATTTTTTTTAGTTATACATGGACACAGTGTCTTTATTTTTGTTTTTTACTTACTTTTATGTGGTGCTGAGGATCAAACCCAGTGCCTCACATGTGCGAGGCAAGCGCTCTGCCACTGAGCCACAACCTCAGCCCTGGAGGCTGATCTTAACTGACCCAGAGATGGTGGGGGAAGTTGTTGAGTGTAAAGTGATCAAAAATTGTTCAAGCAGAGAGTCTGGTGGGAAGCAAAGGGTCGGAAGCAGGAATCATTTTCAAGTGGCTACCTGGCAGCAAGCAGAAGTGGGAGATTGGGAACTCATAAAGGAAGTTGTCACCTGACCCAGGAGTGGCCTATTGTGGGATACAGAGTGTGCCTGGACTAGCGTGATTGAAATAGGTGCAGAGAGGACTGTGCTCAGGGTCCTCCAGGATGGAAAATCCAAGAAAAAAGAGACCCCTTTGTTGCTAGCCTCCTATATGAGCAATTAGGAAGATGCCAGTAACTGGTCAGACAGGCATGTCTGCACTCCAGGTCTGATCCTGGGTAATTCACATCCACAGCAGTGGAATACATGAGGCCTGTGGAGGTTTTGGATTCCTTACTCTGTTCTTTGGGAAAACATTCTAGCAGTTTATTTCAAAGTTAATCATAAAATTATTTGATCTAGCAATTTGATACTTAGGTTCATACCCAAGAAAAATGAAGACTTGTCAACATGGAAACTTATACAAATATTTATAGCAGCATTATTTCTAATAGTCCAAAAGTAAAAACAATCCAAATATGCATCTACTGATGAATGGATAAACACAATGTGGTATCTATATAGTAATATATTGATTAGACTCTTTACTCTGAAAGTGGAATTTGGGGGGAATTTCCTGAGGCCAGATGTCCAGCAAAAGCAAGTGTGGATCAAGTCTCAAATACTGACAAAGTTCCAAAGTTCAGCCAAGACAACCCAGTTACTGAAATGTTTTATCTATCTATCTATCTATCTATCTATCTATCTATCTATCTATCTATTTTTGGTACCAGGACTGAACTCAGGGGTGCTCAACCACTGAACCAGATCCCCAGCCCTATTTTGTGTTTTGTTTAGAGACAGGGTCTCACTGAGTTGCTTAGCGCCTTGCTGTTGCTGAGGCTGGCTTTGAACTTGCAATTCTCCTGTCTCAACTTCCCAAAGTGCTGGGATTACAGGCGTGTGGCACCGCGCCAGGGTGAAATGTTCAATTTAGAACTTTGCACCAGCCCTGCCAAGGGAGTATATCAACTGTCAGCATTCCCTAGGCTATCCTATCTTATATGAAGGGACAGGAAGCTGAGAGCTACTATAACCAGCTTTGGCTCCTGGCCACAATGGCTGGCAGCTAAGTGAGAAACAAAAACTAGGAATGGTACTACCATATGACCAAGTTACCCTACTCGTTGGTATTTATCCAAAAGAACTAAAATTAGCATATTGTAATGATACGTCAATGTTTATAGCTGCACAATTCACAATAGCCAAATTAGGGAAATAGCCCAGGTGCCCGTCAATAGATGAACAGAATAGGAAAATCTAGTATATATACACAAGGAAATTTTACTCAGCCATAAAGAAGAATGAAATTATGACACTTGCTAGTAATTGGATGGAATGAGAGAAGTCAGACTTAAAAAACCAAGGATCAAATGTTTTCTCTTATATGTAGAAGCTAGAGCAAAGAAAGAGAAAAGATGGGGGGAGGGGTCAGATATAGAGGGAAGATCAGTGGAGTAGAAGTAAGAGATGGAGGGGAAGCGAGGAGGGATAGGAAAAGTGAGGAATGCAGAAGAAATTTAACAAAATCACATGTATAAATATACAATTCCACCTTTATATTTTTGCTATAAAGCATCAATTAAAATAAATAAGTGAATAAGTTCAGAGAAGACCAGTATAGTACAAGAAGGGGGATGGGGGAAGGAGGAGGGGAGGGAAAATGGAGGTAAAAATTTTTCCTGAATAAATACAACCTATAGATGAAGATCAGTAACAGAGAAATCCACATAATACCTCTCACAGTACCCTGTCCCAAGCATTCTATCTTCCTCTTTATACTGGCCCTCAATTCAGAAACCCCACTGGTTCACTCATTAATTTATACACCTATTTATTCACTTAGTCCAGGTCACTTTTTGATCACCTACCAAATGCCGGGTACTACTTACTATTTTGTATGGTCTTCTGTATGTTCAGGGACTAGAGCAGTGATCAAAATAGTTAAATGTGCCCATCCTTTAGTTGGTGAAGACAAAAATAAAGAAATGAATGCAAAAATATATAAACATAATTATAAATAGAAGTTTTCAAAAAATGGCTAAAATAAATAGTACAACAGGTAAAATTGTAGGGAGATCTTGGAAGTAAGGAAGGTAGATGGAGTTCCTTGGAGGAAGTTAAAATTTGAAAAGGGACATAAGAAGATTGAAGGAGACAGTGATGCACATATCAGGGGAATGAGTATTACATACAAAGGGAATGATCGATCAGATGGAAGGCCACATGGAAGAGTGCCTGGATGTTCAAGGAACAGAGGGAGGAGGACAGAGTGAGCACCGTGGAAATGAGAATAAAATGAAGTCAGGGAGAAAATGGAATCCCCAGTTCCTTACGACTTGGAGGCCTTTTGAGGACTTTGGCTCTTGTTTTAAGTGATTGACAAGATTTGAATGATATGATCTGCCATGTTTTAACAGGATCTCGCTGGATATTGGTTAGAGACTAGAGGGAGAACAAGGACAAGAATGGCAAGGTCAATAACTGGATCAAAGAAGTGGTTTACCTTTTAAAAAAAAATTTTTTTTTTTAGTTGTTGATGGACCTTTATTTATTAATTTATTTATATGTGGTGCTTTATGTGACCATTGTTTACTTGCAGACACAAAGCAGAAATTGGAAAAAGAATGGCCACAGATCAAATCAGACTCTTAGAGTGTTTTAATAGGACTTGTGAGCCAAGAAAGTTTTGAAAAAGGTGTTGGGGGAAAAAAAAGGAGGAGCTACAGAAATTGTATATGGCTCAAAAAGCCTAAACAATTTAAAATATAGAAAATACTTTTCCAATACCTAGAGTAAAACATATAGATGGTGAGTCCTCAAAAACATTGCAAGGAAGAATATATGATATGTTATGGTTTCTATATCAGATGTCCCCCCTCCCCAGCTCCTGTATTAATGGGAGACTGTTCAGAGGTGAAAAGATTGGTTTGTAAGAACTGTAACCTAATCAGTCCATCCTAATTTGAATGGACTGGGTGGTGACTGTGGGCAGATAAGGCCTGACTGGAAGATAGGTCACTAGGAGTAAAACCTGGAAGGGTGCGTCTTCCGTGTGACCTCTACCCTCTCTCTCTGCCTCCTGACAGAGTTGAACAGCTTTCCTATGCTCTACTCTTCCCCCTTGATGAACTGCCTCACCTTGAGCTCAGAGAAATAGAGTATACCATCTATGGAATGGGCCCATCGAATCTGTGAGCCCCAAATAAACTTTTGTACCTCTGAGTTCTTCTTGCCAGATATTTGAGTCATAACAATGACATTATAATGAAAACACATGAGTAAATTAGCTAATGAAAATATTGCGAAGTGACAGGTGTCAAGAAGCATAAATGTATGGCTTCATCCAGAACTTTCAGAAACAATGTCATTTGCCTTGAGCTACGGGGAAAGAGTCTAATTTTTTAAACAGTCGGCCCAAATGCACTTTTTCAAATGAACAATGACAAAAATAACTGGCAATAAAAATGATGTGGCAAGATGTCACAAGAGTTCAACTGAACAGTGAGAGTTTGGCCTCCTCCAGAGGAGCTGGTGTCCAGTGCTGAGCTCACTTGGTCTCTTCTCTGGTATCCAGATCTGACCTGTACCTCGTGCTCTGTCTGGCTGTCTTCTCAGCAAGTGTGGTCATGAGCCTCACTGCCTGGCCTTGTCAGGGCATTGCCCACCCATTGGCTTGACCCAAGATACTCTTTCTTCTGGGAAGGATCATCTGCCATCCACCCTGCCTGCAAACTCTTCAACAAGCATCCTGGACCTCATGTGTTTTGCTCAGTGGGTTGGTACAAGGCTCTTCTCTTACAGGCAGCACACTTCTTTCTGGGGATTCTCTCTTCTGCCTCCTGAGAGAACTCCCAGAAAAAACTCGTGCTGTCAACGAGCAACTTGCTGATGTTCAACTCTCCAGAACTGTAAGGACCCCTCCCCTTGGGCACAGACAGGTTTGCCTGCCTTTGCCACCTGAGCAGGTGGACCAGGGTCACCTCTCTTTTCCTGGTAGGAAGGAAACAGAGGTAAGGGCCCAAGAGCAGCCAGAACAAGGGATGGCCAAGGAGGAGGCTAATGAAGAGATAGAGAAGCAGGAGGATGGGGAAGAGGTCACCTGACCAATGGGCAAGTAGCACCCTCCAAATCCCTGGAGACCCACGGAGATCTCACCGTCCTGGAGCCCACTGTTCGGCCACAGGAGAGAAACACCTTGTAAGAGAGGGCCCAGGTGTTTCCTGTGAACTCCTCTAATAGCCTAGGTGTCCTGGGATGGCATAGTCCTACTGCAGGTGTGTTGACTCTGGTGCAGGCTGATGCAGAGGCAGCAGTGCTCCTGGAGCCAGACCCTAGCTACTCCATGCTACAAGAGAAGAAGGCCAATGAAGGGATGGACAAACATCATCCACCCAGCTCTCCAGGCTCCCAGTGGTCAGGTGAAGGGGTACAGGGCAAAAGCTTTCTTGTGGTCCATCCAGGAGCTGTCTTCCACCCATAGCTGTTAGCTAGAGGCCTCAAAAGAGAAAGGCCCCGGGCTGGGATTGTGGCTCAGTGGTAGAGCGCTTGCCTCGCATGAGTGAGGCACTGAGTTCGATCCTCAGCACCACATAAAAATAAATAAAATAAAGATACTGTGTGCATCTACAACTAAAAAAAAAAATTGTTAAAAAAAAAAAAAAAAAGAGAAAGGCCCATGCCAACAGTCCTGCTGCTGCTGTGGCATCCAGGTGAGCTTCCCCCACCTCCTAAGCATCCTCTTGTTTCTATGGTGAGAGACTTGGGCACCTTGCAGAGAAAGGTTCTGAGTCCAAAATACAGCAGGATCTTAGAGGATGACATGGAGGCCTTGGAAGGTGAAACACGGACTGTGATGGTCTGCACCACCACTCAGCCTGCCCCTTCTTTGTCCATATCTGCGGCCCCATACCGACCCTACCCACTGATTCCTTCTACATTTCAGCTATTTTTTAGGGGGTGGGTGGGTGAGGAGGTACTGGGAATTGAATTCAGGGGCACTCAACCACTGAGCCATATCTCCAGACCTATTTTGTATTTTATTTCAAGACAAGGTCTCACTAAGTTGCTTAGCACCTCAGTGTTGCTGAGGCTGGCTTTGAACTCATGATCCTCCTGTCTCAGCGCTGCAAGCTCTTGGGATTACAGGTGTGTGCCGTTGTGCCTGACCACATCCCAGCTATTCCTTTTTTTAAAAAATTTTTTTTGTAGTTGTAGATGTACAGCATGCTTTTTCTTTATGTGTTTATTTTTATGTGATGCTAAGGAACCCAGTGCTTTACACATGCTAGGCAAGCGCTCTGCCACTGAGCTACAGCTCCAGTCCCTGCAGCTACTTTTGACACAACCCAATTGACAAGACCCTGGGCCCATGATCCTGTCTGTCCCTCTACCTTCCCCCTGACAATTGTGGTGAAGGGGGAATCCTTAGTTCTCTTTCTTTGCCTTCTCTCACTAGCCCTCTTCCTCCCTTAAGGCCTAGTCCCAATGTGAGGGTCTCATTTAGTGAGAAGCAACATGCTACTCACTTGGCAAGAGCTGCAACATCTCCCATTTCCCATTTCCCCTACCTCCTATCCTGGAGACTTTCTCCTTCAAGTCTCCTTGAAAGCTCTCCGCAGAATAGAATACCCAAGCCCCATACCCCTCCTTGTCTCCTCCTCCTCCTCCTGTTCTGACCCCTTCACTAATCCTTTGCACCCCAATACCATTAGCACAGACCAGCCCATAAGTCTAGCAAGGGTCTTTACCAGCACTAGAGTCCGTGCATCTGCATACCTGGCCTGGCAGATAGAGTTCACTGCCATGGATTAGTTCACTGCTACTCCCCTTGTAAGGCTGTGGTTTTCCAATTTCCCTGACTCTGACTCCAACCACGGCTCCACTTTTCCCTTAGGTCCATTGCCCTAGGTAGCCTGGGCAGGTGGCAAAGGGACCAGTCTCCTCTAACCCACCTACACTAGCAAAGGGACCAGTCTCCTGGCCCCACCCCACCTAGAACCATCCCTTTGTCCCACAGATCACTCCTCAACCTGCTTCTGGGAGCCCTCATGGGTAACAAGGAAGAGCCTCTACACTAGCTTCTCTCCTTGAAGGCAGAGCCTCTGCACCATCATCCTCCAAGCTTGCCACTGACCAGCCTATTAATACCACCCAACCTTCCAAGGCTGTAATCTTCCAGGTTTCTCCTGCCTCCCAGGACAACTATGCTCCGTACTGTGGGGTGCTTCCTGGTTCTGAGAATCTCTCACCCAGGGGCAGCATTG
This sequence comes from Xerus rutilus, assembly GCA_028644305.1. Taxonomy (NCBI): domain Eukaryota; kingdom Metazoa; phylum Chordata; class Mammalia; order Rodentia; family Sciuridae; genus Xerus; species Xerus rutilus. Next base: position 112,393,281 of record CM053403.1, read on the forward strand.
CCTCTGCCCCAGTATCTACCAGCTGGCAAGCACATCAGGTGCAGGGACCAAGTGCAACTCTCCAGCACCCCAACAGTGCAGGCGGCACTCCTAGGCCCACATAGAGGGCTTCTGGTGGGTAGTAACAGCACAATTCTTTCTCCTAGGGCAACTCAGGAACCCCAGCTCCTGTTATGGCCTTAAGTTCTCCCACAACTGAACCATGGAGTGTCAGCACAACACAGCCAGGACCTGTGGGTATGCCATTACCCCGGATCCCATTTGGCATGCCAGTCTACATATGGCAAGCCTTTCCCAAGAACCCAGGTGCTGTGCACATGGGCACAGCCACAAGGTTTGGCTTGGGACTTGTCACCAGGTGGACTATCTCTGGGGACAGTGCTTCACTCTTTTCCAGCTTCACTCCCAGCCTTATGGTGTTCTTGGGACCCATGGCTCCTGGGAATGGAGGAAACACTGGGTTTGGCCAGCCCACCCCAGGCTCTAGGACCAGATCTGCAGCACAGTCTAAGCCAAGCTGGATATGAGGCACACAGTGCTACTATGAAGCACAGAGGAGATTTTCATGGACACCCAGTTTCACACTCCCTTCTCACAGGGCTTGATAACTAACCTGGCTAATCTCACCTCTGGGTCTTTTTCTCTGTTCAGTGCTAGTTACAGGGGCTCTATTTACTCTCACCTGTTGCCTTAATGGCCTTCCTCTTTCCCTAATGCTGTACATAAAATCCTCTTGTTTTTAGTTCTTCTGTCTCTCTTCATGTGTCTTCCTTGCTATCTGATTAGATGGTGGAGAAAGAAGTGGCATGTGTTAGTGGTGATGTGTGGATTGCAACCTCACACACGATTTCTGGGTCCCAAGGAAAAGGGCCCAGGAAAAAAGAAGTAGCCACCTTTATGATAGCATGAGGAGAGAAGCTAGATGGGATGTTAACTAACGCACACCAGACTCTTTATTCTCGAATGGAATACTTTTGTCAGAACATGCTGCTCTGACTTTTTAAAGATGGTTTTATGAAAGCAGAATTGACATACTTTGAGCTTTGCATACTGCAAGAATAGAATTTCACACATTTTGTGGCTGTATATTCCCATAAACCATTAAGTCAATTATGAAAATGGACCTATCTCTTAACTCACAAAAGTTTCCTTGTGCCCTGCCTTCCACCTTTCTCTATGCTAGCCTTCCACATCCCCAGGCAGGTGCCAGTCCACTCTCCATCATTATAGATGTGTTCTTAATTTTTAGAAACATATATAATGAGTTGAAACAATGTTACCTCTTTGGGTCCTTCCACTAAGAATAAAGATTTTCAGAGGAAGCCATAACTTTGTGTGTTTCAACAGCCCGTTCCTTTGTTTTTTTCAAGTAACATTCCATTGTATGGGCATACCACTATGAGTTTGTTCACCTAGCTCAGGTGAATATTCTCATGAAAGTCTTTGGAGAAATATTCAAAGGAAGAGAAGTGCTGTGTCTTATGTTGGGTGCAGGTTTAACTTTACCATGGGTGGACTTTCTGCCTCCCAAAGATGGCACTAATCACAGTGCAGAAGAGTTCCAGTCTCTACATTTGCTCAACAATGAGAGAGTGGAAAGAAAATCTCTGACTGACATTTTAGCAAGATTTACCTTGGTGTTGATTAGAGACTGTGGAAGAACAAGGAAATGATTGGCAAGGACAAGAATTGGTTCAAAGAAGTGGTTTACTTAAAGATGTGACTTCCTCAGCTTGAAGATACACAGCAGAAATTGGCAAAAAAATGAATATAATGAAAAAATTTTAAATATGTAAAATGTCTTCCTAGTACCTAGAGTAAAACATCTGAGTGGTGGTTGTAAGTTCTCAACAACAATGGATAGGATTCAATTTGGCTGATGAAAATACTGTGAAGTGGCAGATGTCAAAGCACATGTGGTTTAGCTAATGAAGAATGGAGTCTAGTTTTCCAAACAGTTTCCCAGAAGGCACTTTCTCACAAAAACAATGCCCAAAACAACTCTAAATGAAATCTGATGGAACAAGTAATAAACAATGTAAAGTATTTTGGTAGTGCTTTAAACTTCACAAAGCCTGTTTTGTGTCCCTTTCTTCTTTAATCCTCAAATCAATTCCATAGGTAGGGATAATTCCCCCATTCCATGTTATCAATCCTAGATACTTAATGATTGCTCAAGAAAGCGTAATGTTTATATCTGTGAATGTTGGGGTTGTTTTTCTCTGATGGAAACACTGTATTCTAGAATCAATCAGTGGGGACATTTTTATTTTGAGATGATAGGTCAGGAACACAGATTTGCTTTTTGTTCATCCTGAAACAATCTTTCAATAAATGTATAGTCATACCAAAATTAGAAGACCAGCAAAAAGCAAGATTATGGAAGTCATCTGTCACAGAAAGTTTTTTATACATCTTTGGAAAACAGTGAGGGGAATGAAGAGGTAATGGGCTAAACAATCAAAGAATTCTCTCAGAAGATGCAGCACAGAGCCAGTACCTACAGTAAAACTTCTGCTGAGCCTTGGCTATAATAAAGGGAAGAAGAGAGAAGAGGGACCGAAAACAAGGAGATGAATGTTCTTTAAAGGAAATTGTTCAAGGATCCCTCAGTATGTCCTTGCATTAACCCTAAGAAGTAAAAGGAGTGGCTGGCTATGAGGAGAAGAAAGTAGGGAGTCAGAAGGTTCAATTACAAGTTGTCCAATATGGTTTTGTAGTCACTATCATAATTCTGTCCAGTGCTGGTCACATCTAATTTCCTCTGATATGACATGTGATTGGCGCTTTACAAACTATCAAGTGGAATGTTACCTAACCTGACCAGTATATATTTTCATTAGTAAAATATTTTTCTTTGTTAGCTAGGGATTGTTTCAGAAAATATTTTACTGTGGAAATTTTACCTCAATAATGGACAAGAGATTTCAGCAGTTAGGTCAGTTAGATTTTTCTGGGATCATCTTGTCCAAATTCCCTTTTACTGTCCTGAAGCCCACCATTCATCAAACAATTAGCGAGGTCTATTCTTTGATTAAACATAAAAAGAATGGGATGACATGACTGTTGTTTATTGTTTTCAAATGAATCTGACTGTGAGGTCATATTTTTCAGGATTCCTGTAGGAAATCTTTGTCCCAAATTCATACGAGCTAATTTCTGTTCAAAGGAACAAACAAAACCTGGATCCTTATTGAAATCTCTTCAAATGATATTAAGGAACTAGAGTTAAAGGCTACAAATGTAAGTCATTTCTGGTCCTGAAGAGGTTACAAGGGGCTGATTGATAATGAGTCTCCTCTTTCCAAACATCATTGGGGTCTGAGCAAAACCTTTTGCATCTTTCTATTCTTTTATTTTTTTTTTTTTTTGGGTACTGGAGATTGAATTCAGGGGTACTCGACCACTGAGCCACATCCGCAGCCCTATTTTGTGTTTTTTATGTAGAGACAGGGTCTCACTGAGTTGCTTAGCGCCTCGCCCTTGCTGAGGCTGGCTTTGAACTCACAATTCTCCTGTCTCAGCCTCCCTAAGTACTGGGATTCCATTCATAAAGTTTGTTGAGGACAAAAGTCCAAATTTGCTCTGAAGTAGCATGAAAGGGATCTTATGAGCAGAGGGCCAAAGCAAGTGTTGCAATAGGTGCTATATGCCCAATATAATTTTTAAAAGATTTTGAAAATGAAAACATTTGAAGAAATATTTTGTTAATTGCTATGATTCCTGCTTCTGAAACTCCTGCATGTTATGGATCTGATATATGTTACCCCTAAGAGAAAGAAGAATACTCCAAAGAAGGAACTCAAGAAACAAGGTTCAGCTTCCATAAAGTCAGGTGTAGGATTCTCTAAATCTTTCTCATCATGCCGAAGCACCCAGATCCTAGGACAATAATCTGCATTTCTCTTGTCTTTACACCTAAGAGGATGTCTTCTCTCTTGGGTATCTAAACTGACATTAAAAGGACAATAATGTGAGGCAAAGAGAGCGCCAGCTGGCATGCTGACCATGACCAAGTTTTGTTGTTCTTACTTGGATCCAACACATTTCTCTCTTATCAACTTGAGAATCTATAATAGGTTTGTTTCCTAGACTTATTTCAGGAAGGCCACACCAATTGGCTTCCTCTCTATAGGGAATAATACACTGATACTCAGCATAAAACCAAATAGCTCTAAATAACAACCTTTCTGTATGTGCATACTTTGAACACAACCAAGAAAAAGGGCTCCAGGGCTCCACTGAAAGAGACAGTGGAATAAAACTTTGCTGACAACTGGCATCCTACATCTTCTTAAGGAGACTGGTGGTAACTCAGGAAGTTGGAGCATGGCTGAAAGAAGTAGGTCACTGGGGACATACCCTTAGAGATTATATTTTGTTACTCTGTCCTCTTTTATCTCAGATTTATGGCTGCCATGAGTTGAGCTTCCTCCAAAATGCCCTTGTGCCATGACCTTCTGACTCACTTCAGGCCCAGAGCAATGGAGGTGGATGCCTATGAATTGAGGGCTCTGAAATATGAGGTGTTCTGCATCACCTTGGGCCCAGAGCAATGTAGTCAGTCAAACATGGACTGAGACCTCTGAGAAACGTGGTCCTAGGAAACAGTGAGAATATCGAATCCCATCATATGATTCAGAAAGGATATGTATATACTTTGGTTAGAATAAAAGAGACTTCATCCCAATCAAAATATACATATTTTGCCTGAAGCTATATCAAAGAGTCAGGCACTATTACTGGCTCCAGATTCTTATTGAACGGTCCCACAGACCATTCTAATGGTTTTCTAAATTTGTAGTATGCTGGGAAATTTTGGAGGAAAATCTGACTAGAGCTGTTTTGAGGTAATTTTGTGTGTGTGTGGGGGTGGGGGGGGCAATTGAACCAAGGGCACTCAACCATTGAGCCACATCTGCAAATGTTTTTATATTTTATTTAGAGACAAGGTCTCCCTGAGTTGCTTAGGGCCTGCTAATTTGCTGAGGCTGGCTTTGAACTGGTCACCCTCCTGCCTCAGCATCTCCAGGCGCTAGGACTACAGGTGTGTGCCAACCTGGCTTGTTTTGGGGTAACTGATGGCAGTTTTGATTGGGTAATTGATGAGTCTAGATGACTACAGTCATGTCAAGCGGAATCTATACAGATATTATTTGGAGTCATGTGGTATAAATGTCTAAATAACCAATAGGAAAGCAGCCCCAGAATAACACTCTGAAGAGATGAGAATGATTTGTTGGGGAAAGAAACATCCCAGAGTCTCCAGGAGCTCTAAATTCAGACCAGCGGTGGACATTGGGCGGTGCTCCTTATCTTGAGAGCCTTCCTCTGATGAACCCAGCTTGGCCCCAAGCCCATGCTCCCTCAAGCATTCCAGGCAGACATCACAAGAGGTGAATTCAACAGTGAGCCTTTGATTTCTGGAGGAGGTGGTGTCCCAGCTGACTCCTTTGGTCTTGTTACTGGTGTCCAGTGGGACCTCATCAGGTGATGTGAATGGTCAATTTTCTGAGCAATCGCGGTTGTGCAGCCATGCCGCCTGGTCCTTCTGGGCCATCAGGCACTCATCTGCCTGAACCGCAATGCTACCGCTCCTCAGCGGGATCACCCTGCTGCTCCAGCAGCTGCCAACAGCCCCGCCTCCAGGCACTTCCGCCAAGATTGTGTCTTCCCATGCCTGGATCAACTGGCTGCCTCAGAGGCCCTCTCCTGCAGGTGGTGCCTTCTTCAGAGGATTCTGCACCAGTCTCTTGGGGTGCCTCCTTGATAAAGCCAGTGCCATCCTACACCAAATCATGGATGTTTGAACCATCCAGAAGAGTAAGGGTCCCTCCTCCTTGCTGCCAACCAGTACTTGTGCCTTCACCAGTTGAGCAAGTCCATCGGGCTGTGCAGACTGTCATACCCACTCAACTCCCTCTTCCTCATTCAGATAAAACAGCTGAGAATTAAAGAGCAGCCTGAAGAATTAGTGGTGCACCAGGAGGAGGAGAAGGAGGGTCCCCAAGGGACAGACAGGCAGGAGAATCTGGAACTGGCTGCCCTGACAATAGAGGAATCAACATTAGTAAAGCCTCTGGAGACCCAGGGAGACCTCAGTACTCTGGAACCCAATCCTGTGCCTGGGGAGGGAAACACTTTTTAAGAGAAGGCCCAGGACTTTCCAAAGATCTTCCCTTGTGGGGGACCTGTCACTGCAGCTCCCACAGACCTGCTGCAGGAGTGCTGCCTATGGCTCAAGCTGATGCAGAGGCAGCAGTGCGTTTAGAGCCAGACCCTGGCTGCTCCTCACTCCAACAAGTGGGACAAGGAAAAGCACCATCTGCCCAGCTCTCTAGGCTCCCAGGCCTCAAGCAAGTGTGTGTGTGGCCAAAAGCATTCCTGTGGTTCATCAGAGAGCTGTCCTCCCGCCAGAGTTGATGCCTAGAGGCCCAAAAAGAGCAAGAAGCCAATGCCGATGGCCCTGCCACTGTGGCAGCCCTGTCATCAAGGTGGGCTGCCTCCATCTGCTAAGAAGTCTCTTCTGTGTCTGGAGGAAGACACAGGCACCCTGCTGAGGGAGGTTCCAGGCTCAAAGAACCCAGAGGATCAAGTAGAGACCTGGGAGGGTTGAAGAGAAGCTGTGGAGCCGGGCGCGGTGGTGCACGCCTGTAATCCCAGCACTTTGGGAGGCTGAGACAGGAGAATTGCGAGTTCAAAGCCAACCTCAGCAAGAGCGAGGCGCTAAGCAACTCAGTGAGACCCTGTCTCTACATAAAACACAAAATAGGGCTGGGGATGTGGCTCAGTGGTCGAGTACCCCTGAGTTTAATCCCCAGTACCAAAAAAAAAAAAGAGAGAGAAGCTGTGGAGGGCTGCATCACCACTCTGCCTGTCCAATCTTGTGTCCCACTTGGGGCCCATAGTGGGACCACAGATATACTGGCCCCAACCATGGACCCCTTCCATATCCCAGTTATTCCTGTCAGCAATCAGTGGGAATTCCAGACTGCTGGATCCTTAAACCTGTCTGTCCATCTACCCTCTACCTCACCAAGTAATCAGTGAGGAATCCCTTGTTCTCTTTCCCAGCTTCATCTCACTAACCCTGTTTCCCCCATGAGACCCAGTCCCAATGTGGGAGTTACCCCTACTTTGTTTCATGTGGTTTCTCACCCGAGACGAGCTGCTGCATACCTCATTTTTCATGATTATAATGATCCCAATTATGGACCATGCACTGGTCTCCTGCCTGGCATGCAGAGTGTTTCCACCATCATTATCAAAGCCTGCAGCCCCAGAGGATCCTATAGATACCATCCCTCCTTTCTAGGGATGGTATGAGATATAATAAGATGGAATGAGACTGTTCTCTCAGTCTCCTCCTGCTTCCCAGAACTTTAGACCATAGTATGGGTTGCTTCCTGGTTCTGGAAACCTCCATCAGAGTGGCAGCATTGCCTTGGCTCCAGTCTCCACCAGTTGGGGTACACAGCAGGTACAGGGACAAAGTTAAAGTCTCCAGATTCCCAGCAGTTCTAGAGCCACCTCTCAGTGCACAACTAGGGGCCCTGGTAGGCAGCAACAGCACAACACATTTATTTTGGGAAACCAACCCAGGAAGCTCAGCCCAGTCTATGAGTTTAAACTCACCATCCCCTCAAGACTGAGTAGCAGCACTAGGCTGCCTGATCTTAGGAGTATGATGTAACCCCAGACCCATCTCTCAAAAGCTGTCCAGGCTGGGGTTCAGAGTTTCCAGGACTGGCTTGGACTTGCTCACAGGTGGGCTGGACATGAGACAATGCTTCACAGTTTTCCAGCTCCCATGTCAGGCCTGCAGTGTTCTTGGGACCTGCACTGTTAGGACTGGAGGGAAAGCTGGTTTTGGAGTGCCCATTCCAGACCCAAGGTGTAAGCCTGCAGCCCACCATTAAACACTGTGGATCTAAAACATCAACTGTGGAGCACAAGGAGATCTTCATGAATGCCTGGCTTGACAACCCTATAAAACCCATTCCCTGGCTTGGTGGTAACCTGTTCGATCTGAGCTCTGGGACTTTTCCTCTGGCCTTGGACCTGGCTAGGATGTTCATTACTAGCTGGAGGGGCTTCCTATTCCCTCACATGTTTGCCTCAATGGACTTCCTCTTATCCCTAAAGTGTATAAAAATTATTATTGTTTCTAGTTCTTCTGTCTCTGTTCATGCATCTTCCTTGCTCTCTGATAAGATGTTGGAGAAAGAAGTGCCATGTGTTCATGATGATGTGTGGAGCCTGACCTTATGCAAGTGTTATAGATACCAGGGAAATGGCCCATGGAAATTTAGATAAAATAGCCTTCTTTACGACAGTCTGCAGGGATAAGTTTCACAGGCATCGACTCATACACCAGCCCTCTTTTTTGAATGGTATAGTTGTCAGAACACACTAAGGTGCCTGACTCATTAAATGTATGTGTGTGAATAAAACTGACATACCATTGCTACCCATACTCAAAGAATACAATTTCACACACTTTTCAGTTTCATATTCTCATAAATGTCCTTAACCCATTAAGAAAAGGGACCCATCTCTTATTATATAAGTTTTCTCTTCCTCCTTCATGTATCCTGCCTTCCACTTTTGTCCATCTAACCCTGCACATCCACTGGCAGGATCAAATCTTCTTTCCATCACTATTGATATTTCCTTAATTTTTAGAAATGTGCATAATGAGTTCAAACAATGGGGTCTCTCTGCCCCCTTTCACCAAGAAGAATGATCTTGAGAGGAAGCCATCATTTTTTGTGCTTCATGTACCCTTTTCTTTACTCTAGTGAATAGTATTCCATTTTTATGGGCATACCACTGTGAGTTTTTTCACCCAGCCATTGGTGGATGTCTGTGTTACAAGCTTCTGTTTTCATTTATCATGATGGTGTAAATATTCTCATGAAAGACTTTGGAAGGGTGTACAAAGGAAGAGCAGGGCTGTTTCCTATGCTAAGTATAGATTTGACTTTTTAGTGGGCAGATGTACTGCCTTCTGTAGAAATGGGACCATTGATAATGCAGAAGAATTCTAATTCTTATACTTCCTTTCCAGAGATTGGAAAGACAGGTTCAGACAGATGTTTTTATGGGATTTCTCTTGATGCTCATTAGACTCTGTGGAAGAACAACAACGTATTTATTATGGTTATGATGTGGATCAAAGGAATGGTTTATTTAAAGATGTGACTTTGCAGCTTGAGGATACACTGTGAATATTGGTAAAAGAATGGATATAATTATAAAATTTAAAATACAAAAAATGTCTTCCCGGTAATTAGAATAAAACATCTAGGTGTCTTTAGGTCCTCTGTAACATTGGAAGAAGAAATAAAGGAGTCAGTCTGGCTGATGATTATACTATTAAGTGATATGTGTCAGGAAACATGTGTGTCTTCATCCAGAACCTCTACAACCAACGTCATTTCCATTGAACAAGTGAAAAATAGAGTCTGGTTTTCCAAATAGTCCATCCAAGTCATTTTCTCATGTAAATAATCACCCCTCCACCCAAACGTGGAACTATCTGTATAATACATTGATGTTAGTATGCTAAGGGTAACCTAGAACAATGGAAGGCAATTAATCTTGTCTTCGTATTAAAGAAAAATGTCCTGTGAAATGTAGGATTTGACTTAGGTTGCTATCAACTGCAGAGGGATCGCCAATAGAAACGTCATTCCCTCCTATAATTTTATCAAAACCTCATTAAGTTATGGAGGCAAGGGTGGGCATGTTCAGAGAAGTAGAGGTGGGGATTGCCCCCCCAAAAAAGTGCTGATATGTCCCTGACACTTGACTTGAGTTACCCTAAAGTAATCTAAAGGATGAAAGTTTTCAGCAGAGCAGGTGAGTCTCCTGTTGTGTATTTGTTTGTTCTTGCTACATGTCTCTTAATGACAGTGAGGACAGAGCAGGTGGGAAGAAATTGTTAAGTAATTATCCAACAGTTGCTGTTAGGATGTTCACTAAGTATTTGTCACCCTGGGTGCCCCACTCTAGCAGTGGTAGGCAGTGAGTGGTGGATTCAGTTTAGGGGCTGCTGAGAGGATGTATTTTCATCCATGATACCTGTTAGGGTTCCCTAGGTCACAATGAGATGATAATAGCTTCACTGCTTCTGATAGAGATGATGCCTGGTTATGTGTCAAGGTTTATCTACTAAGACAGGAACAGAGAGCTTCCTCTTCCTCAGTTCAAAGTACAGTGACCATGTTTGACTTTCTTTTCATATAGAACTTCCAATCTCTTTATATGATTATTGTCTTAATATAGCAATGACTGCACATGTGAAAATTGTCACTTTGTTGTAGGGACAGATGAAGCAGGACACCAGATATGAAATAGGAAGAAGGTTTATCTGACTGCAGTCGGTTCAGAGGGTAGAGCTTTCGCTGTAATCAGTTAATTCCCCTGAACTCCGAGTTCAGGCAGTTTCAGAACTTTATACCTCACATGTAAGGGGAGGGGCTCAGAAGTTCACGTTCTGCCGAAGTTCACACAAAGGCAGCTTTTTCTTTTACTGTTCTGGGCAAGTTAACTTTTCAAGGACAGCACCTGAGAAGGGGAGAGCTTCTCCCCTTCCTTTCCTCCCCCTGCCAGCTGTTACCATGGAGCCCAATGAGTAACATCTTCTCTTATCTTTGAAATAAACATTTCTGTGAAGCTCAGGCCCAAGGCCAGAGGCCTTGTTAAAGGACATTTCTTGTTACACTTTGCATTTGCAGACACACTTTTATAAAACATTATATTGTTACTATACTAGATAGTCCATAAATGTCTGTGAAAAAACTAGTAAAGGGGCATTCAGCACGTGGAGTGCTCATCTCTTTTAGGCCAGTGGTCAAGCAAGGCAGAACAACAGGAAATAGGAACTTTAACTACATTGAACTCTTTTGTAGAGACTCTTTTGCTGATAGTCCTAAGATCAATTATGGTGAAGATTTCTGGAGAAGCTTAATTAAGATGTTCTGTGGAGGAGAGGGTGCCACTACAACTTGTCTCAACTAAATCATTCAATTCATGGAAATTCACTTCCACCTACTGTCAACACAAAAACTTGGCTAAATTCTTCCTAGAAGTATTCAGATGTCCTGTCTGCCTTGCCTATCCTGAAAACCCATGCACCTGAAATGTGGCGGCATCTACTGCCTCAACCTGTTGGATTTCCTGGGGAAGGAACCTGATGGGGAGGCTTTGTGGTGCCACTTCATGTCTCAGGAGGACATCAGGCCCAATCAAAGCTGGGAAAACTGTTTTCCAAGATCAAAGGACTGGAGCCCCAACTGCAAACTTCTCCATAGCTGAATTGGGATTTGAAAATTCCAAGGTAAAGTATCAACACACCCTCCCTCCTTTTCATCACCATACCAAGAAAAATCACCTATGTAGTTGGTACTGTATTCTTCATGGGGATTAGGTGAGGTCTAGCTACTGAAATTGTGATGTTGCTGTGGCACCGATGGTTCTCAGCCCTGCTAACATTCAGAAACACCTGCTGATTTTGAACACAAATACTCATGTCTTTTAGTGACTTAGAAATGGTATTCTCCACACTTAGAGTGCTGTAGTGACTCTTGAAGTTGGTAGGGAGCAGTTTCTAGACTGAGAGAGTTCAGGAAGATACTGCTGATTTAGGGACCACACTTAGTGAAGCAACTACTTAGAGCCACTGCATCTGATGATCTTTGTGACTGATGCCCAGTAATGTAAGGTGAAAATCCCCTAGATGATTCTAATATGTAGTGCATGTCAGCACACTTCCCAGATGATGACCTTTTCCCTACTTTGGAGAGGTGGGCATCCAGTACCCATGGTGGTGTTGTTCCTGGTGTCAAATGAGTCCCAGAATCTAATCTCCTGATCCACGCAATAATGGTGGCCCTGCATACATAAAATACTACTATACTTCATGACTTTAGATGTAATTGACATTTAAATGTAGAGATCATGGCCATCTCGGACAAAGGACCACACCACTACATGGTGATGTGTTCCCATGATGATCCTAATACTGTTGGCTTCTGCAGTGTATCTTCCCTGATATTCATGATTTCTCCTTATCCTCCACCGATATCTGATCTCTGCACGAAATGGAGAGCACAGATTCACTTTCCCCGCTTCTCTGAAACATTCTTTCTCTTTTGTTGTCAACATGTCTGGATGATATTTCATTCACAGATTCACTATCAGGCAATGGTTATTCACATAATATTTATTTTAATGTACAAAAGCTACATTGGCGACCAAAGCCATCTTTGCCTTGCTGGATATGATATTCTGGACAATTATTTTTCAGAATACTCTAGAGCATTAATTATATTATATCATCCTCTTAATTTCTTCCTCTTTTCTTAAAATATGTGCCCCCACCTTTCATTCAAATACCCAATTTATTAAAATGTTCATCCATCCAATTAGTTGTATTTTTCTTCCAATAAATCAGTTTGGACTCATAACATTTTTGTGTGTGCCAAAGATTTATTCAAAGGTGCTCTTCTCCTGAGCAATAATAGTCTTTTTGTTTTTTATTTTGAGACAAGGTCTTACTATGTTGGGGATGCTGCACTAGAACTCACTAAGTTCCTGACTCAGCCCCTGAATTGCTGGGATCACAGGCATGCACCAGCACACCTGGATTGACTAAGAATTTTGAAGGCCCTTTCCCTTATCTCAAAAATTTGAACCCATGCTTTTAGATGAAGAGCTCAGCTTCGCCATGGTATAGAATGTTCTCTCCCATCAAATAGTACCAGCCAATGCTTCCTGAGAATCTGGGCTATGCATTGTGTGTCACTAAGTCACACCACATGGACTCACCCTTTTCCCCACCAGTTCAACAGGAGTCTGCATCCCTCAGGGATCCACAGTTTAGAACCAGTTCTTATAGGGCCCTGCAGTCAAGGGGTCTCTTGGCCCTCTAGTTCTGACTACCACGTCCTATTGGGAACTCCCAGAACTCTCCTAAGATCCCCTCAGAAAAACCAGAACAGTCTGGTTGTGATAGTCTCAGCCTTGTCCAAAAATCTATTGCCCTTTTGCTTTCAGATTGGCTGAGATGACAAAAACAGGTCTAGCCATCCCCATGATTACTGGATTTACCTGGGAGGGAGAGAGACCAGTCTCTGGGCCAGCCATATCTGGTAGATGGCAGCCTGTGTAGAATGGAAGGGAGGGGGGACAATGAGCAGAAAGGCAGGGGAGGGGCTGGGGAAGGAAAAAAGACCCTGCACTTGTCTGACCCCTGATCCTGAAACTCAAGTTGCCCACTGGGTGCCAGCAGAGAACAGGGTTCCTGGGAGCTCAAGTAATGACAGGCAGCAGTTTCTGCCTCCTGTGATCCCATGCCAGGGCCAAGGGGAGCATGAGGTCTATCAGGGAAGGATACTATGGGATTGGACATGAATGGGTACTAAGAGACCAGGAACAGGCTTGCATTTGGGAGGTGGCAGTGGGGCCACAGAGAAGAGTCCCACTCCCATGCACCAGCCACCCGTAGGTTAACATGGAGTCTCACTCCCATACACCACCCCACCCCCAGGAAGGCTTCATTCCTGATCTTCAAAAGGGGAATTCCACTCACACCCACACAGACACTGGAGCTCACGGAGATCAGAGAACATCCCTCACATTCCCAATTCTTAAGTCCCCCTGGACCTGTTTGTGCTCACCCTGTAGGGTGCTGAGCTTTCCTGGACAATGCATACCAAGAGCTGCCCACTGGTGCAGCCCATGAGGTGCTGCTTCTTGGAGGTGCCATGCTGGGTCTGCGGTCTCCCTTTTACTGCTACTGAGTGACCATGAACCTCAATTTACCCAACTTACTCAATTTATCGTGACACAAGATATAATCTTACCCTGCATGCCTGGGGGCCATGTAAGTCCAGTACACACAGTTCTGTGGCTGAAGCACATGTAACTAGGCAAACAGAGGCTCCTGTCCTGACTATAAGCACAAATAACAGAGATAGCAGCAGACCTCATGGATCAGCGATGCCATTTATTCAGCTGCAGAGTAAATCATTCAGGCATTGGTGGGGTTCACTTTCTAGGTAGAAAACAGCCCCTGATTATAGGAGAGGTTTGTGTTTTTACAGGTTACACTGAGAGGTGCTTAATCACTGGAGACTTCAACAGAATATGTCAGTTTGGGCATTCAGAAAAAGGGTGTAAAAATTTGAAATTTGTTTTTATGGGGAAAGGATGGAGGGTCCACACTGTAGCACTCTGTGCTTATCTTTTTCCTCCAGGGGTCATGGTATTATCACTGGGACAGGATTAATGTGTGGCTTCATTGTCACTGGGAAAGAATTTACTGGGAATGGATCAATGTTTGCCCTCTTCCCAGGGACTGCCATTTTAAGATTGATGTTTGCTTCCTTCCCAGGGATTATCTTTTCATTGGGAAAGGATTTATTGGTCAGGACCAATGTTTTGCCTTTTTCCTCCCTCCCTTTTCCTAGGTCACACTGTCTTGGGGTTGTCATTTTCCATATCCTTCACTGACTCTCCTGCCTAGGACAGACGTCCATCAAACCATAGTTAGGCCAGCCTGTTGTGGAAGGACACATCCTCGGATTAGAGAACCTTGTTCCCAGTTCACTTCATCATATTTGAGGTCCTAAAATGCCCTGGGGGATCTGGGGTGGAATGGAAGTAGAACAACCTTCCATTATCAGATGCCTGGGGGTTATTCCTAGGAAGAAGGATCAAATTAAGACTCATTTCTAAAGGTAGCTGTCCCCCCAGAATTTGAGCTTTAATTATGAGATGAGGTATTTTGGTTACCATCTCTAAGCACCTAGTTTTGGCCATTGAAGCTTTGCATATCTGGAGTATGGGAGGTGTTGTCAGGTAGCAGGTTAAAATTGTCTTTGAAGAAGGGGAACCCCACAGGATCCTGAAGCCAAACAACAGCCTCTCCAACCAACTCCTTTCCCATAGACATTCTGCAAAGCTTTTTTGTTTTGTTTTGTTTTGGTACAAGGGATTGAACCCACAAGCACTTAACTAATGAGCCACATTCCCAGACTGTTTTTTTATTTTCGACAAGGTCTTGCCAAGTTGCTTATGGCCTCATTAAGGATCCAAGGCTGGCATTGAACTTGGATTTTCCTGCCTCAGCTTCCCAAACTACTGGGATTATAGGTGTGCTTCCTGCAAAGGTTCTTGTGAGGTCAGTTGGAACCTGAATCTAGAAATATTATTGAGGGTTTACCAGGATTATCTGGACTACTCCTAGAAAGAAACCTGCCATTATTGATTCTTTCAGACAGGTGAAGGTAGTGAGGTTAAAGGAGGGCACCCTGAGCCTGGTGAGGCAATTGACGACTTGCAGCCCTCCAAGTCCAGACAAGGCCAGCAAACAGGCAGTTCAGCTCAAAAGTCATTCTCCTGCAGATCATTCAGGTCTTCTGGGTGGCCTGCCACCTCAGTATCCTGGATGTAGCTGCAAGATAGGGAATGGGGGTGCAAGTCTGGGAGATGTCTGTCCCCAGGGGCCAGGCTCAATCATATGCAGGTGCTCACTAAGCCACTCCTTTCTGCCATGCTACCAGGAGCCAGGCAGTGCATGAAGGGAGGAGCATTGAGAGTCTTCCCCTGTCCTAGCCCCAAGAGCTCTCCTCCTTGTCTTTTCACATCTAACTAGGTTTTGGCCACTAGCTGGGGACATCTGCCCCCTTACATCCAGGCACTCCCTTGGCAGGCAGAATATTTAAGTCAGTGAAAATGCCAGAAGGTGGGGGCAGTGTTAGGGTTGGTTGATGTCACCTGGTCATGCAGACCACTAGGGGTCAGGTGATAGGGCTCTGCAACAGCGCCATATTCTACCTTCTAAGTCCAGCCTGTGGCTTTGGCCAAAGGTGGCCATGAACTCAGAAGATGAGGGTCAGAAATAAAAGGATTTCTCTCTGCTTAGGACCCGAGAATCAACAGGGGAATTGTAGAAACTCAGCCCACCACGCCCACCTCGCGGTTTGGTTCCAGGAGCTGCACTAACCGCCGCCAGCCCTGGCCGTTATGCCAGGTGCGGGGGCGGGGTATGGAGGAGTGGGGGGCGGGAGATAGGGACAGAATCCAGGTGTTAACCCAGTGGATGCCCCTTCCTCACCCAGTGCCCGTTACCAATCCTGATGCTCTGCCTGCCATGGACAGCCCCCTCACCAGTGCCTGCTGGAGCATTTCCTACCTGCAGCTCTCAGCAGCAAGCTCTCATCTGTGCCTGCGGAGGGGTGGTGGGCTCCCACAAAGGCCACTACCACGCTGAGTGGTAGGGTTCGCACCATTAGGCCTGGGCGGGGTCCGCAGCATCCTCAGGCGGCATGCGCTGGCTTCTGCCCTCCAGGATCCTCCTGCACCAAAGTGAGAGGGCGACATTGAGGTCTGGGGAGGAAGGGAGCAGCTTGTTACCTGGGTGAGCAGGTCCTCCACTAGGCGGAAGTTGTGCCCAGGCTTCTGTACGCTGACCTCTCAGACCAATAGCTACCACCGCAGCTGACCAGCCCTCCAAGAGAGGGCAAAGCCTGGCCCTTTGGCCCGCTGTTAGGTCATTGCCCTGCTGCACTGGTGAGCTGGGACATTATCCCTAACTAATAGAGTGGCGTGACCACCAGAGGGCGCCCCATGGGCGTGGGTTTGAGCGGGGGAATTTTCCCATAGCAAACCCGGGAACCTAATCAGAGGGTGGTTCTGTGCCTGTAACACAGCTGAGTGCAGGGCTGTGCTAACTCTGGTCAACTCTACCTACACTCCCACTCTGTATGTTTTAAAGATGGAAATAGACTATAAACATAAACCACACCCTCATAATTATTTAAAGATGAACGAACTCTTAGTTTTTTTGGGGGGGCGTTACTGGGGATTCAACTCAGGAGCACTCGACCACTGAGCCACATCCCCAGCCCTATTCTGTATTTTAATCAGAAACAGGGTCTCACTGAGTTACTTACCGCCTCACTTTTGTTGAGGCTACCTTTGAACTTGCAATTCTCCTGTCTCAGCTTCCTGAGCCTCTGGGACTACAGGCATGCGCCACTGTGCTTGCTGAACTTAGTTTTTATTCCATGTTTAAAGGAAAAAACATTTGATAAGTTAAATACAGTAGAATTTATCTGAGCAAGGGGGAAAAGTCAAAAACAATACTGAAATGAATGCCTTCCATGGCAGCCCTCAAAATCAGAACATGTCCAAAGAACTAGGGCTTCTGGTGCCATGTGACAATATTTATGAACCGAAGTAAGGCACAAAACCACTTCACTGGACACAAAGAAGGCTTAGTTCATTACAATTCTACAATGGAGAACATCAGCTATGATTGCCTGAATATTAGATATTGTTTTGAAGAAACTAGGCTGTCAATCTAACTGTTAAATTGTCTTGTAGGTTGTCACCAAGGACTCAAGTGTAAAGGCATTCTCAGGCCAAATCTAATTTAATGTTGTCAGTAGAATTTGGAAGAAAGGAGTAAATGTTACATTTGCTTTCCATAAATTAATTAGAAAAAATCATATTTATACATTTTTAATACTTTGTAAGTTTTTAACATATTTTGAATCAAAGTAAAATGAAGTTGGCAATAACTGAAATATCAATTCTGCTTATAATAATCAAAAAATAAAGTTGTATGTAAAAGTCTTGCTAGAAGTGTGAAAAGAGAATTTCACTATGATAAATAGATGCTGGATCTCTGTTTTGGAAAGACTACATCATAAAGAATGATACATACAAAATAAAAGTGTAGTATATTTGAAACTCAATATCTATATGTAACTTACTTAGAAATGCAAGGTATTTTAGTGCAATTTGACCATAAGAAACACTTATTTTGCATAGCAATGTACAGAATATCATATGCTACTAATATAACTGTATAAGACACAAAAAAGAAATTTTGTGTATCCTACGAGAAAAAAATATTTTCCAGCTTTGAACCTCTTTGATGTTCTTGTGCAGATTAATTTTAAAGAAAAACATGGAAGTACTGATTTTTATCATACTGATAATAAGAAATAACGGAAAATGACTATTTGCCAGACTGCCTCATAGGACATTCTTGTGGGCACTAGTTCAGAGAGTTCTAGAGACACTGAGAGGTCTATTATATTCATTATTTTGATTTAATGAAAATGTTATATAACTGATGTTAGCATCAAAAATCCATGCCATAGAAAAATGATAATCAATATTTATTATTGTTAAAGTTAGTAACAGACCAGAATTTTTGACTATATAGTCCTTTACTAAGCATGGAGAGTTGCATATTATTCATAATAAAGTTACTAGAAAAGTAGTAATAATATAGATTTTGATTTTAAATATAATAAAGTAATATCAGTTTGAACTTTTAAAAAATCCCATTATTCTTTCATTCAACTTGGCAACTGTATTGTAGCTACTCACAGTTTAGTCCTCAAATCCTGAGAATCCATCATTCATCTGAAGTATTCATGTTGTAAATTATAAACTATTCAATTGAGTAGGTAGGTTACGGTTTCAATCTTAAAGCCTGTGTGTTGAATGCTTGGTCCCTAGCTGATGGTGCCATTAGGAAGTGGTGGAAAGTTTAGGAGCCTGGGCCTCCTAATTTGAGGATGTGAGGTCATTGGGGGTGTGCCCTTGAAAGGTATCTTAGGACCCCAGCCCCATTCCCTTTTGTTTCTGTTTATTTCTTTCCTAGCCACCACTATGTGAGCCAGTTTCCTCTCCCTTGTGCTCCCCACCATAATGTTTTGCCCAGCTACAAGCCATAAGAGATGGAGCCACGTGACCATGAACTGATAGATAAGGCCTACTATATTGATAAAGTTTGATTGTTTTCTATATCTTTTGTGTATCTGCTCTTGTATTGAGATTTATGGTTTCACAGAGTTTCATGGTGATAGCTATTTTTATTTCAGTTCTTGGTGAAAGACATCCTTAAGTACCTTTTGTAAGGCAGGTCTGGTGGTCATAAATGTGAGACAGCTAAGCTTCAGTCTTATGTGGAAAATGCACATTACAGAAAATCTGGAGTGGAAAACTGGACCAATCTTCAAGACTGTGAAATATTCTAGGTAATACACCTAGAGATGGGAAGCTGAAAGGTTAGCTCAGCCTTCAAAGACTTTCTGGTCAACACAAGTACTAAGAATCCAGGGCCAAGAAAAATAAGATCATTAAAATCAAACCCACAGATCATTATCCTGCTCCAAACCCAATGAGGAAATTATGCAGATCATAAGGGGCAAAGTCTAGGTATTTAGAGTCAACAATACGTGTAGAATAGTCACTAAAGTAACCTATAGCTACTTTTCCTTCATTAACATACTAAATATTTATACAACCACTATGGAAATCATTATGGAGGTTCCTTTTAAGACTAGGCGTGGAATCACCATATGACCCAGCTATACCACTTCTTGATATTTATCTTGATGAAGTAAAGTCATCTTATTTCATTGACACATGCATACTTATGTGTAGCAACACACTTCACAATAGCCAAAGTATGGAACTAGGGTAGGTGTCCATCAATGGATGATGGATAAAGAAACTGTGGCACATATACACAATGGAGTTTTATTTAACCATAAAGAAAACTGAAATATGGTATTTGCAGGAAAGTGGATGGAACTTGAGACCACTATGTTAAATGATTAAGTCAAAGTCATGAGGTAAAGGTTCATATCTTTTCTCTCATATGCAGAAGCTAGGGAGGAAAAAAAAAGAAAACAATGGTGGGGGTGGATCTCCTAAAAATCAAAGGAAGATCAGTAGAGGAAAGGTACCAAGGGGTGGGAAGTGGGGAGGGAGGGAGGAATTTCTGGGGAGTGATACAGGCCAAATTATATTGTTATACTCTGTGCATGTGTGAATATGTATCAACAAATCCTCCATATGTACAACCATAATGCACCAATAAAAATGTGGAAAAAAGAAGCCAGAACCTGAAAAATAAGATTATTAAAATCAAACCCACAGATCATTATCCTGCCCCAAAACCCAATTAAGAACTTTTCCAGATGATAAAGGAAAAGTCTAGATGTTGAGAGTCAAGTACATGTTTAGAATAGTCACTAACATAGTCTATACTTACCTTTACTACATTAACAATTAAAAATCACCCCCTGTAAAGCCTTAAGATGACAAGGAAACATGAGACACATGAAAAGCTGTGATGAGGAAGAGGGCAGGCATAACTGAAACTCCACCTCTGCATGTGATGAGGTCAGTAGGATAGTTCCCTGCTTAGCCTGTAGATGTCATGAAAGATGTGCACAACTGTCCTTTATTTGAGTCAGACTAGAATTTCTATCCACCACATACTTCCTCACCTGTGCTTAAGCCTAAGAATCAAAACTCTTGTTCCTGTCTTGCTTGGGCTTTCATCTGATTCATCTGAGAAAGCATGAGATCCTTTGGAGTTGATACTGCATACCCTCAGTTTTTGCTTGGTTTGAAGGTCTTTTCTTCCCCTTAATTTCTGAAGAATAACCTTGCTTGGCATAGTAATCTTGGTTGGCAGTTATTTTCTTGTAATGCTTGAATATGCCAATTCATTTCCTCCTACCCTGTAGGGTTTTTGCTGAGAAAACTGCTGTTTGTCCAACAGGGATAACCTTAAATGTCACATTGAAATGGGAGTTTGATATATAACTCAATTCTCAGATTCTGTTAGTGGGTGGAGTCTGTGTAAGCTGCAGGCCTCTGCAGCTAAGAAAGCCTGACTTAGTGTTAGCAGCTAATCACAGCAGGGGACGCCTACCAGTGCTACCTATGAAGGTCACAATCAGCAAAGCCAAACTCTTCTTTACAACCTTTGTGTGGCATATTGCAGATGTCAGTATTAAAGTTCTCAATGCAGTCCATGTCCTCTGGTTTGCAATAGAATCCAGCAGGTCACTGCCAGATTCTTTCTGGGTTCTTGTCTCACAAATCAAAGGAATGAACTCCACAGGACAAGAGTAGCCCAGAGTGAAAAAGTAAGATTTATTGAAGTGTGAAGAATAGAAACAGAACTCTGGCAGGTTTAAGAGGGGACCCTGATGGAAGTTTCCACTTGGGTGCGCTCGCATAGGGGTTTATATAGCACTTGGGTCAATGCTATTGGTTCATATTTATGCTAATCAGGGTTTGGAAAAATACCAACACTATTGGTTAGCCCTGCAATCCCATTCAGGTCTGCACCACTTGGTTTTCTTGCTGCTGGTGGGGAAGCAGGAAGTTGAAGTGGTGAGATGGTAGATACTTGGGGGTTCTTGGCTGAGGCACTGTGTGGAGCAGGGTTGGGCTGCCTCATGGTGGGCTTCTGGCTGCCATGGGCTATGCTCACTGCCCATGCTCTAGCCCACTGTGGCTGCTGCTTCACTGCTCCAGGACAAGGGCTTGATTTCACACAATGTCTTTGTTTTGTAGATTTTGGATTTCTTTCTCTGGCTTCTAATTTCACATTTGAGGATAATACATATACCTTGATAAATATCTCTTCAGAAAGACAGTGTCTATTTGGAGGTCTTATAAATTCCCAGTACATGATTTTCTATGTCTTTCCTGAGATTAGGAATTTTTTTTTTTTGCTATGACTTCATTGAATGTTTTTTTTATGTCCTTCCCTTTACCCTCTTCACATTCAGGTGTTCTGAAAATGTGGACTTTCATACATTTCATGGTGTCCCAAGGATCTTAAATACTCTCTTCATGATTTCTTTATTTTCTCTCTCTTCTTGTTTTGTCTGAAGAGAGTTACCTTCAAGTTCTGATATTTCTTTGTTCTGTTTGATCTAGTCTGTTGTTGGGGCTTTCATGTGCATTTGTGTTTGTGAGTTAGTTCTGACCAATGCACATGTCCTATAAATGCGAAACAGGTTTTTTGGGACACATTACCATGAATTTTTTTGAGCTTATTAGGCTGTATAGTATGTATGTTTTGCATTTTATTGTGTCTTCTGGAAGTAATCCTAGTTAGACCCATGCTACATGGTTTTATAAAATGCAATTCAGATCTATCTATGTGTGGTAAAATTTGTGATCATTATGTTGGATGCCAATTTACACAAATAACTAAAGAGCAGTTAGGGACAAAATTTATTACAATGAAAAGTCAGACATAACAGAATAAGGACTTTGTCACACATGTAGGGACAATTGATTTTTTTAAAAATATTTTTTAGTGGTAGATGGACACAATACCTTTATTTTATTTATTTTTATGTGGTGCTGAGGATTGAACCTAGTGCCTCATATGTGCTAGGCAAGTGCTTTACCACTGAGCCACAACCATAGCCTGACAATTGATTTTGAAGAAAGGTACAAAGGCAGTTTAGTAAAGGAAGGAGAGACTTTTTGGAAAATGTTTCTGGACACATGTAGTATATGGATATGGTATATAGAGAACCATACACAAAAAATAGGAAATTTGTTTCCTACCTTATTGTGTATGGAGATTAATGAAAATAGATCAAGAGTAAAACACAAAACATAAATCTGTTAAATATCTATGAGTCTAAATATGGGACAAAATCTGTGCTCTTGGGTGAGAGGAAGTTTACCTACAGACAATATCATAACAAAAATAATGAAGGAGGAGATACTTAAGAGGGCAGAATAGATACAGCTGCTTTCTAGACAGCTCTTAGGTGTGAAACCAAGACAGCTCCTTAGCAAGTTGGGTGAAAAACAAAAAGGTACTTAACTTAGAATTAATAATGGATATTCAAAGTGGATTGTGGACTCAGTAAGTTGGATATAAAGAGAATAAGGAAGAAATCCTCCAGCCCCACTGCGGGCACTGTTGTTGACTGCTGGAACTTTCTTTTTGTGGGAAAAATGGAGGAATAGTAGACTGAAGGGAACTTCCACTTTTACAAGGCCTGTGTCTTGTTATGGAAAGATCAGAGATAAAAGACATTGTTGGTACGCTCATGCTCATGCGGGAAAGAAGTTGTGTCTCCTGGAAGCCCATGTAAACAATGGAAGAAGCCATCTTGTAGCCTCATGGTAGAGGCCGGCCTTTGTGAGTGCTGAGTCCTGGCAAACCCAAGCTGACTCTGAGAAACAGGCTGGACAAACCTTTGCTGCACATCATAGGGCATGCTTAAGGAGGACAGGAGAAAATCAGACATGGAGAGGGATTTACAGAAAGGAATACGGTCATGGAAACCCACCTGACTTCCCCCACTTCATTGAGTCCTTGGCTTCCAGGACTTGCTGACAGGCTCTGGCCTGGCCAGGAATTTGAAAGAACAGAGGCAGAAGTGACTGCATTTGGGGACTGAACCCAAAAGCTCAGGAAAGGCAGGGCCCATGGGTAATGGAAGTGATGAAGGATTGGCTCCTCTGCCACAGGAGTGGAACCCAAGGGAAATTCCTGGGGTGCAATCTCTCAGTATGGATTGGTAGCTGCTGGGCCCTGGAGGTGCTCTGATTTAAAATCTTCAGACCAATCATCATTCAATGAAGAACCTAGAGCCTACCTAGATCTAAATCCCACTTTCAGGAGTACCACCTTTGGAACTCCTCTCACGTAACACTATAGTGCCCCCACCCTGAGGTTGGAGCCAACATCACACTCCAGCCCACTCTACCTAACATGGTCAAAAAGGGAAGCTGAGAATTTATGCATTCCAACTGACAACTAAATGAGCAACTAAAAAACCAGGAGGATTTGATAGCCTGCAGCCAATACTCTTGTGCACATTATATACCTCAAAAGAAATGGAAAGAAAGACATTTGGGAACAGACAATGAACACATATTCCCACTGACAATTTTTGACCTTTGCAATGAAAAATTAAATTAATTAATTTAAGAATTAATTTAATTAATTTAAGAATTAATTAAATTCTAAAGTTTTTGTGGAGAACTTCTTTTTTTTCCCCTAATTAATTGTGAGCTGAATGGTTCATGGGCACTTAACAAAATATTTGTCTCTCTTTCTTATTTCTAGCAGTTTTTGAAGGTAGTTAATTTTCAAAGATCAGTCGTAATTTAAGAGTTAGAATGTTTGATTAAAAAAGAATGGTTAGTATATTTGTTTTGTTTATATGTGTATGTGTGTGTATGTATGTATATCTTAGCTGTTTTCCTTGATTATCTTTTCTTTCGCTAAGTCAAAAATCAATTGTTTGCTCTTTCACACACTTTAATTTTTTACTTCTCTTTTCTCTCATTCTCCCTCATAATCATCACATCCTATATCTCTTCTGTTCTCTCCATGCTCATCTTTTTAAATTGCAAACTCTTTTGCAAACATACTGTTTTTAGAGTGATCAATAGCTGATCACATCATTTCTGTGTATTGTGACAACATTCAAAAGACATTGGAGGAATTATTTGGTTTAATGCTGTATATCGTTTAATTTGGTTGTTGTTATTATTCATTTTTCTCCAAACTGTGGGATGCTGGAATCCTCCAGAGATACTGTAAGTTCACAGTGTAGAAACTCTACTGCCTCAGATCCATACTGTTATATGGGTGGCCATGCAAACAACATGAAAAAGCAAGGGAACGTTCCACCCTAAACAAACCAAAATACATTAGTAACAGAATCCACTGACATCACAGTGGAAGAAATGTTAGAAAATAAATTTAGAAAGTTGATATTGAAACTGATCTGTGAGGTAATAGATGATGTAAGGGGAGGAATTAGAGACAAAATACAGTAAGTGAAACATCATTTCAATGAAGAGATAAGAGATTATGAAAAAAATAAAATAGAAATCTTCAGAATGAAGGAATCAAGAAACCAAAGCAAAAATTCAATGGAACCCATCACCATCAGATTAGACCACTTGGATTATAGTGTTTTGGGCAATGAAGACAAAATATATGATCTTGAAAATAAAGTTGACCATGGAAAAAAGATGTTGAGACCATGAGCAGAACTTTCAATAAATATGGAATAAAATGAAAAGACAAAACTTAAGATTTATCAGAATAGATGAAGGCTCAGTAAAATGATCCAAAGGAATGCACTGCACAATCTTTTCAATGAAATAATACCAGAAAATTTCTCAAACCTTAAAAATGAAGTGGATAATTCAAAAAATTGACAAAACAAAAAGGTGGTTCTTTGAAAAAATAAAATTGAAAAATGAAATGGAAAATCAAATGCAAGGAGGCTTAGAAGACTGAAAATTTAAAAAGCTACAATAAATCCACACCAAGGCACATTATTATGAAAGTGCCTAACATAGAGAATAAGGATAGAATTTTAAAGGCTGCCAGATAAAAATGACAGGTCACATTTAGAAGGAAAACATTTCAAATTTCAGCTGATTTCTCAACCCATTCCCTAAAAGCAAGGAGATCCTAAAATAACATACACCAAGATCTGAAAGAAAATGCATACTAACCAAGAATACTACACCTAGCAAAATTAAGCTTCATTTTTGATGAAATAAAAACTTTCTACAATAAAAAAAACTCACAACTAGAAAGCCTGCACTATAAAACATACTTGATAAAATATGTTATGAAGAAGAAATGAAAAGTAAAATTAAATAATAGCAGAGAGGGAAACTACACTAGAAGAATAGTTAATCAAAGGAGAAACTAATATAAATTAAAAACCAGAAGTAAATAAAAAAGTCAGAGAATAAAATAATTTCTCAATAATAACATTGAATGTAAGTGGCCTTAATACATCAATAAAAAAACACTGACTGGTAGATTGGATTAAAAAGAAGACCCAAAAATATGCTGCCTCCAACTCACCTCATAGGCAAAGACATCCACAGACTGAAGATAAAAGGTGAGAAAAAACATCATTTGTATGGATCTCATAAACGTGCAGGAATCTCTATCCTTATGTCAGAGAAAGTAGACATTAAGCCAACAATAATCAGAAGGGAAAAAGAAGAACATTTCATATTGTATAACTCATACTGTTTTAATTATACAACAATTAGAAATAACAATCATAAATATTTATGCCCCAAACAATGGAGCAGCTTCATAAATCAGCAAAACCTTCTCAATTTCAAGAATCAAACAGAACACTTCACAATAATACTGATTGATCTTAACATGCCTCTCTCATCACTACATAGATATTTCAAACAAAAAGTAAACAAAAAATATATAAAATTAAAAAATACAATTAATAATCTAGATTTAACAGATAAATGGGACATTTTATCCATCAATGACTGAATACATCTTCTTTTCAGCAGCACATGAAATATTTTCTAAAATAGACTACGTCTTAGGCCACAACGCAAATCTTAGCAAATACGAAAAATAGAGATAATAACATCCATTCTATCACATCATTATGGAATAAATTAGAAATCAAAGACAAAATAAGAGATAGATGCTAGTCTAATAACCGGGGACTATAAAATATGTGCTATTGAATGACCAATGAATAGAGAAGAAACTAGGGGTGAAATAAAAAAAAAAAACATTTAGTGGTAAATGGGACTAATGACACAACATACCAAAATCTCTAGAACAGTATAAAGTCTATTCTAAGAGAAAAGTTTATATTTTTGAGCTCATTCATTAAAAGAACAGAAAATCACCAAATAAATAACCTAACATTACAACTCAAAGCCCTAGAGAAAGGCGAACAAGTCAACATGAAAAGCAGCAGAAAATAAGAAATATTTAAAATCAGAGCCAAAATTAATGAAATTGAAACAAAAAATTTAAAAAAATCAATGAAACAAGAGGTAGGTTCTTTGAAAAAATTATAAAATTGATAAACCCCTAGCCAAGCTAAACAAGAGAAAAAAAGGGAAAAAGCTCAAATTACTAAAATTTGTGATGAAAAAGGAAATATCATAGTGGACATTATTAACATACAGATGATAATCAGAAACTAAATTGTTTCTGAAAATTTATACTCCAATGAATTAGAAAATCTGAAAGACATTGGCAAATGCCTATGGACACACAGCTAGTGCAAACTGAACCTGTGGAACATAGCAATTTTTTAAATATTTTATTTATTTATTTATTCTACTTAAGTATACATGATAGCAGAACACATTTTGATTCATTGTACACAGATGCAGCACAACTTTTCATTTCTCGAGTTGTATGTGATGTAGAATCACATCATACATGCAGTCATACATGTAGTTGGAATGGAACCACCATTTGACCCAGCTATACCACTCCTTGGTCTATACCCATAGGACATAGAAATTTTAAGTGGATAATTTTCAAGCAAAGAAACTGAAGACCATCAAAATCTTACCAACAAAGAAAAGCCAAGGACTAGAAGGATTATAGCCAAGTTCTACCAGATCTTCAAATAAGGACTAACACCAATCCTCTTCCAACTATTCTATAAAATAGAAAAGGAGGGAACCCTTCCAAATTCATTCTATGAGGCTAGTATCACCTTGATACCAAAATCAGACAAATGCATATCAAGGAAAGAAAACTTGAGACCAGTATCCCTGATGAACATAGATTCAAAAATTCTTAATAAAATACTGACAAATCGCACACAAAGCATATTGAAAGATAGTGCACTATGATTGAATGGGGTTCACCCCAGAGATGCAAGTTGGTTCAACACAAGGAAATCAAAAAATGTAATTCACTACATCAATAGACTAAAAAATAAGAATCACATGATTAGTCTCATAGATGCAGAACAAGCATTTGACAAAATATAGCATCCATTTATTTTCAAAACACTAGAAAAACTAGAGATAGTAGAAACATAACTCAATATTGTAAAAGCTATATATGCTAAACCTAAGGCCAACATCATTCTAAATGGATAAAAATTGAAAGTATTCCCTCTGAAAAATAAGAATGCCCTCTTTTACCACTAAAATTTGTGATTAAAAAGGAAATGTTACAGTGGACATTACTAACATACAGACGATAATCAGAAACTAAATAGTTTATCTGGAACAAGATAAGAATGCCCTCTTTTACCACTTCTATTCAACAAAGTCCTTGAAACTCTAGCCAGAGCAATTAGATAAAAGAAAGAAGCTAAAGGGATATGAACAGGAAAAGAAGAGCTCAAACTATCCCTATTTGCCAATGACATGATCCTGTATTTAGAATACCCAAAAATTCCACCAATAAACTTGTACAACTCATAACCAAATTCAGCAAATGTCACTTTGATAAGGGGAGGGGGAGAAAAGGCCACGTGGCTTCTCAATGAGTTGGAGTCCAAGAGAGACGGAGAAGGGGTCCCTGGGCTAGACGAAAAGGGGTCTCTCTGGACATTGACGATCCGTGGAGCCAATCTCCCCAGGCCCCGGGGTGTAGGTAAAAATTTGCTTCGCCCCAGCAAGACGCAAAAATACCCGGGACAAAAGAGGATACAGCCAGGGCGAGGAGAAGCAAAAAACACCAGTTTATTCTAGAAACTACAGAAGCTTAAATACACTCTTGGACCAATCAGATCCAAAGGTCACAAACAAAGCGGTGCTCTTTGGCAAGAGCACAGTCTATTAGCATAGAATGGGGAAGGATGGAAGGGAGGGGTGGGAAGGTATGGAGAGTGCTCCTACAAGCACTAATAAGCACTAATAAATCAATTGTGTTCCTATACATCAATGATGTAATGATGTATAGGAACATCACAATGATGAATCCACTGAAAGATAAATTAGGAAAACTGTCTCATTCATAATAGCCTCAAAAAACAAAACAAAACAAAACAAAACAAACAAAAAAACCTATAACTTGGGAATCAATCTAACAAAAGTGGTGAAAAGCCTCTACAGTGAAAATTGCAGAACATAAAAGAAAGAAGTTGAAGAAGACCTTAGAAGATTGAAAGATCTCCCATGTTCTTGGATAGACAGAATTAATATTGTCAAAAATGGCCCTACTACCAAAAGTGCTATACAGATTCAATGCAATTCCCATTAAAATTCCAATGATGTTCTTCATAGAAATTGAAAAAGAAGTCACAAAATTAATTTGGTACAACAAGAGGCCCAGAATAGCCAAAGCAAACTTTGTGAGAAAAGAAAAGCAGAAGACATCAAAATACCAGACCTTTTTAAATTACACTGCAGAACTATAGTAACTAAAACAACATTGTATAGGCACCAAAATAGACATAAAGACCAGTGGAACAGAGACAAACCCACATAAATACAGTTATCTCATATTAGACAAAGGCACCATAAACATACGTTATGGAAAAGATAGCTTCAACAAATGGTGCTGGGAAAACTGGAAATCTATATGTAGAAGAATGAAATTTGGCCCCTGTCTCTCACTATGTACAAAATCAACTCGAAGCAGATCAAAGATTTAGGCATTGGACCAGAAACTAGAAGAAGAATTAGGCACAACTCTCCATCATGTAGGCTTAGGGGCCAAATTCCTCAATAATTCTCCTGAAGTGCAAGAAGTAGATTTTCAAACCAGCAGTGTTCTTTCTACTTGAAATTTTTACCCTTTGACCTACATCTTTCCATCATCTCTTTACTGGAGCACCTCCACAATCACTATTATAATCTGTTTCTATGAGCTCACCTTTCTTAAATTCACATGTGAGTTAAGATCATGTGCTGCTGGTCTTACTGTGCCTGGCATATCTCACTTAGCATAAAGTTTTCCAAGATCATCTATCTTGTCACAAATGACATGATTTCATATATATGTGTATGTGTGTACATATCTATATATATAAAGATGTATTATTATGAGAAATATGATACACACATAAGAAATATAGTACACACATGCACACATACAAATCACATTTTCTTTTGAAAATAGTTGACAGACCCTCACATTACTTCCATATCTTACCATTATGAATAATGTTACAATCAATAAGGGGAATTTTTGACATACTTAATTTCCATTCAATATATACACAGAAGTGGGATTAAAACATCATAATTTTTAATTTTCTAAGATATCTCCATTCAGTTTTATATAAGGGATGTAATAATTTATACTCACTAAATATTGGGAATTAGTTACAAAATGACAAATTCTTTGACAAGAACAAAATTATAAAATTGGCTGTACAAAAGGGAAAATAAAAATAGTTATGTATTTTAAAAGGAAATTAAAATTTTTATCAAAAAAAGAGAATCAATAAATGGAATGGTATCCAGTAAAAATCTTCTTCACAGCAAAGGAAACAAGAGCATGAAGTGAAAGCCCACAGAATAGAATAAAATCTGCCACCTGCACCTCAGATAGAGCATTCATCTCCAGAACATATAAAGAACTCAAAACACTCAACACCAAAAAACAAACAACCCAATCAATAAATGAGCCTGGAACTGAACAGGCACTTCACAGAAGAGTAAATACAAATGGTCAACAAATATGTGAAAAAATGTTTAATATCCCTAGCAATTAGAGAAATGCAAATTAAAACTACACTGAGATTTCATCTCACTCCAGCCAGAATGGCAACAATCAAGAATACAAATAACAATAAATTTTGGCAAAGATGTGGGGAAAAAGGTACAGTCATGCATTGCTGGTAGGACTGCAAATTTTTGCAACCATCTGGAAAGCAGTATGGTGATTCCTCAGAAAACTAGAATGAAACCACCATTTGACCCAGTTATACCACTCCTCAGTATATCTCCAAAGGAGTTAAAATCAGCATACGGCATAGAGGCAGCCACATCAATTATTCATAGCAGGTCAATTCACAATAGCTAAGCTATGGAACCAACCTAGGTGCCCTTCAACAGATGAATGGATAAAAAAAATATGGTATTTATATAAAATGGAATATTGCTCTGTCATAAAAGAATGACTTTAGGACACCCGCTGGTAAATGGATGGATCTGGAGACTATTATGTTAAGTGAAATAAGCCAATCCTCTCCAAAACCAAAGGTTGAATATTCTCTGTGATAAGCTGATGCCAACACACAACAAAGCCGATTAGACAGAAGGGAATAAAGGGAAGGGAGGGAGGATATAAATAGGAGAGACAGTAGAATGAATCTGACACAACTTTCCTATGTACATACATGAATATACATCTAGAAATTTCCACATCATGCACAACCACAAGACTGGGATCACAATTAGGATAACATACACTCCATGTTTGTATAAATATGTCAAAATATACTCTGCCATGTATGTCTCAATAGAACAACAAAAAAGGAATAGTGAAGGAACAAAATGACATCTGAGATGAAGAAAAGATATTTGAAGACAATGCTATGAGAATGAAAGAGCAGGAGAAAGACTGACGAGGAATATTTGTTTTTTTCCCCCAGAGTGTTCTGCTCTATTTTTTTTTTGTTTGACAGCAGAATGCATCTTGATTTATTGTACACAGATGAAAAATATTTGTAAATCATATCTAAAAAGAATGTCTTTCTATGCCATATGATAAAATCTAGCTCACATATTAGAAAGTTAAAATAAAATTGAAAGCATGGCCAAAATAATATGAAAAGAGATTTTAAGTCATATACACATGAAATAATCACATGAAAATTTACTTATAATCAACAGTTTAATGAAAATTGTGATCACAAGATGATACAACTGCATACCAGTTGAAAATCTAAAGTTTAAAACTCTGACCACATAAAATGTTGATGAGAAAGTGTAGGAAGTAGAACTCTTCTGCCCTGTTAGAGGTGCCATCCCTTGAGAGGGCAGAAAGTCCAGCCACTTAAAAGTTAAACCTATTCCTAGCATAGGACCCAGTTCTTCTCATCTTTGGTGTCCTTAAAATGTCCTTCATGAGACATTCACATCACCTTTACCTTTAGTAATTGAAAACTACAATGCAGACATCCACCAAGAGTCGGGTGATCAGACTCACCACGATAGGCCATGTTGCATAAACTTGTTTACATACATTTCTAAAATGTAATGACATACTGTAGTAATGGAGAGAAGATCAACATCTGCCTCAGATGTGGAGGACTAGCAATGAGGAAGGTAGAAAACAAGGCACAGCAATGAGTACCAGGAAACATGTTATTAGGGCTCATGTGATATAACTATACAATCATGGAATATAATTTGCTCAAATTCAGTCCACACTATTTCTGTTTACTCTTCCCTCTTCCCTCCCTGTTCCCTTACCTAGCCTCTACTGATGTTTCTTCTCTTTATTCACAGCTTTTCTCCCGTAACTTGTGGACGGATATACATGAAAGTGAAATCCACAAGGTACATTCATATACGTACATAGCAAAGTTAGATCAGATTCATTCCACTGTTCTTCCCTTTTCTGGTTCCTCTTCCTTTCCCTGGAAATCCCTATCTTCTACTCCACTGATAACTCTTCTACTTCCATGGACCCCAAACACACACATTTTCTTTGCTTTTCTCCTCTTTTTTTCTTATTTTGGTCTAGCTTCTGCATATCAGGGAAAACACTTGACCTTTGACTTTGTGGTCTGGCTTATTTTACCTAGCATTACAGGCCTCCAGTTGCAACCATTTACTGGCAAATGACAGAGTATCATTCTTCTTTATGGCTAAGTAGTAATCAATGGATGCACGTATAGCATATTTTTCTTACACATTTATTTGTTGACACACACATAGATTGATTCCTTAGCTTACTAATGTGAATTGTTCTGCTATAAACATTGTTGTGTCTAAATTCCTATTTTATGTTCATTTTAGACCTTTGGGTTATATATCGAGGAGTAGGATAGTTGGTAATATGGTGCTTCCTTTCCTAGTTTTTTGAGGAAACTCCGTACTGCTTTCCAAAGTGGTTGCACTAATATGCAATCTCACCAACAATGTATATGTGTAATTTTCCTCCATATCTGGGTACAAGTAAGATTTTGTAAGAAACAGGTGAATTTTTGTAAAAAAAGATCATGGTTTTATCAGAATATGCAGCCTCCAAAACTGTGGAATTTTATTTTTTAAGTATACAAAGTTCATGGTATGACAATTTTATTCTAATACCCATGTTTTATAAAGAGCCAAGCATAGTAGTGTTTTCCAATCAAAGTATATCACTTAGGAATTGAGAGTGTGGTGCCTGTTAGTTGACATCCCTCTAGCTTCTTTCTAGTTTATCATAAAGGTGGCTGCTACACATACTTTCCCCTAGGACTCTAATCTTGTGCTATGTCTGCCTCCACATATCCCTATACACACAAGCCGCTTGATTCCTCCACTATCTAGTCAAAGAACTAGGAAGAAACATGAAAAGAGACAGATGAACTAGAAAATAGGATTTTATGTACATTACTAGGGAAAGAGAAGTCCTTTGAAGAAAACAGGTGAAGGAAAAGGGAATACCTGTAATCAACAGAGGACACCCTAGCCAGGTCTAAGGCCACAGAAAATGGCCCAGAGTTTGGACTGGCTGTGGTAGCCATCAAGCTGAGTATCCACAAAGGACTCCTCTGTGCTCCACACTGGGATGCCTTAGATCAAGTGTGGTTGAGACTGGGCTCCCGACTCAGACATGCAGCCTGAGGTGGGTGCACCAAAACCAATGATCCTTCCATTCCTAGGAGCCACAGTTCCCAAGAATAGCACCGATCCAGGAGTGGTGTTGGTAAACAGTGAAGTGCTGTCCCTGGAGCCAGTCCTCCTGGTAGCAAGTCCCAAATCAGACCTTGTGGCTACGCTCCTGTGCACAGCACCTGGGTCCCTATGAAAAGATGGCTGGTTGTGGAGTTGTGTATGAAATGGAGTCTGGGGTGATGTGATACCCACAACTCCTGGCTGCATAGTGCTGTCACTCAGCAGTTGAGTTGTAAGAGAGAATAGCTCATAGCCAGGGTTGGGTTCCCTGTGTTGCCTAAAGATAAAGAATTGTGTTGTCACTGCTCATGAGAAACTCTAGATAGATGTGGACTGATGGGTGGCTCCTGCACCAGTAGATGCTCAGGAATTGCACTTGGTCCCTGCACCCACTGTACACACCAACTTGTGGATAAAGGTAGGGAGGCAAGGGTGCCACTGGTTGGGAGTTTCCCAGAACTTGGGAGACACCAGTAATGTGGGCTATAGTTGTTCTGGAAGGCAGGAGCAGACTGGAAGATTACAGCCTTGAATGAAGGGGTGGTATACATTGTTGGTAACAGGCTTGGAGGATGATGGTACAGACGTTCTGCCATGTAGGAAGGAGGCCAGAGTATAATTCATGACTTGAAATATGAGCAGAGGGGTATTGTGGAAACGGGTACTCCCTTGTTGCCCATGAGGGTTCCCAGTTTTGGGCTGAGGAGTGTTTCCTGGGGCAAAGAGATGGTTCCAATTGAGAACCACAATGTAGGAGTGCTAATGCAGACTGGTCCCTTCTCCACCTGACTCTGCTACCTAGGGCAGTGGACATGAGGGAATAGACAGGAGCTGCTTTTGGATCCAGGGGAAGATCTGAAAATGACCACATAGAAGCATAATTAGTGTCCATGACAGTGACCTCAGCTAGACAGTTGGCTGCCAGGCCAGGTGCCCAGAAGCATTGGCTCTAGTGGTGGGAGAAACCATTGCTAGAGTTAAGGGGTGGCTGACGCTAATGGGGTTGGTTGGTAGAAGGGGCTTGAGGAGGATTGGGGAAGAAAAGAGGAGGAGGAGAAGAATCTGTGCACATGATGGTTGGAGATTCTGTTCTGCAGGAGGCAGGCTTGAAGGAGAAAGGCTCTGTGATGGGAGATGTGGGGACCTGGGAAATGGGAAGTGCTATGGCTCTTGCCAAGCGAGTGGAGTGTTGATACTAAACAGCAACCTCCACATTGGGACTGGGCCTCAAGGAAAGAAGAGGGCTAATGGGAGGAGGCAGAGGCAGAGAACTAGGGATTTGTCCCCTTATCACTAGAGAAAGATCCTGCTCTTTTTTGGAGGCAGAAACTTCTTCTGCAGGGTGCCTAAGTCTTCCTCCATTGAAACAAGAGGAAATGTATGAGGTCAGGGCAGCTCTCCTCCATGCCACTGGCCATGGTAGTGGTAGCCACAGGGTTATTGGCATGGGCTTCTTTCTGTTTTGCCCCTCCCTAGCAGCTATGGGTGGAGGATAGCTCACCAATGGGCCAGTGCACTCTGAATCCCCTCTTCTGACTCCTGGGAGCTTAGGGAACTGGGCAGAAGGTCTTCATCCAACCCTTTCTTGGCCCACCTCTCTGGCATCATGGAGCAGCCTTGGGCTGGCTTAGGGAGCACTACTGCCTGTGCATCAGGCTTCCCTAGATTCATCCCACCTGCAGCAGGGCTGTGACACCTGGGGCAGCATGGCCGTCAGAGGAGAAGTTCACTGGAGGCACCTAATCTCTCTCAGAAGGTGTTTCCCTCCTGAGGCCCAGGAGTGAACTCCATGGCAGTGAGGTCTTCCTGGGTCTCTAGAGGATTGGAGGGTGCTACTTCCCCATTGCTAGGTGCATCTGTTTCTTGATTGTCCTGCATATCTGTCTCTTTGCTGCCCTCTTCCTCCTCCTCTTGTTCCGCCACCCCCTTTTGTGCCACCTCAGCATGTGCCACTGTTGCTGCAGTCAGTTTGTGTGGCTGCTCTTGGACTCTCACCTCTGTTTGCTCTTCAAAGCAAAAGGGTGGTATGTAACTCACTGTTATGGGTTCCTCGGCCTGGTTGACCTGTTCAGGTGACGAAGGCAGGAGATTGGTCTTTGCCTAGAAGGAGCAGTCCTTACAGTTTGGGACAGTTTGGACTCCATAAGTTGTTAGTGGACAGCACAGGATTTTTCTGCCCAGGAGGCAGATGGGAGTATTCACAGAGAAGAATGTACCACTTGAAGGAGATGGCCTCTGCAGCAGCCAGCTGAGCAAAGCACATGAGGACCAGGATACTTATTGAAAAGCCTGCAGACAAGGTGGATGGCAGATGCTGGGGCAGCAGGGTTTTGCCACCTAGGAGTCAGGAAATGGGCTACTGCTTACTGAATATACTGTGTATTCAGAATAGATGGTGCAGGTCCAATCCAGAGAGGAGAGAAGAGACAAAGGGCACTGGGCTTGGACAAGGCCATCTTCTGTTGGCCAGACTTGCACAGTTGACCCCAGTTCTTGGGCATCTTGTTGGAAGATGTGATGGAGAAAGGGCCCACAGGGAACTTGCAGTGTAGCCAGTGGGTCAAGAGAAGAAACTGAGGGCAAAGGATGAGGCCCACTATCCACTGAAGGGCTGCATTTTGTAGTTCCTGGAACTTCCCACTGCTCCTTGCAGGTGTGGTACCACGGGGGCCACTATGTATGGATTGTTGGGACTGCAGCCCCATCTCACATGGCTCCTGGGTCCTGGGCTCTGGTTACCAACACAAGGTGATGTCTGACCCAGAGTGCTAGCTTGGGCAACCACTACCTGTGTGTTGTCAGCTCTTTCCTCAGGGGCTTTGAGTGGGGTGGAGTGGGCTATGGGGCTATGGGCTATGTGGTGGTGGTGGGGTGCCTGTGGTGCTAAAATCCCAGTGCCAGGGCAACTCAGATCCTACCAGGCCCTTTGAATGAAATCTCAAGTGTCTGACGCTGACTTGTGTCCTGCCTTACTTGCTGGAGAGGGAGAGGGAGCCATGACCTGAGTGGACCTCATGAGCCACTCACCCTATCCCTTCCCTTTAGGCAAATTTCATTCACTTTATTGAAGGCACTTGGTAAGAGCCCACTGAGGCCCCATACCCTTTCTTAGATCAATCATCTGGTAGTGTCCCAGCCAGGCCTTACACATAGACTGGATGACTGCAGAGCTTCTCTCCTTTCTGATGCCTCTGTGGATTATATATGCAACATGTAGTATGGTGTTCTTTTCTGTAGTCTTTGGGTCTTGTGTACTATGTTCAATCAATGCACCACCCAGGAGGAGGTCAGCTCATGAGGTGACTAAGACCCATACTGGGCTCTACTATCCTTAGAAGGTATAGGGTGCCAGTTGTTAGGAGAATATCATGCTTCTATCTGTCCTCGAGTTGAGCCTTGTAGCCCAGATTTTTTCTTGGTTGAGTTGGAAGAATCAAAATATGGAAAGGTTGCATTCTGTCTACATCCATTTGGGTTTCACTGCTGAAGGAATCTCAGCAATGTTTTATTGCATATAGATAAGATGCCAGTTGGTGTGGCCTTCCTGGAATAAGTCTAAGATGCAACATATCATTGTCTCTCAAGTTAATAAGGGAGCAATATGTTGGATTCAAGTGAGATCCACCATATGTGGTCTTTTTGAGGATGCCAGGTGGGTCCACTCTTCCCTGTGAATAATTGCCTCTTTAATGTTAGTTTTGACATCCAAGAGAGGAAACATCCTCTTGAGTGTCAGGACAATGAAAGAGATTATTGTCTTAGGAGCTGGGAGCTTCAGCTGGACTAGAAAGGTTTGGAAATCCCTCTGCATGACTTGATCCAGACTGAAACTTGTTTCTATGGCTTCCTTCATCACAGTGTTTCGCTTGCTCATAGGGGTGGCTCGTATCAGGCACATGGAGTGCAGAACTTTCAGAACCAGGAATGATAGAGATCAGTAAAAATATTTCTAGCACATGTTTTATTTTTAAAACTCTTTTAACAGTAATACTGCATATTCCATCCACTGTAAAATTTGCTTGCACCCTCTGCTCATAAGATCCCTTTGGTACTATGTCGGAGAAAGTTTGAAATTCTGTCCCCCATGAACCCTAGGAACTTTGGGAGGATGCAAGAGGTTTTGTTGAGACTGAAACTCTGTTATAAAAGAGGAGACTCATCATAAGCTCTTTGTAACCTCTCCAGGAGCAAAGATAATCTACATTTATGACTTCTAACCATAGTTCCTTGATATCATTCAAGGAGATTTCAAAAAGGAACCAGGTTTTGTTTGTTTCTTTGAATGGACATAACCTGGTAAAAATTGAGGACAAATATTTCCTAAAGGACTCTGCAAAATAGGATTGCATGTCATATTTCTTTGAAAACAATGGATTATAGTCATGTTATTCCAATTATTACTATCATGGCTACTACTAATTCTACTACTAGTACTACCATTACTAGCACCACTACTATTTTTTAACAAAGAATAAAATTGATTGACTATTTGATGAATGTTGGGACTTCAGGACACTTCAGGGGAATTTGGACAAGTGTATCCCCAAGAAGTCCAACTGTGGAATTGTTTTGTCAAATGGGAAAAAATGGACACCATGCTTTTTGTGATCTGTGATATTTTCTTGCTTGTCCTTGCAAGACAGAATAATGTTCAGTGACAGGTGATTCTTCTGAGATAATTTGGCTTTGAAGAAGCAACCATGTTCAGACCAAATTTATCAAAGCAAATTTTTTCCAAAAGACCTCTTACTTACTAATTGAGAAAAATATATTTACTTAATGGAAATTTATACTTGCCAGGCTAGATTACTTTGGAATTTGGCAGTTTGTGGATCACCAATCTTCTGTCTTATCAAGTGACCCCAGGAACTGGCCAGCAGTGGATGGAATTCTGGTAGAAACAATAAAACATATACTAGAAAACCTGTGATTGAACCATCTTTCTCCCTGTTTTCTTGCCTTCTTCACCAGCCACTCCACTGTTAGTCTTACGAGCAATGTGGGGACAAACTGAGGGATCCAGGAACTATGTGCTTTCAGGAACTTTAGTCTTCTCCTTTTGTGTCACTATCCTCTCTTGTTACCTTTCCTATAACCGCAGCTCAGCTCAAGCAGGCTGGCTTTGTGCTACAGTTTCTTAGTGGGGTCTTTTCTTGATTATTTTATCCACCACCTCTCCATCCCACTTATTGTTTTCCACACATGTAGGAACACCTTTGTCTGATTGATGATTCCTACAATATCTTGCTTTTATGCCTCTACTCAGTTTGGTATTACTACACATTTATCGCAATATTCCAGAGGAGGATTTAGTAACTCTGTGTTCCTGGTCTGTCATCTTGAAATAAAAATGTCTCTGTTGATTCTAGGACTGGGTGTTTCCGTAGGAGAAACCATCCTTAGCATTCAGAGATATTAACATTCAGCTTTTCTTGAACAAGCACTAAGGATTTAGAATTGGGAATATTGAATGGGGAAATGACCCTACTCAAGGGTTTGATGTGAAGATGAGAGAAGAAAAGGGATGGAAACAGGCTTTACATATTTAGAAGCAATACCACAAAATGCTGTGCTTTAATTTATCCCCTGCTTCATCAGTTTCTACAGACAGTTATTTGTGATGTTCCTCAAGGGAGAATGTGAATTTTGACTGACCATTTGGAAAACCAGATGCTATTTTTTAGTAGCTCAATGGAAATAGCATTGTCTGTAGAAGTTCTGCAATGAAGCCACACAAACATGCTTCCTGTCACCTGTCACTTCAGAATATTTTCCTCAGCTAAACTGATTCATGTATTCTTCCTTTCAGTGTTGTTGAGGACCTCCTGCCACCGTGATGATTTATTGTGGTACTGGGAAGACATTTTCTATCTTAAATGTTTTCACAATATATATTCTAATGCAAATTTATACTGTGTATCAGCAACCAGAGGAATTCATATCTTTAAGAAAATCACTTCTCTGAACTAATTCTTGCCCTTGGCAGTAGTGTCCTTGCTCTCCCATGTTGCTAATCAATATTAAGAGAGTTGAGAGAGAGAGAGAGAGAGAGAGAGAGAGAGGAAAGAAGAGAGAGAGAGAGAGAGAGAGAGAGCCACAGAGAGAGACAGAGAGAGAGACAGAGAGAGAGATCCTGCTAAAACATCAGTCAGAGCTTGTCTTTCCCTCTCTCATCACTGAGAAAGTATAAGAACTATTAGTCTTCTGCACTGTGAGTGGTGCCATCCATTCAGAATGCAGGAAGTCTACCCAATGTAAAGTTAAACCCACACTAAACATAAGACACAGCTCTTTTCTTTGGATGTTCATCCAATGTCTTTCATGAGACTATTCACATCAGTTTTATTTTGAGTAAGTGTTTATCTACCAACAGCTGGATGAACAAACTTACTGTGGTATTCAGCAAACAAAGGAACAGGCTACACACACACACAAAAGTGTGGGTTCCTCTGAAAATCTTTATGCTTGGTCAAAAGAGCCAAAGAGGGCCACAATGTTACAACTCATTATATACGTTTCTAAAAAATAATTATATATCTATAGTGATGAAGAGTAGATTGGTACCTGCCTGGGGATTTAGAGGGATAGCATGAAAAAGGTCAAAGGAAGAGCGTAGGAGGGAGCAGGAGTAAATTTTGGACATAAGAGATAAGTGCATTTCTTTGACTGGGATAATGGGCTTATGGGAATATGCTGCTGCAAAACATGGGAAATTGTATCCTTTCAGTATAGGAAGCTAATGGACTCAGTTCTGTTCAGATACATTTAAAGAAGTCAGGCACAGTAGTGTGTTCAGAGAAAAGCATACCACTCAAGAATAGAGGCTCTGTGTGGGTTATTTGACATCTCTTCTATCTTCTTCCTGCAGGCTATCTTAAAGGTGGCTGGTTCACCACATTTTCCCTAGGTCCTTCTACCTGGGACCCAGAAAACTTGGGTAAGGTCAGGTTCCACAAATCCCTAAGCACACATGCCAGTTCTTTCCCAACCACCTAGTTAAATAGCAAGAAAAACAGATGAACACAGATAGATGAACAAGAAGCAATAGAATTTTATGTATATCACTGAGTACAGAGAAAGGCTATTGAGTCAAAGGGGTGAGGGGAAAGTGAGCCCCTGTAACTATCAATGGACACTGTAGCAAGGTCCAAGGCCGGGGAAAACGGCCCAGAACTTGGATCAGCCAGGCTAAATATCCAGTTCTAGAGTAGAGTCAAGCTGAGCATCCACAAAGGTATCCTCTGTTTCATACTCAGGTGGCTCAGATTCAGTTTGGATAACACTGTGTTCTTGACTTGGACCTGGAGCCTGGAGTGGCCATGCTCTAACTCATGTTTCCTCCACTCCTAGGAGTCCCAAGTCCCAAGAGCACTGCAAAGCCAGAAGTGTTGCTGGCAAACTGTGAATTTCTGCACCTGGAGCTGGTTCTTTTGTTGGCAAGTCTCAACCCAGACCTCAGGACGGAGCCCCTCCATGCACATCTGGGTTCTTGGGAAAGATTGGCCAGCTATTAAGTGGTAGGTGTGCCTAGTCGGGTACAGGGTGATGTGATACCCACAAGTCCTAGATTCTCTGTGCTGCCACTGAGCAGTTGAGGTGTAGGAGAAATTAAGCCCTGGGCTAGGCTTCTCGGGTTGCCCAAAGAGAATGAGTTGTGCTGTTCTTGCCCACCAGGGTCCTTAGATGTGGGTTGTTGGGTGGCTCCTGAGCTACCGGGATGTTGGAGAATTGCTTTTGGTCCCTGCACCTGCTGTGCATGCCAACTGGTGGAGACTGGGGCTGAAGCAATGCTGCCACTGGATGGGAGGGTCCCAGAACCAGGAAGCACTCTATAGGATAGGTCAGATTTGTTTTGGGAGACAGGGGAGACTAGAAGATGACAGTGGTGGAAAGAGGGGCCATATCCAGAGCATCGATGGTGGCAGGCTTGGAGGATGATGGTACAGAGGTTCTGCCATCTAGGAAGGAGGCCAGTGCATGATCCATGACAGCGAATGTGATGGGCAGAAAGGTACTGTAAAGACAAGCTCTCCTTAGTTCCTCATGAGGGTTCTCAGGTGTGGGCTGAAGAGCATTTTCTGGACAAAAAGATGGTTCCAATTGTGGTTGGGTAGGGAAAGCTTGATGTAGTTGGGCTAGTAGAGACTCTTCTTCCCTTTAGGACCTGCCTGTGGCTGCCTAGGACTCTGGACCTAGGGGAGCGAACAGGAGCTGCCATTGTAGCCCAGGCAGATCTGAAAATCACAACCATAGAAGGGGAAGTGGTGTCCATGGTAGTAACCTCAGCTGGACAGTTGGCTGCTGGGCCAAGTACACAGATATATCGTCTCTAATGGTGGGAGAGAAACTTGCCAGAATTATAGGCTGGCTGATACCACTGGGGTTGCTGGTGGAAGTGGTAATAAGAGGGCTGGTGCAAGAAAGAGGAGAGGAAGAGGAAAGTCTATTCACTTAAGTTTTGGGGATTTCATTCTGAGGGGGTCAGGCTTGAAAGGGAAAAGCTCTAGGATAGGAGGAGTCGGGGGGTTGGGAAATGGGAAGTGCAGCAATTCTTGCCAAGTAAGTAGAGTGTTGATACTCACTAGCAAGAACCCCTATAATCACGACTAGGCTAGTGGGAGGAGGCAGAGGAAGACATCTAGTGAATCTCACCTCATTGCTATTTGGTGTGGGGAAGGTAGAGGGACCCAGCAAACTGGTTCACCAATTGTGTGGTGGCAGGAATAGCTGGGATCTGGGAGGTGTCAGTGGGTGGGGTCAGTGAGTCTGAAGACTCTTAAGGGGTCCCAGGTGGAGAGAAAGATGGAGCAAACTGAGTGGTGGTGTAGGCCACTGCATTCTCTGTTTTACCCTCCAAGGCCTTCATATCATTCTCCAAGATCCTGCTCTTCTTTAGAGTTAGAACCTTTTTTTTGGCAGGGTGTCTTAAGTCTTCATTCATAGAAATAAGAGGGTGCTTAAATGGTGGAGGCAGCTCTCCTCCATGCCACAGCAGCAGGAGTGCCATTGGCATGGGCCTCTTTCTTTTTGGGTGCCTCTCTCTAGCAGCTATAGGTGGAGGACAATTCCCTGATGGGCAGATGAAAGATTTTCACTCTGTACTCCCTCTCTTGACTCCTGGGAGAGTGTATAACTAGGAAGATGGTGTTTGTCCAGTCCTTCCTTGGTTCACATTTCTGGCAGCTTGGAGCAACCTGGGTCTGGCTTAGGGAGCACAGGTGCCTATTTATCAGGCTGTCCCAGAGTCATCCCACCTGCAGCAAGGCTGTGTTAGCTGTGGATAGTAGGGTCCTCAGAGGAAAAGTTCATGGGAGACACCTGGGTCCAGTATTGCAAGGTATTTTGTTCCTGAGTCTCAGGTGATGGCTCCATGGTAATTAAGTCTCCCTGGGTCTCTAGAGTCTTGGAGGGTACTAGTTATCAATTGCTAGGTGCAGCCCTTTACTGATCTTCCTGCCCGTCTGTCTTTTTGTGACCCTCCTCTGAACCTTGCACAGCATCAGTTGCTCCTGCTGCTCTTAGACCCTCACTTCTGTTTCCTTAAGATGAGGAAAAAGGAAGTTGGCCCAGTGTCATGGACTCCATAGCCTCGTCAACCTGTTCAGGATTGGACCTCCATAAATAGGAAACTTATGAATCCCATACCTCTGAAGAAGTGAAAATGGACTGAATGAGTCAAATTAGGTGCCAGTACCAAGGGCCAGATTGGTCATAACTGAAAAGAGAAAGACAGATTAGCCAAGGACACTGGGGGTGGTGGTTGAGGATCTGCCTTCTCCCTACCAGCACATGCATAGCTCCATGAGAGATTACACTCTGCTTTCAGGAATTAGCTAGAAAGCTATGGAAAGTGTAATAGAATGGCTATTGTGGATTTGGGACACTGATGCTGAAAGTGTACTCTTTTTAAGGAGTAAAATGTGTAATATCACATCAGTCACCACACACCCTACTCTACAGCATTGTTTATATTTAGCAATGAAAGAAGACCCTGCCATCTCTTTATTGTCTTGGCTGAGAAATGCCTGTAACAATGCTTGGCATGATATTGAGGAGTCACTCATGGCATCCATGTGAGGGCAATTCATGGAAGAACTTCAAGAATTCCTAAGGAAGTTAGGGCTGAATCAGTCCCTTCATGCAGCAATTTACACTGGTCCCGATAATGAACCATTCGCAGCAGAAATGAAGGACCATTCTCTAAGCATC
Source organism: Xerus rutilus (assembly GCA_028644305.1). Lineage (NCBI taxonomy): Eukaryota > Metazoa > Chordata > Mammalia > Rodentia > Sciuridae > Xerus > Xerus rutilus. Next base: position 112,436,913 of record CM053403.1, read on the forward strand.
TCTGAGGCAGGGTTATGGAGGTCTGGGGTCAATTCTGAACACTTGAGTGGGACTTCCTGTTTCTCAAGCCACACATGATGTGGCTCTATAGGACCAACTGAAAAGATGAGGAAGTGAGGTTATACAGAATTTATCTTAGAAGGTGGAAGAACTAGAGGACTAAGGAAATACAAGAGGCCCCATGAGGAAAAGCAAGGACAATGTTCTTTCATGTGTAAAGGGCAAAAATGGACTTTGTTCTTCCACAAGGGTATTTACATAGCCTGATCATATGTTATGGCATGGTGGTGGCAGTTCTGACCTGATGGACAAATCCTGAACCAGTACAAATGTTTGATTATATTAATGATGTGGCATTAACTTGTGAGTCTGTTTTCCACCTAGATATAGCAGCTCAAGCAGTTCTGGCACACCTCTAAGATAGAAGATGGATATCGACTCCTGCAAGTTGCAAATACCTGGAATGTCTGGCAAGTGCATGTGGGTTATCTGGATGGGCCCTGGTGTTGTACATAAAGTCCAAGTTTTCCCAACTTCCAGCCTTCAGAATGTTGAGATGTTGTTATCACTTCATTCAACACTTAGGACTAATGTTAAGACCATTGCATCGTTTGGTAAGTGGTTGGTCGGTGAGACTGGGGATTTGAATATCTCAAGCCATTTTCCAAAGCAGAAAGCATTGTAAGGCTTGGGCATATTAGCCCAAGAATAGCCCTATGGATTGAGAGTTTTCAGATGGCCTGATGGGTTTGAGTGGCAACAGTGGGGGCAATAAATGAGTTCCTTAGGGCCTTGGTCACAGCTGTGTAAGGGAGAAAAGATAAACAAATACATTTGGAATCAACTGCCACATTTGCAACTGACTGTGTGGCAGCTCACAACCATGCTCTTCCATCAGTTGATCAGGGAGCAGAGAACCTAAGTGGTTAGATGGCTGGAAATGTGCCAGCTGGAAATAGGGCTGTTGAACTGTATAGAAAGACAGGCCATAAGAAAAACTCTCCACCAATAACAAAGAATAAGGAGCTCACTAGATAGCCAAACAATATATATGTGTGTGAGGCTTCCTCTGCCTGTTCCAAAAAGCAGCCATGATCTGAGCCTTATATGATGGGAGGGCAGGTCAAGGGAGGCAACCTGTCCATTAGTGGCAGGTGGACTTTACCCAGACCTTTGCCCTTATCAAAAGCTTTAAGTTTGCTGTAAGTTTTGTGGACACATGTGCTGAGCTGCCACAGTCATGTGCTTGCCGAAGGGCCTCACAGAAGGCAAACATATGAGGCTTTAATTGCTTGGCATTGTGTATGTTGCTCCTACGGACGTAGACATTGTGTATGTTACTCATACAGAAATGGACAAAGGCTCCTACAGGCTTCATGATGCAGGAAGGAGCTGAGAATTTGGATATACATTGGCATCTTCACTGACCTTATAACTTAGCTTCAGTAGATTAATTTCATGAGTGAATGCCTCACCAAAACAGCAGCTAAACATGGAAGATGTTTGGCAGTGTGAACCAAGTGCCTAAGGATGGCTATGAAGACATCAATGAACATGACTGCAGCCCAAGCCCCAGTTCTTGCCCAATGTCCAAACATGAACCTGAGGAAACCTGGATTCAAGGGATGATGCTCTAGAAGGACACCTGCACTACACACAAGGGAACATAGGGTCAATTGCTGTCGATATTAACACAGGACCCACTACAGGGGCCCTGTAGACTCCATCGGCCATGGGAATGGCAAAAGGACCTTGGTGGTGTGGGTTCCTAGGTTCATGGGCAAAAGGAGTAGACCAAGACATAGAAATAGAAAAAAGTTCCAGCACAGGAAATTTCATCTCTGTGTGAGAATGTCTCATTTCATTATATTCTGTAACAACCTCACTGTTGTCATACATTTCTTTGCCAAATCCACAGGGACCACTGGTACAACAAATATGGTATTAAAAACCTGGCAATGGGATACAGGCTGATACTATCAAGTCAGAGTGAACTTGATAGAGGTTACTTATGTACTGTTGAATAATCCAATTTGTATCTCTTAACACTTGTTACATTTTATCCTTAGAGCTCATCTGTTTGTGTAATAGACAAGGACCATCACAGAGATGCAGAATAACATGATTCCTGGTTATGCAGGGAGCTGCCTCTGTCATTCTCCATTTATCTCCTCTGGCATCTTCTCTCAGCCACATGGGGACCATGGAAGCAAGTGTTAAAAGTAGAGCAACAGCTGCAGCCCATGGACACATAGCTGGACAACTGCTCTATGGACTTGAATGTAAATTCACCTTCCTTTAAACAAAACTTCCATTTGATGTGGAAATGAATAACTAGGACTACGCCTTTGCTGAGGTACACCATGTTTGACAGCTAGGGTGGCTGGGTGCATTACTGGTACAAATGAGAAGGAAAGTTCCTCCCTGTATAGAAAGAAAAAATGCTAGTGACATCTCACTGTCTTCTGTAAGTCTGGGATGGACTCTTGTCAATCAATGTAATTTAACCACTGACTACTTAACATGGCAAAGACAACAGTATCTGTGGGAGTGTCTGATGCACTTGAGAAACAACTTAAATTTGCCTGCACACTCCCCACCTTGTCTCCAACACCTACTAGTTGTAATCTGGAAAAATCTAGGCACAGAGTGACCTAAGCTGGCCTGCTGACTTTACCTACTTGGTATGCTTTCTACTCATCAAGCAAGGATTGACAATGAGTTCCAGGCTGAGTGTTTGAACATCCAGTTGCTGCCTTCCATAATCCAAACCAAGATTGTTTAATGAAGAAACTCTGCAAATGTGGAAGGTAGGACTTCAGAGTAGAATAATACCAGACATGCTCACTGCAGCATGGGAGACACCTGTGCCCTCATCAATGCAGAGTGTTGTGCATGTGTCTCTGATAATGAGCATTAAGTGTCTTTGGCTCTACATAGGCTGTGAACCCCATGTTAAGGCCATTGGTAAACTTGTTGGTATTGCTTCTACTTGCTTACAATATCTCCCTGCTATGTGGGAATATGTTGTATTCAGTCTTCCTGTGCTTACAGTAGGTATTATCACATCCTGCTGCTATTTGAATTGCTCTTGTGGCATTTGGTTACATTGTGCATCCTAATGTGTTGCCTAAGGGACATTGCGGAAGATGGGCGGGATAAGATTGTAAGGGCATTCAGGCACATGGGGTGTGGAGTGTTATCTTCCCTAAAGACAAGTGGGACAGTAAAACACCTTGTCTCTGAATTTCCTCTTTACATTCCCAATGACATAAACATGTTCACAGTGTGTTTAGTTCTTGATCTCAGAAGGAAAGAAATTCTCCTTCACAGCAGTCAGTGAGAGCAGGCCTGGGCCAGAAAATCCAGATACATGTCTTGAAGGACACTGGATTTCTCTTATGCACACTGGGACTAGGGCAAGTTATAGTTATCTGTCAAAAGCTACTTTCTTGTATGTATGCTGAGACAGTTTTTCCATCAGATGTTGGCCAAACAAGCAAACTAAGTAAGCCAATGTTGATGATGTCACTGCTTCTGCAGCCCAAGCTATAAGCCCTGCCCTGAGTGGTGATGGGTAGGGAACTGAGGGCACTGAGGAAAAGGTATATGCCATTAGTCTAGCCAACTGCCACTGGACATAGCTCCATTAGAGCTGGAGGTGCTGCTTGGCAAAGCACTGGGAGGGAAGGAGGTGCCACCTGTCAGCCTATCACCACTGAATTCTTCCTGGAGCAGTCCCTGGTCTCTTGTAAGCTTCCCCCAATAAATCATATGTCTGCAAAACTGTCTCTGTGTGCTTTCTTTGGCTTTGTCACAAGATTTCCCATAACTCTGGTACAGCTGTGCTGTGGATATGACAGGTAGTAAGAGGAAAGACCGGGAAAGAAATGGAGAGAGAAGCCAGGCATAGCAGTGTTCACCTGTAATCCCAGCAATCTGAGAAGCTGAGGCAGGAGGATCACGTGTTCCAGGCCAATCTCAGCAATTTAGCAAGAAACTAAACAACTTTGTCTCAAAATAAATAAAGAAAAGGGTTTCAAATGGGGATGTAGCTCAGTGTTAAAACACCCCTGGTTTCAATCCCAGCACCAAAAAACAAAACAAAAAACCCAACAACAAAAAAACCACACACACACACACACACACACACACACACACACACACACACACACAGAGAGAGAGAGAGAGAGAAGATAGAGAAGGGAGAAAGGAAGGGAATGAAGACAATTTACATCCACATTAGCTTGCTGTTCTGAGATTGAGCCTGGCCACATGATAACCCAAAGGAGGCGGCAGCATCTGACAGTCAACCCTCAGCTCATTTGGTGACTCTTCTCATATACCAGCCCTTTTGTCTGTCGTTTAAAACATAAACAAAAATGTAGAGGTGAATTTGTTTCACTTCCTGGTAGGAGAGTAAGTGTAGTACGTGTGCCTATTTTGAATCACTTCTAAGCAATTCGCAAAGTTTGGTTCCATTTTGAAAGATCTTGTTTTGAACCATCAAAATCAAAACTTTATTAGATCATGATTTAATTTTAAAAAGTTCTCTATTAGAAAATCTTCCTACTCAGTAGATTCAACACGAGTCACCTCGTCCTGTTACCCTGTTTCTAAAGTGCCTCTTTTAAATTCCCTCTCCTAGACACCAGGCCTGCTACTAGATCCCGTAATAAAGATCACTGTCCCCTTCTTTCCTAATCTAATGATTTCTTTAGGCTGTTAACAGGACTATGTAAAAATGGTGGTAAATCTTGATATTTTTCTTCCAAAACATTTGATGATTATAATTTCTTTGTATAGTACACTTTAGACCACCTGGCAAACATCTAAGCTCTTTTATCAGTCCCTCAAACACCTTCCCAGCCTCGACTTCTCCTTCATACTCACTTTGTATTATATTTCTGTACCAGTGTGTTCAATGGGATGCACCAGGGGCTGCCACATTTTTTTGTCATTGTTCTTGCTTCTTCCCCCTCTGGAAAGTCCTTATTAAGGACTTGTTTTCATCAAGACTATGTCGTAGAAGTTGATTAGTATACAAGTTAAGCACTATGAATTTGGAATCAGATTTACTGGAAACAGTAGCTCACTACAAATTCCAGTCCCTTCATGACACCTTGGGTGTGTTCTCAGCTAAAGGTAGTTGTCCTTTTCTCTATCTTCCCATGGAGCAAACACATACATGAGAGATGGAGAAAGATTTACCCTCCAGTCAAAGTCCATTCAGGGATCATGTTGATGTTAGAAGTAATTTAGTCCTCAATCAAGCAAACTAAATAGGGTAAAGAAATATCTATGGGCTTATATAATTGAAAACTCCTTACCTGAGCTGCTTGAACACAATGTGGGGCTACTGTCCTCAGGGATCTGCCTCTCAGTTTATTTCTTGGCTCTGATTTCCTCCATATTAATTTCAGTCTCAAGCACCCCCTCCAGTCATGCATGGTGGAAAAGTAATTCTCAGGAACCTCAGATTTTCACAGTGTGTTTAGTTCTGGATCTCAGACGGAAAGAAATTCTCTTTCACAGCAGTCGGCCGCAGCAGGACTTGGATAGTCTGGGTTTGTAGCGTGTCTCTGCCTTGAGCCCCTGGTTATTTTGCGGAAGTTTGAGTTTTCTGATTGGCCAGTCAAGGTGGTAAGCTCATTCCTATGGCAACGGAGGTAGGGCTAGGTGATGGGAAGGAAGAGAGGAATCATGTACAGTTAAAAAGACTCTTTCAGAGTAAAGTAATTTTTGTTCATTTGTATTCTCTATTGGGTACTTTCATCTTGTCCTGTCAGAGCTAGCCACTCATGGATATCTTGTGCTTTCATTCTAAGCTTGTTGAGGGCAAGTATCAACAAATATTCAATAAGCCTTGGCCTAATTCAACAACGTTAGCTGATTGAAGAACCTTCAGGAGATGATGAGTGAGACAGAAACCAAGGCAAGCATTCTTAAACTTATGTCCTTTTAGACCCTTTTAAAGCTACATTAATGAAACTTGATATTTTTCAGTAACTTAGGGAAATTGAAAGACTCTAAAACGATGGGACAAGGTTAGTGCTTAAGATGGGATCAGTAAGTGGAGGGACAGAGTTAGTGTTTAACAAGAAATAAGTGTCTTTGAAATATCAGACCCCAAATGCAGCTATAATTTGAATGGCAACAAGTATGAATTAAAATTTTTACCTCGGAAAAATTATTGTATTTAGTAAGAAAATGTTGTAAGTTTTCAGCATCACTGAGCACAAACAGGACTCAAAGCTTGCATTTTTAAGTTTAGCACAAGTTGTCAGTGAATTTTGTTCTATGGTCTTAAGAAGTATGCACCTTGCCAAAAGTTTTGAAATCTTCAAAGGGGGTTATTAAAAAGTAGTCCCTTCTCTTTTCTTTTCTTAGTAACTTTATATTATCAATGAAAACATCCCTGCTTTGCATTCTTTGCTCTAAATAGTCTGCATGATTTATTTCAGCTAGTTATTTCACTGTCAGAGTGCTACCAGACAGTTGGCACATGTGGCCACCACATGGATGATATATACTTTGACCACCTAATTAGTGATGTTTCCTTCAAAAAACTCTTAATAAAGCAGTTTCTAAGCTTGTTTTCATCACAACCATGTTGTAGAGGTTGTTTCATATACAGGTTAAACAGGGAAGAGAGGCCTGGGAAGCCATGCTTCTTCTCACACTCAGGATGCACAGAGGGGTCACTGCAACAGATTGCAGGCGAGGAGAGGCTCTGGGCCCAGGGAGTCCTGTTTCCTCCCTCATCTCCTCTGCTGTGCAAGCTCGCTGGGCATTGGAGGTCACCCAGGCTGAGAATCATCTCTGCTTCAGGATTTGGGAGCGAGCAGGATGGCTCTGTGTTGCCTCAGTCCCAAATGGCCCTGGCCTCACTTCTCAGTGCACTGCTGATGCACCAGAACACAGCTCAGTCCTCAGCCCAGGTTTTGTGTCATTAATGAAACTCTTCCTCTGGGGTTAATTTCAACGTCAGAGAGTTCCTGGCCTATGTGATAGCAGTGAAGTCTTGCATTTTTGTGGCCTACAGCTCTTGGATGTGTGGGCATAATAACTCAAGGTTACTTTCTGACTTGTTTTTCTTTTACCTGGTCATATGTGGTCATCCTCTGCAAAAGTTCTGAAGCTGAACAGGAAGACCTGGGACCCTCCTCTGTCATAGCTTTTGGAGATCTGAGGGGTGGTCTCCAGTAGGATGGGATTTGACCCATTTTCTGCAAGAAGCTAGACCTACAGTGGAGCTATGTGAGCCCATGATCGCATTTTTGTTGGGACAGGAGCTCATACAATTGGTCTAGGGCTCTGGTTAGATCTGTCTTCAGAGGTTTAGGGGTCAGATTTCTCTGCAGACTCCCAGGCCTGGGCATAAAGGGAAAGAATTGTCCATGGACAGCTAGGGGCTTACATATGGACTGTGCTTCCTTAGAGCCATTGGACTCCTTGCTTTGATGGTCCCTCTTCTCTATGACTACTGGGCTTCCTGTGCTCAGATATTCCTTCCCTCCTATTTCTGGTGGCTCTGAACACAATGTTCTCCATCAGGTGTCTTCGGTACAGCTCGATGATACAGTCTACAAAAGTTTAACTGCATGCTCCTGGGTCAAAATAGTTAATTTTCTCCTAAAATTGGCTGATCTGCAGGACAGCTTAGAGTTCTGAGCTGACAATACTGGCTTCATCTGATGAAGTCTGCAGATGGAGGCAAGGAACCCCACAATGGGGTACAGTGTCTGCAGGATCAGGAAATCAGCTATTAGAGACACTTTGACTAACTGTTCATGCGAACTCTGCATAATTGTAGGATGACCTGCATGTGGATCCCTGACCAATTGCCAGTTGTGTGTTTCCAGGCAGCCAAGGGTATTAGGCAGGCACAGTGATTGGGCTCATGGCAGTTTAGCCTTTCTATCAGTTCTGTGACCTTTAGGGCTGGGACAGAGGTGAATCACAAAATTTGCTCAGTGACAAGCCCATATTCTTTAAGTATTTCCTTGGGTGAACCTTGTCATTAATTTTAGTTGTTTCGGAAATAACGCCTAAAGGTCCCAATTCATTTCACAGCCTAAATAGAGCTAATATTTTCCCAGCACAGGTGCCCAAGGAAACCTGAAAGTTCCTCTTAGCTCTACCCTAGGGCTCTGTCCTTCACTTTCTTGGAGTATTTAAAAAAAAAAATCATAAATGTAAATGCTTTCTCTGCTTCTATATAATGTGAATTTTTGGAGGAGGTTTGCCAGTCTGAAAGCCAGAAATATCTTTCTAAAAGCCATGGGGGGCATCCCTTGGAAGTGCAGGCATTGAGGAAATTAGCAGCCCTGTCTCCCAGTGTCTAGGGTCCATGGAAGCCTAACTTCAGTGGCACCTGTTAGTGAACACAGATGGCCATGGTCTGATCACAGAGAGAAACACTTGCCAATTCAGGAAGAGCTTGATTTGCTGGACACATAGCATTGATCAACCTCTGTCCACACGTCGTCTGCTACCTGCACTGGCTCCCGTCTGTGCTTACTAACCCTTCTGCCTTCGTTTCAATGCAGCTGAGCACAGATTGGGCTCTGGCCTATTCCCCTATGTCAAATTAGTCTTGATTCACTTTGCCTTTCTTGTCTTTTTTACTTTGACCACTCCAAGTTTTGCTTTGCATCAACAAAAGCAAAGTGTAGAAATCTTACAAACCATACAGATACTTTCTCCATTTCTAGTTTTTACATTATAGTAGTCCTGTTGTGTCACATAAACAAAACTGGAAACCACATTTTGAGACCAAGGTATAATATTTGCATTTGACATCATATGCATATTAGAGAATCGAAGAGAAGAAAACAGGACTGTCACTTTTCCTCAGATAATTACCATTTTAGTTACTCTCCTTTTATTTCTGAAGACAATCTTCCCATTTTAAAACAACTTGATAATTTCCATTCACCTCTTTCTGTGGTGTCTCTGTGGGGTCTGGAGTCCACTTCTCTTAGTTTCCTTCCCTCTTCACCAGCCTGTGTTTTGTTTTCCTCCACTTCTTCAGGATGTCTGTGCTGCAGCTGGCATACTGGATCCATCGCTCTTTCCTTTCAGTACTTTATCAGTGTTTTTCCAATCTCCTCTGTCCTCCTAGTACAAATACACATATGGGTAATATAATTTTAATTTGAATCTAATTGGACATGCACTTCATTCATCTGTTTTTTTCCTTCATTTATTATAGACATATGACCACAAGAAAAATACACCCTGGATCATATTTTAAGGACTAAGTGTGCATAGTATATTTCATTCTGAAAATGATCACATACATGCGCTGTTTCTTTTATCTGTACATGGTTGGCTGATCCCAGAGTACTAGCTCTATCCTAGCTCTGGAGGATCTAGGAGGATCTCTGAGGATCCAAACCATCCCTCATCTGTTGGGTATGTCTGGGCTGCACTCACTCTCCCTACACCCCTGCTCTCTGGCCAATGCCTTTTTCCTGCTTTTGTCTGTCCATTCTTTAGGGAGCATCCTTGATTTCCAGACAGCAGTATGTACCTCCATAATTCTGTTAACCCTATATATAGTGCCTACTTCCTCTCTAGGCAGGTACTTGTGTGGGGGCACATTTGTCTTAGTGCACCAGATTCTCCTCAGTATGCTCTGCAGAGCCCAGCTCCAAGGGGTGCTAATTAAATGGTTGATGATTGAATATGTGTCAATGAGTTCACCTGAGAAAGGAAGCCATGCCTATCATCAAGTAATGGGTCTGATGATCAAAGATTGAACAGAGCTGGGGAATGGTTCAGTGACAGAGGGCATATCTAACATGAACAAGGCTAAAGGTTGTACCACCTGCACCACCATGAGAAAAAAATTAAATTAGTCATGTGGCTGTCCTGACAAGCATGAAGGACATCAGAGAGAATAGACATTGAATAAGCTCAGTGTCATAGACTGAACGACAGTTTGCCCTACAAAATTACCACCATGAAGCCCTAGTTAACAACATGGTGGCATTTGGAGGGGAGTCTTTGAGAGGTGATTGAATGTGAATGAGGTCATGAGAGTGTGGCATTAGTACCTTTAGAAGAAGGGACACCAAAGATTCTCTCCACCATGTGAGGACACAGAGAGAAGATGGCTTACTGCCTGTTAGGAGGAGGCTTTAGCTGGAGAACACAAATCTTGGGGAATCCTGAGCTTGGCCTTTGCAGTATCAAAAAACCCAGAAAGAACTGCAGTTCTATGAGGCACCAACTCCATAGTTTTTTTTGACATATGAAGTAATAAAGACTGTCACTCATAGACCATAATGAACTAGGAAGAATTCAGAATATAGAATTCTCTACATTCCACTAAGTACAAACTTATTTACCTCTTGTTGCCCTATCTTTGCTCATCCCTGTGTCCCCTAAAATTCAGAGTATCAAACAAGCATTCAGAGAAACTTCCTGGCTTCAGAGAGCATCCAACCTGGAGCTTCCTCAGACTAATCCCCAAATTACACAACTATGACCCAAGCCCACAGCAGCTTTTTCTCAACCCCTCACAGAAGGACTCCCAATGACCCCCAAGGTACTCATTCTCTTTGGGTTGAATGAGCAATGAGACCAGCTTGTCCAGCTGCAAATGTGCTCCTGGCTGTTTCAGGCTGAAGCACAGGGTCTGGGCTCTTTGGGGGACTTCCAGGATCCTGGCCTTTCTGTCATATAATGGTAAGAATAATTAGTAGCATGTGTTCAGTGCTGACTGTGCCAGGTACTGTTCTGAGCCTTTCAAGTTTACTAATATAAATTTTATCCTTACATTAACTGTGGGAAGCAAGTCCTCTTATATCTCCTGTTTTGCAGATGGGGGAACTGAGGCACAAACTGGATAAAGTCTTTGACCCAAGTTAGCAGCTGTGGGTTACTGAAGTGGGGTGTGACCCAGGGGCTCTGGATCAAGATTTTATGCTCTGATTTGCAGTCAAACCAGGCTGTGAGACTGGGAAGAACTTGGTCCACACCTGCTTCATCTGTGTAGACCATAGGGCTTACTGGAGTGTGAAGGATGAAGGGAGGATTCTCAGCAGTACAACTTGAGGCAAGGAGGCAGCCATGTTTGTGGCATGGCCAAGAGGACCTGAGGTGGACCCCTCACCCACATTGGTCCAATGTCTCCACACACCCAAAGATGAGGACTTGGGATTTTATGAGCATCTGTGCAGGTCAGGTGGGTGAAGGTTGTGTATGCTGAGAGCTGTGTGGTGTTATGTTCTGCTCTGTGTGATGGGGGATAGTGGTTTGAAATGACAGAGCATCAAGAAGCATGGGAAGCAGAGATAGGAGAGCAGATCAGTGCCAGAGTGAGGAATTAAAGGAGGACAGGAAGGAGAGAAGGAGACAAGTAGTGGGACAGGGAGAGGAGAAAATGAATGCAGAAAGGGAGGAAAAGAGCAGAAGAGGGAAAGATGGAGAAAGTGAAGAATAGAAAAAGGATGGAGAAAAGAGACATAGGGAGAAATTACATACATATACAACCTGGCTGGACCAGAAGGAGTGAGGGGAACAGAGCCAGAGGAGGACAATACTTCCTGGTGTCCTGACTCCTCCTAGGTCCTGAGTTGTTGCCTTTTGAGACTGTAGCACTTTGATTTCCTCAGGTTACTCCTAGAATGTCATGCCTTGTCCCTGTTTTGTACACATATCTCTCTGGGAGGGTGTCTGCTCCAGCCTGAGACGGCAGGTGCCATCTATTATTTCCTGCTCTGAGGGGCACAGCTCAGACTTCTAGGGGCCAATGCCAGAGGGCCCAGCTCATACCAGGTGACACTTAGGGGCATCATAAGCAAATGTCTCTCTTAAGGTTCAGAAGTAAATCTCCAGAGAATCAGGACGTTTACAACCTTTCCTGATGATGCGAACTCACACAAATACCTTTGTGAAAGGGCTGGGGAAACTGGTCGCAATGCTATGCAAGTCTGAGAGTTTGCCAATGGGCTGTGCCCACTTCCCACATTGCTGGGCACAGCACTAGGAAGATGATGTTAATGTCTATAGACATGGGCTCCTGGGCTGAGAAGTATCTGCACTCAGGCATTTCCAAGGATGGCCCCTAGAACCTGGACCCTGATTTCCCCCAAATATCTCTCAAGACCAGCTTAGAGGGGAGAAAAGTTTATTTTGGAATCAGGGATTCACAGTTTCAGTCCATGGCCAACCAATTTCTTTGCTCTGGAACTTAGATGAAGATAAACACCATGGAGAAAATGTGTGGCAGAGAAATGCTGCTCAGCTCTAGGTTACCAGAAAGGATGGAGAGAGAGAGAGAGAGGGAGCGAGGGAGAGAGATGAGGGGTGGAGAGAGAGAGAGAGAGAGAGAGAGAGAGAACAGAAGCCAGGGACAAAATCAAACTTTCAGGGGCACATTCCATTGACTACTTCCTCCAGGGACAGCCCATGGCGGGTATATGGGTCCCACTTTGTAATCCATTCAAATTATTAATCCACTCATGGGCTAGGTTACAGCTCTCATAATCAAGTCATTTCACCTCTGAACATTCCTGCATTGTCTAACTAAGGAGCCTTTGTGGGAGACAGCCCACATCCAAACCATAACATCCTCTTTCACACTTGCCTCACTCTACTGGAGTGGCTATTGGTTTCCTCCTTTGAGATATGTCCTCCCCAAATCAGAAACTTTTCTTTCTCACCAGGCAGTTCTGTTTCACTAACTGTTTCAATTTTTTAAAACATATATACAGATAGATATGCTTGAATGTATATTGAGAATATTTGGAATTAGATTCAAGTTAATGCTGCTCTTAGAAGATATTCTGGGCAGGAAAAAGAGAGCCTTAAGTTTTCATCCCACATCCTTCTAGATTATAAGTCTTTTAATAACTAATTAAAGCATGATTTTCAGATCAAGTCGTTCTTCCTTCCCTCTCCCAGCCCTCCCTGACAGGAGTCCCCAGGTTGCCATGTGGCACAGGAAGAGTCATCCCTGCATTAGCTGTGCAGTGCCTGTGCCACGAACAACGCATACAAAAATGCTGTCGCTTTTCAATAAATTCCATAAATTTCTATTTCATGTTTCCATTTCTGCTTAGAACAAAAAAAGAAAGAAAGAAAGAAAGACTGTTTAAATTCTGGGATTTCTCTAGCTTTTCAGGCTTAAAAATCACATATTGCAGTTACCACCTCTCCTGCAGCTCCATCCTGGGCTCCCAGCTACCATGGAGGTATTTTAGATGGACAGTGGGTCCTCCCCATAACTGGATGGGCCTGTCCTGGAATGACTGTTGGGCATGGGTTTTTATTGTCCTTGGCAGTGAGGACAAATCCATGGACCCCCTAATTAAGATGTCACAGCAACTAGTGGCCCCCTCAGCTGCTGGGATAAAACTCTGGTGCATTGTGAAGTAGGATACAGGAGACAGGGCGGAAGGGGCAGAGAATAAAACCAGTGACAAAGTCAACTACAATCAGGGCCTTAGCAACCAGAGTGGCAGTTGTAGCAGGGGCAAGAGCCAAAGCAACACCTCCCCAGAGGACCAGGCGTTGGAGACCCGGATGAAGCAGCTCTCCCTCCAGTGCTCCAAGGGAAGAGATGAGATTATTGCTGACCTAAAAATGGTGCAGATTGGCTGAGACATCCAGGACTATAGCCCACATGCAAATCAATATTTATACATGAAATGAGATTGTTGTGCCAATAACCATTTAATACATGCCAAATCTTAACCATCTTTTCTAAACTGCACTGAGGAAGTTTTGGTGACCTTGAGGGCTGAAGAATTTCTTTGTGGTAAGAGCTCTTGGGCTGGTTTTAAAGAGCAGAGTTGTTGCAGGTGGACTTTGACCAAGATCACAGCTTTTGCAGAGCAGTCCCTGTAACAGGGCTGAGGAAGCAATGATTAGTTTCTGTGAAAGAACCCAGCCAGGAAGAGGGCTGGAAGCTTAGCCAAACTGGGGGCCACAGCTTGTGTCTCTTTCCCTTTTGACCCTCATTTTTTTAGGGGGAAAACTGAGATGTTCTCTTCCATTAAATCGCAGAGCATCTAAATATTAAAAAAAAACCCCACACGACAGAAACTCAAATACTCAGAGCACATCGTTTTGACATAGTGAAGGATTAAAATGAAATGCAAGAATACAATTCATTCCCATTACCTCTGGTGTTCAGAGGTGGCTTTTTAAAAGCATGTATGCTGGGACATTCATCAAAACCATTTTTGGCCGGGCGCAGTGGCTCAAGCCTGTAATCCCAGCACTTAGGGAGGCTGAGACAGTGGAATCGCGAGTTCAAAGCCAGCCTCAGCAAGGGCAAGGCGCTAAGCAACTCAGTGAGACCCTGTCTCTACATAAAACACAAAATAGGGCTGGGGATGTGGCTCAGTGGTCGAGTGCCCCTGAGTCAATCCTCGGTACTGGTACCCCCCCAAAAAAAACAAACCATTTTCTAGGAAAGTTACCACAAACTGCACTTTTTGGGGGGTGAAAGGTGAATGTCAGTGTGGGGAAGGGGGGTGAGGTTAGCAGGGACAGGTCATAGAACCCCTTCTATGTGGCTTTGGTGAGAAGATTCTACAGCATAACCTTATTCTGCCAACCAAGGGAGATTTACTCTAACAGGAGTGCATGTGAAGAATCATTGACATTGTTACCTCTAGACTGACAAGGTGTAAATTTCTCTGTAGATTGTAACTTTAAAAATAAATTATTTAAAGTTATGCTGCTCCAGTGTTCCTTAGAGGAAATTGTCCTTAAAGCAAGGAAAGTGAAGAGGCATGTGTTGACTAAGGCTGTTAAATAGAAGCAATGGTGTCTGCTATGCTAATAGTATAAACAGTTAAGAATGCTCTTGTTTGTTTTCACTATTATGCATACTTAAAGCACTACATATTATTTGTCCTGTTTCAAGAAAAATTAGCATTTGTAAAAGAAACCAACTTCCCTATTTCAAGTTGTCTGTTAACTATCAGAGCTGTATACTTTAGTCATTTGTACATGTCTTCATACTATAGTGGTTTCTCCTTTTTTATTGACTGATGCAATATCCTGATTACAAGGTTATTTTGTACTTGTCTTAACACTTTGAGTGTAATAAAAACTGCTTAAGAAATAAAATCAAATAAAAGTACCATGAGATGTTTTGATGTACATGTGTCTTGTACAATGATTACTGTAATCAAACTAATTAACATATCCACTCACTCACATATTTATGGTGTGTGTGTGTGTGTGTGTGTGTGTGTGTGGTGAGAACACTTACGAGCAGCACATTCTAAATCTGCAATAGAGTGTTACTTACTGTAGGGACTTGGCTGTAGGTGAGATGTCAAGAATTCACTCATCCTGCATCACTAAAGCTTTGTGCTCTTTGGGCAACAGCTCCTGTTTTCTCAAACCCTAAGCTCCTGGCAACCACCATCCTGCTCTCTACTTCTAGAGACAAACTGGTTTTGATTTCACACTTTATTCAGATCATAGAGCATGACTTTCTCATGTACTTATTTCACTTAGAATAATGTCTCCTAAGCTCATTAGGGTTTCAAATGGTAAGATTTCCTGCATTTTGAAGGCTGAACAATGTTCTGAGTGTCAAATGGTTGACGTGTTTGCATATGTGGACATAATCTTGAAACAACAGTTAAGAAAATGAGATTTTTTTCAGAAATGATTTCCAAACCAACATTATTTTTATTTACTTTTTAGTACCAGGGATTAAGTCCAGGGGTGGTTACCACTGAGCCATATCTCAGCCATTTTTGTTTATTAATTTATTTTTTAAAATTTTCAGACAAGGTCTCGCTAAGTTGTTTAGGCCCTTGCCAAATTGCTGAGACTGGCTTTGAACTTGCAATCCTCCTGCTTTAACCTTCTCAGCTGCTGGCATGAGGGGTGTATCCCACCACACGTGGCTGAAACAACACTCTTAAGTTTGACAGACATAAGTATTTGAGGACAATCTTTGGGGAGGTTGTGACTTACCTGAGGCATTGGGGAACACTTACGAGTGTTATCTTTGCATAAAACAATGAGTTGATAGAGATGTAGGTGAATATGACTCTGCACCTGCAAGTTGGGGAATCAAAATGTTCCACAGAAGTAACAGCTGTACACTAGAATAAATTCACACAGCTAAAACCAAATCACTCTGTAAATAGATGCATCTAGAAATGAAAATATTTGTTATAAAAACTCCAAAATCAAGTGACCAAAATATGAATACTAAAACTCAACCAATTTTGTGACTGAAATAAATTAGAACAATCAATAATTTTTTGAATGGAGCACTGATAAATAAAGTAAAATAAATGATTCAGAGAGCATGTACATTTTGATATGTCATTGGAAAACTTAAATGGTTCTGGAAACAAATTCTCATGTAAAGGGAATGACAATATATTTTTGCACAGTGGCAGGAGTTGTCCCTTTGCAAGATGGGCCTCATATGCAGAAACAATAATCAGGCACAGGACCACAATAGAGATGGACAGGTGTGATGGAGGTAATGACAAGAGACTCAACTGAATGGTAAGATGCAGAGCTAAGAACTATCAGGAAGAAAGGTGTCATTTTAGCCAGCACTGCAGAGAAACATTGAAGTGAAGTTCTGTTAGGATGGAAGAGCTTCATTGAATTCTGTGATTTATAAAAAAATTAAAACACAGGAGTGAGAGGGGGCGGGGGCAGGAGGACAGTAAAGATGGTGGAATATGATGGACATCATAGTCCTAGCTTTGTGTATGGCCACATGTATGATGTGATTCTACATCACATACAACCAGAGAAATGAAAAGTTGTGCTCCATCTGTGTACAATGAATCAAAATGCACTCTGCTATCATGTAAACCTAAACAGAATAAATAAATAAAAAAATTAAAACACAACAAATTTCATTTGAAAATCAGCCACAGATGATGCCATTGCAATGAAAGTGTGTAGGGGAAACAGGAAGAAGCACAGAACCCAATAGCTCTCAGTGCTGATCATACTTACTGAGTGTGCAAGGCACTTTTTCAAAAATGAGGTCAAAGTCACTAAGAAAAATATTACAGAGCATGAAAAGGCATGAGAGGGACTGAGAAATGAATGGACAGGAAGTCAGGGGAGAACTAGTAAACACAAAAGTCATGTCAGCAATGAAGTGTAAACCAGAGAAAAAACAAGGAACAACTGTTTCTTACAGAAGCAGCAGAAAGTGAAAGAGGGGAACAGTTTCACAACAAATGAAGAGAGGATGGAAAAAAGACTTGAGAAATGTCATAAATCAAGGATAGTTGAAGAAGATCAGATATATGTATGAAAGAAAAACCAGAGCAAAGACTCAAAGCAAGTATTAAAATTATGATTCATTTCTTTGGAAATAGAAATATAAACCTATAGAATGATTTCTTCAAGAAAATATTGAGCACTGACTTAGAAGGTCTCATAGGAAGTGATACTCTTGTGAAATCTTGGACTTTGAGAAAAAGAGAAATACTTTGGGCATCTGGATTAAAAGAGGAAACACCATGGAAGAGAATAAAAGTAGTATCTCTTCAGCATTTTAGAGACAAATATTGTAGTGGAAACAAATAGAGCATCATGTTTAGGATCCTCAAGGACAGAAATAGTGAGCCAAGGATTGACACCTGCCAGGCTGACTATTGGCAATAGAGGTCCAGGACTCAAGTCAACATGGAAGACCTCAGGTTACATTGTTCCCAGGATTTCTTTCAGAAAAAGAAATGGACTGCAGACAACAAAGTTCCCAGAGGGTCATTGCCATAAGGAGAGATGATCTGTCCTAAACTGGTGGTTACTGTGATCAATTAAAACAAAAGTACAGGCATAGGAAAAAGTGAGTGTCATGTCGGTGGTCACCAGGATGATTGCTTCTCAATTTGGTAAGGTCTCCCTCTACTTATGACGTTTTTCTATGGTGTGTTTTATTTTACAGAAAAACATTTTAAATGTAATTGGTAACAATGACTATCATTTAATATAAAAAATCCAGCATTAACTAATTTCTGTGCATTTTTTGTGGGAGGTACTGGGGATTGAACCCAGGGGTGCTAACACACTGAGCCTTATCTCTATCCCTTTTAAAATATATTTTGAAAGCAGAGTCTCTCTGAGTTCCGTAGGGCCTCTTCAACTTGCTAAGGCTGTCTTTGAACTCATATCCTCCTGCGTCAGCCTCCTGAGCCACTGGGATTACAGGCAAGTAGGATCACACCTGGCTATGTGTGTGCTTTTCAATAAAAAAATAATGCTGTGGAATAACATAAATTTAATCATGGTAGGGTATTCTATCATTGGAAGGGCTATAGACAACATTGCTTTTTTGTTTGTTTGTTTGTTTAAACTAAAGCTTTGGGCAATTTAGCAATGAGCTATATTCTTAGTCCTTTTTATTTTGAGACAGGGTTTCCTTTATTTGCTGAGAGTCTTGATAGTTGCCCAGGCTGGCCTCAAACTGGTGATTCTCATGTCTCAGACTCCAAGTCACTGGGATTATAGGAATGCACCTCTGGGACTCACAAGATACTGCTTTGAATATGCATTAGAACTGGCTATGTTGATATCATTTGATTCTATGACAAAAAGGACACCTACTTGTCTTACACTGATCCATCGCCCTAGTATCACATTTGCCCTCTTCCTCTAAGGATGAGGGGAATTGTGTTCATATGGACAGAGGAGTGGGTTCATGAACATAGTTTCCTGCCAGCTGGTCCCCTTTTTGCACTGTCATGCCACTCTACACAGGCTTGCTGGGCTCGTATGAAACAGGTATTCATCAAAGGAAGGAGTGGGGACATCAGGAGAACTTCCACTCTGGGTGGGGACATGGGAGTACTTGTGGCCTGGCAGACATCCACAGTGCTCATGACTGTTGCAGTGGTCAAGCAGAGTCTTCTGAGCACCAAGACACCTGCAGGGACCAAATAATTGTCCAGTAGAAGCAGCAGTTGGCAGTGTAGTGGCCTGGTTTCCATAGACATCTTAGATCCAAGTCTCAAAATTGTGGGCAAGTGTCCCATCAGGGATGCAAGGAGTGGCAGTAGCTGCTCCAATCCAGCCATGCCAGGGCTCCACAGGGGTGACAACAGCTGCCTTGGCTCCCTGGCTATGTAAAAGTGTGGTCAGTGACTGTCAGTCTAGCATGTGTCAGTATAGCTGACAGTTAAACAGTTGGGAACATGTGGTGGCAGTGACCAACACAGACCCCCATCCATTTCCTCCCCATATTTCCAGAGGTACAGTGGCTTATTCCCTGTATTGCAGGCACTCTGGCCCCACCTCTCATCCTTAGCCTGCCTTCTCCCTTTTGTGCTTCCTGAGGGCAGCATGTAGGTCATTGCAGTGCAGGGTCTAGCAGAGGTCATAGCTGGGTGGTGGTGTCAATGGTGTAGCATGCAGCAGGGACACCAGAGCACCACGCAATCTATGGCCCCATGGAGCTTGTCCCTGTACTGGTCCACAGTGGAAATAGCCCATATGAGTGCCAAGGTCGGAACTGTGTCTTTTCCAGTTTATCTTAGTTCCCAACACATGGTAGTTCAACGTTCCTTGCTTTTGGATATAGAGTTACCTGGGAATTGAACAAAAAGCAAAACCAAACCAACACTGTAAAATAAAACATTTTATCCAAAAACTTTCTATCAATCTGGCCTCCTGTAGTTCCAGTCAAGGGACCATTTTCATTTCTCTCAGCCTTGGTTCCATGGAGTCTTTGCATTTAAGGGCAAATGATATTTGAACAAGATATTATAAGGTATTAAAGTTTGGTAATGAGTGTCCCCTAGAAGCTCACATGAGACAATGCAAGAAATATTTGAGGTAAAATGATTGGATTATAAGATTCTTCAAATAAGCAGTTTCTTAATACTCTCATATGATTTAATGGAAGATAACTGTAGGCAAGAAGGGGGTGTCTTGATGAAACAGGTTCATAGGAACATGCCTTTGGGGTTCATATCTTGTGTCTGGTGAGTTGCTCTCTCTCTGCTTCCCAGTGGCCATGTCCTGAGCTGATTTCTTCCACCACACTCTTCTGACATGGTGTTTTGCCTCATTTTGTGCCTGGAGTTATGAACACAAGTGACTATGGACTACCTCTGAAACTGTAAGAAATAACTTTTCCTCCTCTATCTCTTTGGTCATCTCTTTGGTCATAGAGAAAAAAAAATCTGACTAGAACAGAATTAGGTACCAAAAGGTGAGTTGCTTACAGTGTTTTTTCTGATAATGTGGTTCAGGAACTTGTGAAGACTTTGATATTTGGCATAGAAATTTTAAATTGTTTAGAGATGTAAGCTGGAAAAGCTTCAAATATGTAAATGAAGCTTATTGTGTGATTCTGGTGGAAGCTCTGAAGACCAAAATTTTGATAGGACTGCTGATAGGAAAGACTGTGCTTATGAGCTTGCAGAGGAAGAGGATCTAGTGGAAAGGGGCCTGGAAGACATTTATGTTACATTCTGGCAAAGATATTGTCTACATTGTGCACATGACCTGTTACATTTATGTGACTAAATTTAGAGGTGATGTACTCATTAGTCTGGTGGAGAAATTTCAAAGTAGCTCAATATTTAGGCAGTGGTATAGGTATCGTAAGAAGCTTTTTTTCAGATTTACTGTGGTGATATGGAGCAGAAGGAAGAGTGTAGACTTGCTCTCTGGTCAGAAAATGTGGCATAAATCTGGACCTCAGGGAGTTGTGGTTGTTAATGCATTACAGTCACTAAAGAGATTCTAAAGAAATTCTACAGACACAACAGTAGAGAGGTGGCTTAAGGTCATGTCAAGAACTGGCAAGATCACACACAACTCATGTTCACAAGACATAAAAACACAAATTCCACTGAGAAGAGAAACTACCAGGAAGGTTTTTCTCCATGTTCAGTCAAGCAGCCCCTCAAAGTTTGCCTCAGCCATGGTCCTCAGAGGCTTGGCTACTGCTTGGGATGCGGGTAGGCCTTGGCTTCAACCATGTGGTGCGAGTTCTGCAGGAATGCCAGATGCTGTACATAGGTGGTCATGAAGGCTTCCACCAAGACTTCAAAGGAAGGCTTAACAGTCTAAAGTGTAATAAAGTGAGAATCCCTGAAGGTAGAGTCATGTGTGCAGCTGTAGAAGAAAGAAGAAGCAGCAGTAAAGAGCCCTGGGATTAAGAGATGCTGGTAATGTGGAATATATGTCAAGGAATGTTGCTGGCTGAGCATGGAGACAGACTATCAGAGAGGCCAAGGGACAAAGCTGTCCAAGTCCTTTGGGGCCCACTGTATACTACATGAGCCCCTGATGCTGAGCATGTGGATAGAGGACTTGTTGGTCCATCTGGATTTCAGTCTTGATTCATAGCCATCTCTTCTTTCTGTGTGCCTATTTCTCCCTTTGGAATGGAAATACTTACTCAGTGCCACTGTATATTGGATACATACATTGATTTTAATTCCTACAATGGCTGACAACCAAGAGTTTGAGTCCCAGAGGAGACTTTGGACTTGTAGCTTTGGGCAATGCTAGATCGTTCAGATTTGGGCATCTCCTAGAGATTCATTGAATGTATTTCCCATGGTGAGATTATCATAGCCTTTTGTGGATCACATAAGGCATGTGAAATTTTGAAGTTAGTTGTACCTCAAAAGAAGAAATGAGGTAATGAAGGAATGTTCAGAGGTGAAATTATTAGATTATGAGATTGGTAGTCTATGAATCAATTCATTGAATGGATTAATAATTTGAAAGAAGTACTATATTGGGTGGTAAATGGGAAAGTTGGGGAATGGCTGAAATTGGGCACTTGTCCTGGGAGATTATATTTTGTCACTAGATCCTCTTTTCTTTCTGCTTCATAGCAGTCATGAATTTGGAAACTTCCTGCAAATACCTTTCCATGATATTCAGCTTCACCTCAAGACCAGAGCAATGGAGCTGGCTTCTCGACTGAGACCTCTCAAATATGAGGTGTTCTGCATTACCTTGGGACAGAGCAGTGCAGCCAGCCTAACATAGACTGAAGTCACTGAGAAATATGGTCCTAGTCAACAAAAAGAATATTGGATCCCATCAATATGGTCCAGAGAGTAAGATAAATATGCATATATTGGTTAAAATAAAAAGGATTTCATCCCAATCAACATTTTCATATTTTACCTGAGATACTATCAGATTCAGGCACCATTATTGGCTCCAGATTCCTGCTGGAGGTTCCACAACCATTCTAATGGTATTCTAAAATTGTAGTATGCTGGAAATTATTGAGAAAAACCTGACTGTAGCTGTTCTGGCGTAATTGATGGCAGTTTCGATTGGGTCGTTGATGAGTCTAGATGATGACAGTCATTTCAAGCAGAATTCATAAATATATAGTTGCAGTGATGTGGTTTGAATGTCTAAACAAACAATAGAAAAGCAGCCCCAGAATAACACTCTGAAGAAATGACAATAATTGGGTGGGAAAAGAAGAATTGCAGAGTCCTGAGCAGCTCTAAACTCAGAGCAGCAGTGGACATTTTGCTTGGCTCCTTATCCTGGGGGCATTCTTCTGATGAACACAGTTTGGACCCATGCCCTTCCTCCCTCATAGGTTCCAACCAGAAGTCATAATAGGTCAAATCACCAGTTTGGCTTTGGTCTCAAAAGGAGCTTTTGTCCTAGCCAAGATTCCATGGTCTTGTCACTGGTATACAGCGGGACCCCACCAGGTGATCTGAGTGGTTAATTTTCTGAGCAAGCATGGTCATTGGAGGTACCACCTGGCCCTTTTGGACCCTCAGGCACCCCTGCCCTGCAAAGCTCCCCCTTCACAGCAGGATCACTATCCAGCTTCAGCAGCTGCCACCAAACCTGCCTCTAGGAACTTCAGCCAGGATTGTGATCCTTGCATGCCTGGATCAGCTGGCTGCCTCAGAGGCCCTCCCCTGCACGTGGTGCCCTCCTCTCAGGGGATCCTGCCACTGGTTTCCTGGGGTGCCTCCCTCATAAAGCTGGTGCCATTCAACTGGCATATGTTTGGACTATCCAGTAAAGTAAGGGTCCCTCCTCCTCGCTGCAGACCAGTACTCCTGCCTTCCCCAATGTAGCAAGTCCATCAGGTTTTACAGACCATGACACCTGATCAACTCCATATTCCTCATTCAGAGGAAAGGGAGCTGGGAATCAAAGAGTAGCCTGATGAACTAGTGGTCCCTGAGGAGGAGTAGTAGGTTACCCAAGGAACAGACAGGCAAGAGGATCTGTAACCAGTGCCTTGAGAATACAGGAATCAACATCAATAAATCCTCAATAAAGTGATACCTCAGTTCTCTGGACCCCAGTCCTGTGCCTGGAGAGAAAATACTTTTCAAGAGAAAGCCCAGAAGTTTCTTAAGATCTTCCCTTATGGGGGACCTGTCACCTGCCGCTCCCACAGACCTGCTGCAGGTGTACTTTTCATGTCTCAGGTTGATGCAGGGCAGCAGTGCTGCCAGAGCTAGACCCCAGCTATTCCTCACCTCCAGACAAGTGGGCAAAGAAAATACTGGAGAAACACCATCAGCCCAACCCTCCCAGGCTCCCAGGCCTCAAGCAAGTGTTGTGTGGCCAAACGGATTCCTGTGGTCCATCAGAGAATTGTCGTCCAGCCAGAAATGCTACCTGGAGGTTCAAAAAGAGAAAGAAGCTAATGCCTATGTCTCTGCCACTGTGGCTGCCCTGTCATCAAGATGGTTTGCCACAACCTGGTAAGGAGCCTCTTCTGTGTCTAGAGGAAGATATATGCACCCTGCTGAGGGAGATTAAAGTGCAAAGAAGAATCTGGATGATAATATGAAGGCCTTGGAGCATAGAAGAATCTGTGGAGTCCTGCACCACCAATCTGCCTGTGCATTCATGTGCCCCACTGGGACATAAAGTGAGGTTACGAACATGCTGACTCCATACATGAACTCCTTCCACATTCCAATTATTCAGCCAGTATTCAGTGGGAATTCCAGCCTGCTGGACCACTAACCCTGTCTGTCCATCTACCTTCCCCCTAGCCAAGTATGATGAGTGGGGAGTCCCTTGTTCTCTTCCCCTGCTTCATCCCACTAAGCCTGATTCTCCCATGATGCCCAGTCCCAATGTGGGAGTTACCTCTACTTGATTTCATGCCCCTCTTCACCTGAGAAGAGCTGGCCACCTCCCATAGTTCACCTTCTCACACCTCATATCCAGGTTCCTTTCCCCTCTAAGCCTACCCCCTGCAGAAAGAAATGCCCAACACCTATACACTAGATTCTTCTGCTCCTCTTCCTCCTCATCCATCTGTTCAACTTCCTAAGGATCCTCTTCCTCCTCTTCCTCCTGGTTCTTCTCCATTTTCTCCTCCTCTTGTTCCTCCACAGTTAACTGATCCACTTGCCTCTCATCTTCCTCTACCCTCTCCTCCTGGTGCTCCTCCTCCTGCTCCTCCTTCTGCTTGTCATACTTTTTCTCCTGTTTCTTCTGTTCTTCCTCGTTGTCATTCTTTTCCAAGCCCCACTCCAATTCCTTCCAACTACAATCCCAATAGCCATGGTCGGAACTTAACTGCTGCAAGTATCTTTCCCACCAACACAGCCAAGTCCTCTGCTCACCTGACTCAGCATCCTACTGTACAGCCTGAGGACATGACCATGGACACTACTCCTCCTTCTACGGCAGTAATATTTCCTTCTGCACCTGCCTCCAATGACATCTCCTGCACATGCCCCAAGGTGTAGGGCCCTAGAAACCATAGGGAGCCAACAAGGCATCAGTCTCCACTGGCTCTCCCATACCTCAGGTCTCTTGCCCAACCCTGATTTGAAATAGCCTTGGTCCCACTAACCACACCTCAGCCCTCATCTGGGAGCAACCCTGGGGATCAATGGAGAATCTGCCTTTGCAATGCTTCCCTTCTTATAGTGATCCCAGCTATAGGCCATGCACTTGACTCCCGCCTGACACATGGTATCTCCACCATCATCCTCAAAGCCTGTAGCACCAGAGGAACCTATGCATAACACCTCTCCTTCCTTGGCTGTTCTCTCCCAGTCCTTCCCTGCATCCTAGAGAAATTCTAGAACATGATGTGGACTGCTTTCTGATTCTGTGAACCTCCGTCAGAGTGGCAGAATTGCCTTAGCTCCAGTCTCCAGCACTTGGGGTACACAATAGGCACAGGGAACATGTGTTAGTTTCCAGATTCCCAGCAGTTCTAGAGCCACCTCTCAGTCCACCTGTAGGGGCCCTGGTGGGCAGTGATAGCATACTACATTCATTTTGGGTAACATGCCCAGGAAGCTTAGCCCAGTCTATATGCTTAATCTCACCAACCCCTCAACACTGAGTGGCAACAATGGGTTTCCTGGTCTTGTGGGTATGATGTTACCCCAGAAGCTCTAGGGCATATCACTCAACAGCTGGCTAGGCTTTCTTATGGTGCAGTTCAGTGGTTCACAGACTCCAGGACTGGTTTGGACTTGCTCACAGGTGGTCTGGATAGGAGACATCACTTCACAATTTGCCAGATCTCATCTCAGGCCTGCAGTTCTTGGGACCTGGACTGATAGGACTGAAGGAAAGCTGGATTTGGAGTGACTATTCCAGAGCTGGGGTCCAAGGCTGCACCACAGGATTAAACATGGTGGATCTAATACACTCATTGTGGAGCATAGAGGAGATCTACATATATGCCTGACTTGACACCCCTAGAAAACCTATAGTCTGGCTTTATGGTAACCTGTTTGAACTGAGGTATGGGTGATTTACCTGGCCTTTGACCTGGCTAGGACATTCATTGCTAGCTGGAGGGGCTTCCTATTCCCTCACATGTTTGCCTCCATGGCCTTCCTCTTGCCCCCAAAATGTACAGAAATTCTTATTGTTTTAGTTCTTCAGTCTCTCTTCATGCTTCTTCCTTGATTTCTGATTAGATATCAGAGAAAGAAGTGGCATGTGTTCATGGTAATATATGGAACCTGATTTTATGCAAATTTGGAATAATAACATTTGTGGGTGTATGTGCAGAAGATTGATCCAAGAATGCTCTTCCACTGAGCCGTACAGAAGCCTTTTTAGTTTTCATTTTGAGACAAGGTCTCACTATTATTGGGATGTTGCCCTAGAACACACCAGCTTCCTGACTCAGACCTTGAATTGCTGGAATTACAGCCATTCAACATCACACCTGGGTTGACTAATAATTTTTAAGTCCTTTTCCCTTATTTGTTAAATTTGAACCAATATGTTTTTAGAGGAAGGCCTCATCTTTTCTGTGATATGGAAAGTTCTCTCCCATCAAACAGCATAGGCCAGTGCTGTCTGAGAATCTGGGCTATGCATTGTGTCCTGGACTCACTAGGTCACTTCTGGTCATCATTACTGGGTGGTGGATAGGTGAACATGTATAGATTGGGACTTGGAAAATAACATAACTTTCAGTCTCTGTTTAAGACACTTCTGATCCTCAAGATCATACCTCTGTGTTTTTGGCCTTTATTATCCTCTATGCTCTGTCTATCCTTTCAGCTGCCATCATAGCATCAACATGTGGCTGAAAACCTATAGTTATGCAGGGGCTCTGCCTCTCATCTTGATGCCTCCCATCAAGTGCCCCAGGACGGTGTCCAGGCAAGCCACTGACCTTCCCTCTCTCCAGCATTAGTGTTAGGTCCGGGCAGGGTCCAGGATGTTCAATTAGGGGGACTGGTCAGTAGCTGCAGAATGGAGCAGCAAGCCAGATGCTGATAGTCACCAGTAGACACACCTGTCAATCAGCGGATTTTTCTGACTTATCCAGGAAGGACTCTGGTCTTCTCTTCCTGCCCCCAAGCCCTCCCCTTCCTGATTGGGCCCTTTCGAATTCTCTGTGCACGGAAGCCCCAGCGCCATTTCTACCGGACACACTCTAATGGACAGGTGGATTCGGCCCGAGAGCGTGTATTCCAATACAGCCTTGCCGAGTGGCTTTAATTCATCTCCTCCTGGTCGTCTAATCTTTATAATTTGTAGCACTACTCAGTGGTTAAAATCACTTAGTACAGTGCTAGTCAGTCTGTTTCCTCCTCTATGGCTCCAGAACCCTAGTTTCATAGGAAGGTTTCTATCCAAATGTGACAGCTGAATCCTTGCTCTTCAAGGCAAGTATCCGTTGTAGAATATAAAGGTTGTTTAGAGAGAAAACACAGGGATGCCTCCCATTTTTCTGCAAACTCTCCAAAAAAGCTGCCCCCTTAAACATATAGAGGATCCACCCACTATTGCCATATTTGTCTTTGTAGTTTCATTGGTTCCCTGGGCTCCTGCAATGGAATATGTGAGAATAAGGAGATTCTGGTACTGAGGGTCAGTTCATGTGAGAAGATAGACATTCTTATAATTATTTGTCTTAAGACACAAGGAAAAAATAACTTCAACAGTGACAGAGGTCTTGGGTGTGTGGGAGAAAGAATGTTCTGAAATCATGGCTGCCTCACCCTGAAATCCGAGAAGATAAGAGAACAGAGCATCTCCATGCCCAGATATATAAATGTTGGCCCCAGGCTGCTCCCATATTTAAGGTATTCCAAGCTTTTTGTGGGGCCAAAGCTTGAAACACAGGGACACACAACCAGAGTCATGGGCCATCAAACCTGGGATCCCCTGCCCGTGCCCAAAAATGACTGGCACAGGAGGCTAGCTTTGGTTTGATTGCAGGAAAAGGGTCAGTGGTGTGCCCAAACTGGGTACCATCCCATCACCCAGAAGGGCTGACAATGTATCAGCTAGATTTGAGGGCCCTACTGCCCCTTCTAGCCATACCAGCCTCGATTTCCCAGTCAGACCCAAGTGTACCAACCCTCAGTACACCATCCCTATATACCAAGTGCCCAATCAAAAACTTCCAGACAAGTGGACCCACACTTCTTCCCTCCAGTGCAACAGGAGCCTGCATCCCTAGAGTTAGACAGTTTAGAGCCAGTTACTGGAGGTTTCTAGAGTCAAGGGGTACCCTCGTCCTCGAGTTCAGACTACCATGTCCTGTGGGGAATTCCTAGTACTCTGCTTTCTAGATTCCATGAGAAAAAACAAAATAGTCTGTTTCTTATAGTCTCAGCCCCAGGCCCTGTCCTAAGACCTATTGCCCTCTTGCTTTCAGATTGGTGTAGACAACAACAGGTCTATCCATCCCCATGATGACTGGCTTTACCAGGATTAAAGATGGTAGGAAGAGAGAGAGAACAGCTTCCAGGCCAGACATATCTAGCAGATGGCAGCCTGTGTAGAATGAAAGAGAGGAGGAGGGACTAAGCAGAGGCAGTGGAATGGAGCTGAAAGGAAAAAGCAATTCTGCATTTGTCTGACCATGAGCTTGAAACTCATGTTGCCCACTAGGTGACAGCAGAGGACAGAGTTTCTGGAACCTCAAGTAATGACAATCAGCAGGGATTGCATCACGTGATCCATGCCAGGTTGCAGGCCAGTGTGAAGGCCACCAGGCAGTGGAGCCAAGGAAGTGGACATCAAGGGAAGGATGGTATGGGATTGGACAGGCATGTGTGCTAAGGGAGCCAGGATCAGGCTTGCATTTTGGAAGTGGCAGTAGGGCAGCAGAGCAGAGTCCTCTCAAGCACCAGCCACCTGCAGGTGAAACAATGTGCCCATACACTGCTCCCTCAAAGAAGAATTTATTTCTTGGTCTACAAAAGGATGATTCTACTGACATGCATACAGACACTAGAGCTCAGGCTCACAGAGATCAGAGAACATTCAACACATTACTCATTTTTAAGTCCCAAAGCACCTGCTCCTTATAATATTGTGCTTACCCCACAGGGTGTTGAGCTTTTCTGGGAAATACATGCCCAGGTCTGCCCACTGGTGAAGCCCCAGAAATGCTGCCTTTGGGAAATGCTGCACTGGGCCTAGTGTCTCCTTGTCTCTGCCCCTCACTGACCATGTACCTCAATTTACCACATTCTAGCTCAAGATAAGATCCCACCCTGCAGGGCTGGAGGCCATGTAAGTTCCAGTACACACAGTTATTTTGCAGAAGCACATGTAGGTAGGGCACACAGTCTCCTGTCCTGACTCTCTTGCCTAGAACCAACATCAGTCAGGCCATAATCAAGCCAGCGCACTTTGAAAGGCCATATCTCTGGACTGGAGAACCTTGTTTCTAAATACTTAAAGTCTTCAATGCCCTGAAAAATCTGGGGTAAAATGGATGTAGCTTAGCCCTTCATTGTCATACTCTTGTAGGTTATCCCAAGGTAGATGGATCAAATTGAGACTCATTTCTCCTAAAGCTGGTTACCTCCTGGAATTTGGGCTTTGGAATGAAATGAAGTCTTGTGGTTATCATCTCTAAGCACTTTGATTTGGACATTGAAGCTGGCTGTATCTGGAGTGTGGGAAGTGTTGGTAGGTAGTAGGCTAACACAGCATATGAAGAAGAGGAACCCCAAATCACCCTGAAGCTAAATAAAATCTCCCAACTGAACCCCTTAAGCATAGACATCATGCAAATATTTTTTGTCTGTTTTTTTTCTAAAAGGCATTGACACAACAGGCTTTTCAAAACTTAGCCACATCCCCAGACTCCTTTTTATTTTTCATTTTGTGACAAGGTCCTTCTAACTTCTTTATGGCCTACTCAGTTGCTGAGTCTGGATTTGAACATATTGTTTTATTGCCTCAGTCCCCTAAGCCACTGGGATTGCAGGTGTGCTTCCGAAAAGTTCTTGACAACATTAGAAAAACTTGTGAGGGCAGTTGGACCTGACGGTGGGAGATTAATGAGACCTTACCAGGATCATCCACAGTAATCCTGCAAAGAAACCTGCCATTATTGATTCTCTTGGACAAGTGAAGATAGTGAGGTTGGAGGAGGGCACTCTGAGCCTGGGTAGGAAGCAACCTGCAGCCCTTCCAGTCCAGACAAGGCTGGACTCTAAGTATTATTAAGCCTGTAAGTATTTCAGGCTCTCTGGGTAGCCTTCCCTCCACCCTATCAGGCTCCTGCATGTAGCCGCAAGTTAGGGTATAGGAATGCAGGCTGGAGAGATGCATGTTCCAAGGGGCCAGGCTCCCAGGTGTGCATGTGTTCACTAGTCCACCCCTCTCCACCCTGCCACCAGTAGGCAAGCAGAGCATGATGAGAGAGGAGTTGCGATTCTTCCCCTGTGCTGCCCCCATTGGCTCTCCTCCTGTCCCTCCACATCTGACCAGGCTTTGGGCACCAGATGGGATCACCAGCTGCATGACTCTGGGACATCTGACCCCTTCGTGTAAGTGAGATCAGCTTGCACCCCAATGGAGGGCAGTCTACTAAAGTCAGTGAACAGACCAGAAGGTGAGGACAGTGTTGGAGTTGGAGAGTGTCACCTGGTCATGCAGGCCACTAGCATATAGGGGAAGGGGCTCTCCAACAGGCTCAAATAGTGATTTTTAACACAGTGATGGTAAATGATGAATGTAACATGACCATTTGCCAAACTCACTCAGAGGACATGCTCTGGGCACTAGTTTAAGAGTTCTAGAGACACTGAGAGGTGATTATATTGATCATCTAGATTAAATGAATATGTTCTATATCTGATGTTAGCATCAGAGATCACTGTCATGGTAAAATGATAATCACTATTACAAAAAGTCAGGAAAAGACCAGAATTTCTCACTCTATTGTCCCTTGAGTAAGTATGGGGAATTGAGTATTATTTACATTCAAAATAAAATTACTAAAAAGGTATACAAGCATGGATTTTGGTTTTAAATATAAAGTCATATCAATTTTCACTTTAAAAAAATCCCTTCATTCTTTCATTCAACTTTGTAACAGTATTTAGCTCCTTTGAGTTTAGGCACAAAATTTTTAGGCTCAGTCATTTCATTTGAAAACACTTGGAATATTCATACTGAAGATTATAAACTCTTCTTTTGGGTATGTATATTATTGATATGTGTTAGAGGCTTGTTCCCTCTCTCTGTTGTCATTGGTAAGTGGAGAACTGTAGGAGTGAGGGCCTCCTAATTTGAGGATGTGAGGTCATTGGAGGTGTGCCCTTGAAGGGTATATTAGGACCACAGTCCCATTCCCTTTGTCTTCCTGTTTATTTCCTTCCTAGACACCACTCTGTGAGCCATTTTCCTCTCACTTGTGCTCCTCATTATATTTTGCCCAGCTACAAGCCATAAGAGATGGAGACATGTGACCATGGACTGATAGACAATGCTTACTGTATTAATAAGGTTTGATTGTTTTCCCTTTTGTGTATCTGCTCTTATTTGGGATTTATGTTTTCACAGACTGTCATGATGATAGCTATCTTTCTTTCAGTTCTTGATGAAAGACTTCCTTAAGAATCTTTGGTAAGCAGGTCTGTTGGTCATAAATGTGAGACAGCTAAGCTTAAGCATTTAGTTACACTAGTAGCACATGATATTCAGTACTTTTACTATGCAAAATAAGTGTCATCTATGATCAACTTTAACTAAAATACCTTGCATTTCTAGGTAAATAGAAATTCAGTTTCAAATATACTACACTGTCTTTTGTATGTATCATAATTTATTATGTAGGAATCCTGA
>CM053403.1:112475467-112496164 GCA_028644305.1 Xerus rutilus
TCTTACTTCTACTCCTTTTCCTCCTCTTCCTTCCCCTCCTCCTCCTCCTTTTCCTCCTCCTCCTTTTTCTTTTCCTATTCCTCCACTGCCTCCTCCTCCTATTCCTCCTCCTAGTGCTCCTTCTCCATTGGCTGCTCATCCTCCTCTTCCTGCTGCTCCTCTTGGTCCTCCTCCTTATTCCTTCCCAAGCTCTACCCTTGTCCCTTCCACCTGCAACCCCAAGAGTCATGGCCAAAATTTCACCCCTACCAGTGTCCCTCTCACAACCATAGCCAAGTCATCTGCTCACCTTATCTGGCATCCCACTGTGCAGCCTGAGGACCTGGCCATGGACACTACTCCCCCTTCCATGGCAGTGATTTTCCCATCTTCCCCTGCTTCCAGTCACAGCACCTATCTACACCCCAAGGTCCATGGCCCTTGGCAGCACAGGGTGCAAGCAAGGGGACCAGTCCCCACTGGCTCCTCAACACCTCAGGTCTCCCACCCCAACCCCAATGTGTACCGTCCCTTTATCCCTCACCCCACCCCTCAGCCTGCATCTGGGAGCCCTCATGGGCAACAAAGGGGAGCCTCTCTTCACAATGCCCTCATGTTCATCATGCTGCCAGTTATGGACCCTTCACTGGCCTCCATCCAGGCACAGAGGGCCTCTGCACCATCAACCTCCAAGGCTGCCACCGAAGAGCCCATGGATACCACCCCTCCTTCCTAGGCTGTCCTCTTCTAGTCATCACCTGCCTCCCAAGCTCTTATAGTGACTCAGTCTGGTAAGTGTGGCAGACACATCGACAGCTCTTTCTATATTGTAGGCCTGATGGCACAGATTTGATATTTGATATTAGATTTCTGTTTGCTATTTCTTTCCAGTGTTGGAGGTGAAATGTGCTTTTCAAATGTTGGCTTTTGACATAATAGCTAAAGATATAAACACCAATGAAGCAGCGTGTGCACTTGTGTATTAATACACACACACACACACACACACACAGAAATGCCACAGTCTTTATATCTAAATTTCAGAAGTAGGCAAACTTGAAAATTTTCTAAAACTATAGAGAGACTAAAGAGATGTGACAAGTGCATAAGCAGTATGACCCTGGACTTAAATCCAGAACCTTAGTTTAATAACATGCTGACCTTGGTTTCTGTTTTGCTCATCACCTCCCTGAAGGTTCTTGACTCAGGTAAGCATTATTGAATTCAACTAATGTTTGTTGAACATTTCTTGAGACATGCCTTCCACTAAGTTAGACTTACAGATGCAAGCAACCAATAGAGAATATTATAAACCAAATAGTCTTTCCTTTGGAAGTGTCCTTTTTACTCTAAATGATTTTTCTATTTTTTTCTCACTACTTGACCCTACTTCCTTTGCCATGGGAATAAATTTAACCACCTACACTGGCCAATCAGAGAACTCAAACTTTCCCAAGGTAACAAAGCATACATGCTCCATATGGAGACTATCCATGTCCTGGGTTGCTGACTGCTGCAAAAGAAAATTTTTCTCTGTTTGAGATGAAAAGCTAAACATGCTGTGACAATCTGAGGCTCCTGAGAACCACTTTTCCCCCATCCATTTGAGGATGGTTTCCTTGGGACTGAAATCAACATGGAGGAACTCAGAATGAAGACATAAAAGGAAAGAGAGATCCCTGAGGACATCAGCCCCACATGGTGTGGAAGCAGCACAATACTGTTTTAAATTATATGACCCAATAAATAATTCTTTACTTTATCCTAATTTGTTTTTTTTATTGAATTCTAAATGACACCTAACATCAACATGCTCCAGAAGGGTATTGGACTGGAGGGTAACCTTTTTCTGGCTCTCATATAGGAATTTGCTCCTTTTGAAGGATAGGGAAAATGATAATTACCTTTAGTTGGAAACATACCCAAGGTGTCATGAAGGGAGTTGTATTTGTAGTAGGCTGTGGTTTCTAAACCCGTGAAGAAGTAAGGACTTTTCAGAGGAGGAAATAACAAGAACAAAGACAGAAAAATGAGAGAGTACTTGGTGCCTCCCTACAACTCATTGGTACACATAGAGTGTGGAGAAGAAGGTGAGGCTGGAAAGATGTTTGTGAGGGATTGATAAAAGATCTTGAATGTTTGCCAGGTTGTCTAAAGAGGTATTAGGCAAGGAAAGTTGGACCAGAAAATAATGCAGGATCTAGTGACAGGCCTGCTATGAAGTGTTAAAGACGTAAATATTGTAAATGCTTAGGACAATATACATGTAGGCAATTTAGAAATAAGACAACATGAGGAGGTAACTCTCGATAAATCTATTGAGTAGTAAAATTTTGTAATAGGGAATTTTTAAAAAGAAATCATGATCTAATAAAGTTTTGATTAACCAGATTTTGATGGGTGAAAAGAAGATCTCTCAAAGTGAAGCAATAATCTTTGATTATTGCTCAGAAATGACTCAAAACAGATACTTGTACTACACTCACTCTCCTACCAGGAAAGTAAGGAAATCCACCACTACAGTTTTATTTTACAATGTATTTCAAATAACAAACCAAGGAGCTGACATATGAGAAGAGTCACCAAAAGAGCTGAGGGTTAACTGTTAGATGCTGTTATCATCTTTGGGTTTTTTTGTGGCTAGTCCTAATCTCAGGACAAAGAGCAAATCTGGCTGTAGATTGTCTTCATTCTCTTTCTTCCTCCCTTCTCTATCTCCTTTTTGTTTGCTTATTTGTTTTTGTTGCTGTTGTTGTTTGGGGTTTTGT
The DNA here is from genome assembly GCA_028644305.1 of Xerus rutilus. Classification (NCBI taxonomy): domain Eukaryota; kingdom Metazoa; phylum Chordata; class Mammalia; order Rodentia; family Sciuridae; genus Xerus; species Xerus rutilus. The sequence continues at coordinate 112,478,215 of CM053403.1, forward strand.
TTGCTTTGATGTTTGTTGCCCAGGATTGAATTTAGGGTCATTAAACTCTTAGGTACATTCCCATCCCAAACCCTTTTCATTGATTATTTTGAAACTTAGTTTTTTAGAGCCTGCTTCATTGCTAAGGTTGGCCTGGAATGTGTGATCCTCCTGCCTCAGCCTTTCAAATTGCTGGGATTACAGATGTGCACTGTTAGCTTGGCTGCTCTCTCCATTAGTTTTTCTGTATTTCCTCTTTCACTCTGTCTCTTCCACAGACCAGCTGTCCCATAGCTGTGGGATAGATTGTGAGAAAGAAAGTACCCATAGACTGTACTGAAGACATATGGATTATTGGAGGAAACTTACAAGAAACCAGGGACTGCTCAAGAAGAATTCTGTGGTGATAGGCTGACAGAGGGCACCTCCCTTCCTCTCAGTGCTTTTCCAAGCAGTGTCTCCATCTCTCATGGGGCCTTGTCCAGGGACAGCTGGCTAGATGAGTTCTACACACCTTTTCCACAGTGTCCTAGGTGGTAAGTATATTTTCATGTGATTATTTGATGTGTATATGATTTCCTTAGTGAAATCATTTTAAAATCATTTTGCCTATGCTTCCTATTTTATTTTAATTTTCTAATATTTGTGCTTAGACTTTATCACATGAGAAGGAAAGACATTCTTTTTGCATAGGATTAGCAAATTTTTTAAGCATTTTTGTCATGCTCTTTGATTCATATAACAATGTCTTCCAAATATCTCTTCTTTTTCTTCATTTCAGTTGTCATTTTGTTCTTCATTATTCTGTCTCTCTGTCTCTGTCTCTGTCTCTCTCTCTCTTGATACTGAGGACTGAACACAGAGATACTTTACCACTCAGAAATATTCCCAGCCCTTTCTAATATTTTATTTAGAGACAGGGTCTTCCTGAGTTGGTAAGTACCTCACTAAGTTGCTGAGCCTGGCTTTGAACTCATGATCCTCCTGCCTTAGTCTTCCTAGTTGCTGGGATTACAGGTGTGTATCACTACCTCCAGCCTCCTTCATCATTCTAGTTATGAGATTTTCTGTAGGTAATCCTCATCCCACCCATGAGGACAAAGACTTTCTGTGTGTGGATGTCACTCCACATATGACCCACTTCAGAAGAAGGAGCGGGTTAGAGGTGGATCTGCCAGGTCCCCAAACAGGAAAGAGTTATAAAAGTTGGAAGCTTCCTGTTGCTGTTTGCCAGGAGACTCAAAGCGGGGCTGAGCAGAGTTTCCAAGGTTTATGGAAGTCACAAGCTGGATGGAGATTTCATTGCTGACACTATGCCAATTCTAGCAGACATCTGCCCTGGGCAGAGGTGGGGAAAGCTTTTAGTAGACCCCTTAGCTTTTAGAGCCAGAGGAAGACCAAAAAAGAGAGGCAGTGAAGGGGATGTGGTTTCCATGGGGTTGACACTCAAAGTCAGATGCTATTTGAGAAATGAATCCTGCAGATATATTGGTTGAAGAGCTGAAACAGATGGCAGAGTCAGGGATGTATAAGCTGTGGGAAAGCAGGGAATGCATAATCTTTGGTGGGAGGTGTCTCTGAGAGTAGAAGAAAGGAGGACCCTGGTATCACTTAATGCACCCTTAATGTGCTAGAGGGCTGCTTCCTTCTGCAGGTGTAAGGCTTGATCAATGATATGAAGTCTCAGTTTTAGATGTGGTGGCAGCATTATAAGATCCTGTCCCCTATGTGACAGTAGAGGCATATTGTGATATCAGAAACTTGAATTTTTGGATTTGGGTGCTTCATTATCAGAGGTTCTGTCTGCCATTTGGGTATGTCTGTCACTTTGTCATATGGGGTCTTCCAATGAGAGAGGTCTAAGCTGAAATGAAAGTCTGTGGTCTCTTGTTGCCTCACTCATTGTGGATTTGAGGATTTGCCTGATGAGTGTGGTCTCCTCCTCTACAGCAGCAGAAAGCCCCCAGTGGAGCTGTGTGAGCCCTTAAGAGCATTCTATTGGGGCAGGAGTTCCAATAGAAGGTATGGAGTTGCCCCTGAGATGTTCTCTGGGCCAGCATCCCTTGGTGTCACCAGCTTTTGGTGCAACCAGCTCAGCTTACTCTATCAAAGCAGAAATAGCACTGTGAAGAAGTGAGAATAATTTTGTGGCACATGAGGGGAAAGAAGCAGTGTAGAGTATGGAAGTCAGCCCTGAGATCAGACCAGCAGTGGACAGTGGGACTTGTTCCTTACCTTTGGGACATATCTTGGCCCAAGCCCTTTCTCTGTCATTGGATCAGTCAGCCATCACAAGGGCTGAACTCAACACAATGCCCTTGGTCTCCAGAGTAGTTGGTGTCATAGCCAAGCTCCTATGGACTTCCCACTGGTATCCAATATGACCCCACCAGTGGCTCTGAATGGGCATTTTTCTCAGCAAGTGTCGTCATGAGCTGAGCTGTCTGGTCCTTTGGGGCTATCAGGCACCAATCCTCCTAAACCAGGATGCTCTATATCTATAACTATATCTCTGGGAAATCCCAAATCAATAATGACAAGTCTTTTTTCAAAACCTACTGCAGTCATTTTTGAAACCCTAATCAACATTTAATATATGTAGAATGACAAGTGTGAAGAGAAGAAAGAAAATGACCCCCATAGTCTTTAAAGTCTGATTGGGCAAAGAGACAATTTCAGGTTAACCAGCGCTAACACAGAACTACAAATAAGAACAAAAACTCAAAACAAAAACGCAACAGGATCACACCTAACAAAATACTTTCTCATTCAGACACTGGGAACATTCACACTGGAAAATCCACCCTTGAATACAAATACCAGACATCCTTAGGCAACATTGGTTTATACAGTGAAGCAAATACCAGCAGTTTTACCACAGAAAATGATGGCAACCACAAAAATTCAATCCTAATCTACAAACCAAAGGAGAAAATGTTCAAAGCATCATTCAATAGTTTAAGAGAAGATTTTATGTAGTACTTTTAATCAGATGCTGGCTTGTTTTGTGTAAGCTGAACAAAAAGAAAGGCATCAGCTACTATCAGTATCACAGCTTAAAGAAACCCTAAAGTTGCAATATTAAACAAAAAAGAACGTCAGAAAGCACTCTACCTTTGCATCAAAGTCAAAAACAGAACAAAAGAAAACCTTATCACAGGAGTGGGGAAAAAAAAGTCAAACCATAATGTTTTTAAGGCATGTTAGAAAAACTTCCATTTATAAGTAGTTGCTAGTCTGATCAGGGCATAAAATAATGACCAAAAGTCACCAACTTTCTTTTGTAGCCACTATTATTTCATGTGCTAACAAGAGTAATCTTTCTAATTCCCGTCTCAGCAAACCCATTCATTCAAGCTGGGCTAGATTACTGCCAGGGGAAGGCTGATGGCACAGGAGGAGCTCCCAGTGGGGGATGTCTTGTAGCTTTGTCACTACCTTGGAGGGCTGCATCGAAACACTGATCAGGAAACCCAATCAGCTTTTAGCAACATCTTTACAGTAAGAGACTACCTTGTCTGACAAACCCTCATGGAAACCCACATTTTAATTTTTCCACCTTATGTTTTACCACATTTTCCACATTTTCATAGCAGTCCATGATAAAAAATGTGGAATCTGTACAGCTGATTCTAACATGCAACCTTAGTTATCATAAATTGCTATTAGTGGAATTCTAAGAAAATCATCATTCCAAGTATTTTGAGACTTAAAAACTGAATCAATTCATGAACAAATATTTCTATTTCAATAGATAAACCATACTTTTGGGTTTTTGATTTCTCTATATGGTTGAGTTAAATCCATTTTCATACAAAGAAAGTTTTTCAAGAGAATGGGTTAAAACTTTTTGCCCTATAATGAAGTTGCTTCAAAATTGAAGGTTATAAAATATTATACTGAAGAATGTAAAACCTTCACAATTCAAAGATTCTCTAACAACCACAGCCTGGCTTTACTCTCATTGTTTCTTCAGGTTTCTCATCTCTGAAGAATTTTTTCAACCATTATTTGTACCCAGTAACCTTAATGCCAGTTACTAAACACTCAGGGGTTACCCATAATTTAAATGATGTATAAAAGATACTCAAATAATTTCAAAGTAAAGAAGTTTTTGATACATTGTATTTTGTGGTATAGGCAATTCTCTCCAACTTGTGCCAAATTCTTAGGAACAATAAAGACACACGCACACACAATACACACGATTCCCTCAGTCACACACATAAGACCAGAGGTTACTTGCACAAGACTCTGAAACCAAGAAAATGTGGGGTGGTAAATATATTGCAGGCTCAGTGACATTGAGAAGGCCAAACTGTTCTCCACAGGGCCAGATTCAGATTGTCTCTTCAACATTTCTAAGTCTGAAGAGAGGTGAAAACCCAGCTACACTTGATTTTAAAACTTCAGAGTACATTTTTCCTGTGCCATTACTCGTGTAAATGATAAATGCTTCATGGCTGTGCAAACCAAAACTCCAGAGCTTAAGCACCATTTAAAATACTCACTCCATCTTTATTTGCCAATTCAGTCTTCGGGGCAAAATTATTATAAGAAAACTTTTATAGAAGTCTTCAGGTAAATTAAAGATAAAATGCTTTCTGTCCCTTACCTTCCACCCTATAATTTTATGTCTTACTTTTAAGTCAAATTTATTTCATATGGTTTTTCAATGTTTTCAACCCCTCTAGGAAGCTCTGCTACAGCAAACTGTATTTCCAGAGCAGCTTAGCCAAGGTCACATCATAGCCAGAGCTCTTAAAGGAAAGGAGGAATTGGCTGCTTTAAAGAACATAAAAATGCCAGGTTTCTGTGCTGTCCTATGTGGTCTTTGCGAAAGGGAACATGAGGATGCACCATGGCTTCACTTTCCTCTCATGGTGGTGCTAGTCATGTAACAGAATGCTGTTAGTAAGGCTAGGCAACCTCTCCATTTCAGCCCCTTCCTTCTCGTTGAGTAAAGACCATCCCTGATTAATGGAGGGTGGATTTGGAGTTTCATTCTGATCCAACCCTTGTGACAGCCTCTATTTCCATAGCCATGAAGATGACTGAACTTTCTAGAGTCAGACTGGATTTACAAACAACTTTGTTCTGACTTTTGATCTATCAAGGATGAATGCATGAGTTAGTTCCATGTCTCAAAGTAGGATAACGTCTATCATTAAGCATCCATTTTGAAAGACAAAATGTGTCATCTGAGCAAAGGTTTTCCTTCAATGTCATTGGTAGGCCAGATATTCTTTTACTTGATGGAACACACTGCTTATAAACTCTATCCCAATTCCTGAAATTCAACACTTTCATAGGAAAATATTTCTTGTTTCTTTTTTTTTTTTTTCAGAAGGTAATGCATTTTAATGGCTACCTGGTCATAGGAATGATTTCTTCTGGTTTATCCCTCATAATAATTTTAAATTTATACAAAAAGTGCTTCTGTCAACTCAGTGACAATGTCATCATCTCTTCCAAATGAGATCACCCTGTAGATGAATGGGCTATACCTTCAAGTTGCAGATGCTCAAAGAAGACCGAGGACAATGATAAAAACTGCAGGTATAAACCCAAATGTACTCAGAAACATCAATTGGCAATCACTACTCATTTGTAAATAAGAGCTTCAGTGTACTGGCAATTCATGCTACATATACTGCCAACTCTACTATCAAGTAGACAAGGTTTCTATCGCCAATGCTGCTGGGCAAATTCTGTCCAAGATAGCCAGAGTTGGATGCTATTGTATGTTAGGGGCAAAACTCATGGATCAACTTTGTCAGATTGAGTAACATAGTTTATGTGCCCCACAATTTCTGCAATGAGTTCTCCACCATTGTTTAAGTCTTCTTCTTCTTCTTTTTCTTTGGTACAAAGGATTGCACTTAGGGGTAGTTGATCACTTAGCCACATCCCATAAAATCCTCTTTTGTATTTTATTTAGAGAGAAGTTATCACTGAGTCGCTTAGTGCCTTGTCATTGCTGAAGCTGGCTTTGAACTCGTGATTCTCCTGTTTCAGCCTCCCAAAGTGCTGGTATTGCATGCATGTGCCACTGTGCCCGGCTGTTTTACTCTTAAGAGGAGTCTCCATAAAGGGGTAGCCCCACTCTTCAACAAGGGCTCTGCCTTCCTTAGAGGACACTTCTCTCTCACTCTTTAGGTCCGCTTTGTTCTCAGCCAAGATAACTGGGAACACCGCGTCACTCAAACAATCTGGTCCCCAATGGTCTTGATGTCTTGAAAACCCTGCTGGTGGACAAGACTGTGCATGAGGATAAAGCCCTGGAGATATTTGATGTACAGGTCCCCCAGGGACAAGAACTGCTGGGTGCCAGCGGTGTCCAGGATTTCTAGCACCTACAGCAAGGAGTCCAATTCGATCTCCTTGAGGTAGAAGTCCTCGATGATGGGGTCCTATTTCTTGATGAAAGTGCCGATCCTCAGGGTCTGCTCAGTCAGGGCATACTTGCCTGCCTGCAGAAGCCCAGCCACTTTGTACCAGTGCATTTTCCCTCCATGGCTGTTTCCTCTGCTGCTGCCTGCCACCTAGACCTCCCACCAGCCACACTGCACTCTAGACCATGCTGCGAGGCTGACCCACTGCCTTCTGTGGCCTCTCTTATATCATGGTGGTGGCAGACATCTGAGCTCCCAGATCCAGCAGGGGTTTGTGGACAGCTGAGAGAGCAGTTGGCCTGGTCTTGGGCTGAGCCAGGTGGGCTGTGAAGCCACACGTGCAAAGACTTGTCGTTATTTTTAGTTGTTCTGGAAGCAACACTAAGCGTGCGAATTATTTCACAATCTAAATAGAGTGAATATTTTCCCAGCACAAGTGCCCAAGGAAAACTGAAAGTTCCTCTTTACACTAACCTAGGGCCCTGGGCCCTGTCCTTTACTTTCTTAGAGGATTCACTTTAAAAATACATAAATATAAATCATTTCCCATCCTTATATGATGTGAATTTTCAGAGGACCTTTGCCAGCCTCAAAGCCAGGAATGTCTTACTAAAAGCCCTGGGTGACATCCGCTGGAAATAGAGGCAAGGAAGAAATCAGCAGGCCTGTCTCCCAGTTCTGTGGGTCCATGGGAGCCTAACTTCAGTGGCACCAGTTAGTGAACACAGATGGCCATGGACTGATCACAGAGAGAAACACTTGCCTATTCAGGAAGAGCTTGATCAACCTCTATCCCCACATCTTCTGCTACTCTTGCACCGGCTCCCATCTGTGCTTTCAAACCCTCCTGCCTTGGTTTCAGTGCAGTTGAGCCCAGACTGGGCTCTGGCCTATTCCCCTATTGCACTGGTTTTGATTTACTTCTCTTCCTTCTGTCTTTGACTTGTCCACTCCAAGTTTTACTTTGTATCAACAAAAGCAGAATGCAGAAGCCTTAGAAAGGCATAGAGATCCTCCCCACATCGAGTTTTGGTTATATGGTTTTCCTATGGTATCACCTAAACATAACTGGACCCCACATTTTGAAACCAAGGTATACTTCTGTTTGACATCATTTGCGTATTAGAGAATTGAAGAGGAAAAAATATGACTGTCATCTTTCCCCAGATAATTACCATTTTAGTTCCTTTCTTTTTATTTCTGAAGACAAACTTCCCATTTCAATATAGCCTGATAATTTTTATTCACCTCCTCTGTGTTATCTCTTTGTGGAATCTGGAGTCAACCATTGGCAACCATGTATAAATTATGGGTTTATTTGAGCCAACATAAGGCAAGGAGGCTGCTAATCTGGGAATTCCTGGGTGAGATTCCCCAGTTTGAGAAAGCCCAGATCACATTGGCACCCTGCCTTAGCTCACAGCCCTTGTTTCAAATGTAGCCACCAGGAGATGGGCATAACCTACCCAGCCCCAAACAACCTGTTTTCCCAACTCTTATTCTGTTTCATCAAGAAACCTGCCACACTGAAACCTTTTGATGTATTTTCCCTTAAGTAAAGGATTGGGGCCTTTTTCGATTGTTCACTTCCAGTTCCTATGAGAGCTGGAAGTTCCAACAGGCCAACTACTTATCAAGTTAGTTAAATCTAACTTCTGTCTTTTATTCCTTACTGATTATTTTCAGACTTAATTTTCCCAGCAGGTTCAGACCTCCAAGCAGGAATCAGCTCTCCCGGGCAGCTGTGACCCTGGCAGTCCACTTCTAGTTTCCTCTTCACCAGCTTGTGCTTTGGTTTTGTTTCCTCCACTTCTTCAGGATGTCTGTGCTGCAGGTGGCATCCTGGGTGCATCATTCTTATTTTCAATACTTTAGCAGTGTTTTCCCAATATCTTCTGTCATCCTAGTACAAATATACACACAGACAATATATTTTTAATTGAAATCTAATTGGATATGCACTTCATTCTCCTGCTGTTTTTTCTTAATTTATTATAGATATATGACCCCAGCAAAAATATATCTTGGATCATATTTTAAAGCCTAAGTGTGCATAGAGTAACTCATTTTGAAAATGATCACATGCTTGCCCTGTTTCTTTCATCTCTGCATGGTTGGCTGGTCCTAGAGTACTAGCTCTATCCAAGCTCTGGAGCTTCATCTCCAAACCCTCCCTCATATGTTGGGTATGTCTAGGCTGCACTCACCCACCCTACCCCCTGCACCCTGGACAATGCCGTCCCTTGCTTGTGTCAGACCCCTTTTTAGACAGCATCCTTGATTTCTAGACAGCAGCATGTACCTCAGCAAACCAGGGATCTACCCACAGGGTGGTTCTTTGCCTGGCCCACAGCTGAGTGCATGGCTGTTTAAGCAGTGCCAAATCTGGTCAGCTCTATCTAAACCCCCAGCTTGTATGTCTTAGAGATGTTAATAAACATAAATCATGCCCTCATCATTATTTTAAGATGAATAAACTCTTACTATTTATCCCATAGTTTATATCCAAAGGAAAAAAAAAAACTTTACATGATTTAAATACAGTACAATTTCTCTGAGCAAGCAGGAAAAAAAATCAGAAAACAATAACTGAAATGATTGGATTACCTGGCAGCCCTCACAATCAAACAATGTCCAAGGAACTAGTGTGTGCAGTGTCATGTGGCAGTATTTATGAGATGAATGAGGCACAAAACTCATTGCTCACCAAGACAACTTAGCTCATTACAACTCTGCAATGGACAAGCTTAGCTGTGTTCGTTGCCTGAGTCTTCACTATTCCTTTCAAGAAACTAGGCTTTCAGCTTTGTCAAACTACTAAATTATATTTTAGTTTTCACCAAGGACTAAATTGTAAAGGCATTCTCAGGCTAAACCTAAATTAATATTGTTAATACAACTGGCAAGAAATAAAAAAGTGGCATATTTAATTTTCACAAATTAATTTATAAAAATTATAGTTAAAGATTGTTAATACTTTATAAGACTTAAAATATATTGAATCAAATAAAATGAAGTTGGTAATAACTGAAATATTATCAACTCGGATTTGAGTATAAGAAGCAAACAATAAGATTGCTTCTTAAAGTCTTATAAGAAGTATGGGAGGGAACTTGACTAGATAAATAGTTCTTGGACTTCTATTTCAGGACATCCTCCATCAAAAAAATGATACATGCAAAAAAGAAGGGTAGTACATTTGAAACTCAATATCTAAATGAGCATATTCGCAAATTCAAGGTATCCTAGTACAACTTTATCACAAAAGACACTTATTCTGCATAGGTATGTACAGAATATCTTATGCTATTAAAATAACTAAAAGGTTCAGACACAACAAAGAAATCATGAGCATCTTTTCAGAAAAAGTATGTTCTCCAGCTTTGAACCTCTTTGATATTCTTGTACCAGTTGACCATAAAAAGAAAGTAGTGATTTTTATCACAGTAATGGTAAGTGATGAATGTAACATGACCATTTGCCAAACTCACTCACAGGACATGCTCTGGGCACTAGTTTAAGAGTTCTAGAGACACTGAGAGGTGATTATATTGATTGTGTAAATTAAATGAATATGTTCTACATCTGATGTTAGCATGAGAATCCCTGTAATAGTAAAATGATAATCACTATTATAAAGAGTCAGGAAAAGACCATAATTTCTCACTCTATTGTCCTTCAGTAAGTATGAGGAATTGAGTATTATTCACATTCACAACAAAGTTACTAAAAATATATAAAAAACATGGATTTTGGTTTTAAATATACAGTCATATCAATTTTCCCTTAAAAATTCCCTTCATTCTTTCATTCAACTTGGTAACATTATTTAGCTGTTTCAAGTTTAGGCAGAAAATTTTTAGGCTCAGTCATTTCATTTGAAAACACTTGGAGTATTCATACTGGAAATTATAAACTCTTCTATTGGGTATGTATATTATTGATATGTGTTAGAGGCTTGTTTCCTCTCTCTGTTGTCATTGGTAAGTGGAGAATTGTAGGAGTGAGGGCCTCCTAATTTGAGGATGTGAGGTCACTGGAGGTGTGCCCTTGAAGGGTATATTAGGACCACAGTCCCATTCCCTTTGTCTTCCTGTTTATTTCCTTCCTAGACACCACTCTGTGAGCCATTTTCCTCTCACTTGTGCTCCCCATTATATTTTGCCCAGCTACAAGCCATAAGAGATGGAGCCATGTGACCATGGACTGATAGACAAGGCTTATATATTGATAAGGTTCGATTGTTTTCTCTTTCGTGTATTGTTCTTATATTAGGATTTATGCTTTCACAGACTTTCATGATGATTAGCTATCTTTCTTTCAGTTCTTGATGAAAGACTTCCTTAATTATCTTTTGTAAGGCAGGTCTGTTGGTCATAAATGTGAAGCAGCTAAGGTTAAGCATTTAGTTACACTAGTAGCACATGATATTCAGTACTTTTACTATGCAAAATAAGTGTCATCTGTGATCAAATTTAACTAAAATACCTTGTATTTCTAGGTAAATAGATATTGAGTTTCAAATATACTACACTGTCTTTTGTATGTATCATAATTTATTACGTAGGAATCCTGAAACAGAAGTGCAAAACTATTTATCAGTGTGAAATTCCTTTTTGCATATCTTATCATTTCTTTCCTTCCCCACAGCACCACCCTCATTTTACAGAATCCACCAACTGAGGTTTTATTTTGGAAAAGACATATATTTTTTTTAGACTGAGAGCATGGGCACCAGAGGGTACCCCAGGTATTTTCCTCCAGCAGTGGGCTGAGGGCTAGGGCTGGGCCTCAGGTGGGTCTCTTAGTCCCCATTCTTCCCTGTAGAGCTGCCCCCACAGCTGACCAACCCTCAGGAGAGTGCAAAGTCTACCTCCTTCCTTGGAAACCTGTAGGTTCTGCCCTGTTGCAATGGTGAGCTGAAATAATGCAGTAGAACAGAATCCTAATTACTAGAGTGGTTTGGCCACAAGAAGGCAGATGATGGGCAAGGACTTTTTCCAGGGAAGTTCCCCTTAGCAAACCAGGGACCTACCCAGACAGTGGTTCTGTGCCTGACTCACAACTGAGTAGGGGGCTATTTAAGCAGTGCTCACTCTGGTCAGCTCTACATACATACCTAGTCTGTATATGTTACAAAATGAAAATAGATTATGAACATAAATCACATCCTTATAATTATTTTTAATATTTAAAGGAGAACAGATATCTGGACCAGACTTCCATGGGACACTGATCTGGAAACTTTCACATACCAATTTAAAATTGTGGCTGATGAACACTCTCATGTCTGCAAGGTTTGAGTAGACAGCAAGGAAGATCAGGTGGGCAAAGCTGAAGGATGAAATCTCCAAGAAAGAATCCAGAGCAAATGCCAGAAATAAAATAGCCTGGAACATAAATGAAGAATGCCTTCAATGCAGTCACTATTGGGCTGCCCACAGATAGACAAGAAATAAGGAGCTTGATATTGTTAATAGGAAATGGTGAAATTTAAATTGAAAATAAATGAGAATGGTAAAGCAAACAGCATATCAAAGTACTTAGGACAATTGCACAAAATAAGCATTTGCAATGGTACGATGGGAAACCTAGAGGAAAAGAGAGAATGGTCTCAAAATATTTCAAGTAAGAAGCACTAACATCAAGCCGGGCATGGTGGTGCAAGCCTGTAATCCCAACACTTTGAGAGGCTGACACAGGAGAACTGCGAGTTCAAAGCCAGCCTCAGCAATGATGAGGTGCTAAGCAACTCAGTGAGACCCTGTCTCTACATAAAACACAAAATAATAGGGCTGGAGATGTGGCTCAGTGGTCGAGTACCCCTGAGTTCAATCCCCAGTACCAAAAAAAAAAATGCACTAACATCATTCCAACATTAATGATAGATTATGGAATCTCAGAGAACATCATGCAGAATAAATATAAAAACAAATCATATACATGTTATTCATAATCAAGATCATGAATAAGAGTGAATGAAGAGAATTCTGAAGCTAAAAAATACACATCATTTTTAGGGAAAAAATCACATCGAATGCACATCAAATCATGAATATAAATGCTACTGATGAATTCAGAGTAATTATACTTCTAATATTAAGGATTGTCCCTTCTGTATTTTAGGTACCAATAAGTATGCTCTAAGCTTTCACATCAGATGCCAAGAGTTTCCATTTTTATTTTATGTTAGATCACCTTACACTGTTAATGAGGTTATAAGGTGATTATTTGGGACAAAATCCAACAGATTTTGTGAATTCACAATTGATGAAGATACAGGACCTAATATAAATACAGATCTGCGGATCTTCCTGATCTGCGGATTAACCATTCCTCAAATTTACCTTAGTGCCAAAACCCTAAGCATGCAGTGGAAAAGTTATCCTTTGAATTATACACTGTTTTTTTCTCAAACTAGCCCTATGTGGGTCCTCGCAGTCTTGCAATGTTGGGCAGCAAGAGTGAGTCAAGCTTCCAGCCAGCCCCTGACTCACAAGGGAAGAATGCACATTACCCTTAGAATTTTTTTCATGTCTCAAGGGTTTATCAGAAAGTAACCCCTCCAGAGGTACCTGCCCTTTTGGTTTTGAATTATACTCAGATATAAAAGAACTGTGATGCTTAGTATGGCACCAGATCTTTCTAAATTTCTTATTATATTTATAGGATTTTTGCATGAAAATAGATTTAAAGACTTTAGTAAATATTGTATAATTTCATGCAAGGTCAATTGGTAGAAATCATGGAGCATTTTTTCAGGATTGGTGCTCTTCCACAGGCATCCTGGACCTTGCTCAGGAGCATCCTCAGCAGTGGCTTTTCTCCATGCTCAGTCTAGGCCAAGGAGCTTGTAGTTAGCTTGGAGCTGCACCAGTCTGTGGATGCCATGACTGACTGTGGCTGTTGTCTGCAGAAGTGATTTAGGGGCATGGCTGCAGATGTTGTAAACTCAGGCTCCTTTCATCCTGGGAGCTCCCCATGCCACCTTCTTCCATCTGTTTCTTGTTTTCATCCTTCTGCTTCCAGGGCTGGGAGTGTGGCCCAGTTGATGCCAGCAACTCTGCAGGACACTATAGCTCTATATTTAGTAAGTGGCTGGACCCCAGTTCCACTCCATGATGCTCAGCCCCTATGCCTCCCATTTCTTCATGGTTCCTCATGGACCTTCAGGACCCAGGATCACTGTACCTGCCAGTGGTGGGGTGCCCTGTCAAGCTAGAAGGACTTATTGCTCCTTAGTGAGTTTGACAGGCCACAACTTATAGCAAACTGCTGGAGTCCAGCAGAGTATCATGGTGAGCTCCTTTGCATCTGAGTATCAAAGGAGATCTACTAGACCCACAAGAAACCCTGTACAGCTTGACACTTGCTGCTTATGATGGCATGCCCACTGCCTGGCAGCTCTGTACATTCTGTAGCCCAACCAGTGACAGCCCAATGGAGGCCAGTCCCCTTCTAGGTGCCCAACAGCACCCTGTGTTTCAACAGCACCCTGTGCTCCTTCAGATACAGCTGGACTGCTGTATCTGAAGGAGCACACAGCACGTCTCCCAACCCTGCAGGTGGTGCAGGGGCACATCCTGCCTGTTCCTAGAACTCACCCGAGAGGCCCCCATATAGCAGCAGAAATAGCATGACCTGTGGTAGGGCTACAGACCCTGGCTTCCCAATTCCACCAGCATGCATGCCTTCGTGCTTCCCCTAAAAGCCCAGCCCTCCCATGGGCAAGGGCACAGCATGGGAATCTGGGCACTACACTGAAGTGAGTAGTAAAAAGTAGCTGAGAGCACCAGTACAGCTTACTATGAGTGTAGGGGCTGCTGATTGGGGCATAACACCATCACTACTACTAGCAACACCCAAGTCTTTACTCATCCTACATGGATGAGTGTTCACCACTGATGCCTGACTGGCAATGGACCCTTGGAAACTCTGGTGCTGCACACCCTGAAGGGCCAAGCAAGAGCCCTCCTCCAAGTGCCTCTGGGTCCAACTACAAACCCACTGGAGGACCTGCCAGAAAGCACCAAGTGCATGAACTGCAGATCCATCCAGACACCTTTGTGGTGGCAGGAGGGCACTGGCCACTACTTGTTCAAAGCCTACTGCCTTTACAGTAAGATGAATGACTTCATCCTGCCCTTCAAGTAGAAGAAGCATGTGTCTACTCCCCAGTGGCTAAGACTCTCCTGTGTCAACTGGAACACCCAGTACAAACTTATGGTGCAGAAATGCTGAGGGCGAACCTGTGTGCAATGCTTATGGACTCTACCAGAAACTCCATGGAGTGTCTTGACCTCTTCCTATGAAAAAAACCAGGGAATTCACACCAAGAAACCAAAACTTAAAATAAAGTAAGTCAAAGACTTGTTCTTCTAATAGCAATGGCTCAGTTTTTATGATCCAACTTCCACCTCTTCTAACTCAGAGGATTACAGAAATTACTTCCCCTCCAACACATCCAACAGCCTCAGGGGCAGGAGCCCCAGTGAGGTCTTCTGAGGAGAGGGCACCAACTCTGAATATAGCAAGCTCAAGTATTCTGGTCAAATGGGCTCTACATAGGCTTCAGTCTTGCTTTGCTGGCTGAAGTCACATGATCAGTGGAACAGGATTCCTATTGTGCTCTGGCCCTGGCCTCAGCCCTTGTTACCAGGAGGTGGGGAGGGCCTCACGTAAGAAGGCCTTGCACCTCTTGTGTCTGAATTGGCCCAGCAGGCCATACTGTGTTGATGGTGCAGTCAGAACATCCAACCTATGTGTGATTTCCTAAGGAGGCTTGTTAAAGAGTAAAAGAAGATGAAGCTCCTCCAAAAAGGGCCAGTGCAGTGAAAACATGGCCTGCTCCATTGGGCCAGGGCCATTTCCAGCCAGCCTGCCACTGGGTGGGCTCCTGAACTGCTTGCAGAAACTGGGACTAGGACCAGGGCCAACTTGCTAAGGAAGATGGAGAGAGATTCTTTCAAACAAGGTTTTATGTGAATTGCCCCAAATCATGTGTTTCTTCTGATCAATTTTGGTTATTCCATAATTTCTGCATACCTGTTCCATATGCACATTTCAAAAGCATTCATGGAAATGACCATTGGAAGCCATTTGGCACACAACCTGCAGACTGAGTAACTTCCTGGATCTCTTGTCAAAATATTGTTCAGGTTGCAGGGCTGAGTAGTAACTACAACAGACACTGTGACTGATGTTTCTCAATGTTCATCTTACCTGACTGATCTAAGATCAGTTGGAATTTGTACACAGGTTAGCAAGTAAGATTTTTTTCTTCCATGTATGCAATATATATTTTAAAAAGTTTAATTTGTGTTGCAACAATCAGTATTATATCATTTGCATAAGATTAAATTGCATTTTTATAATGAATGTAAACCTTACATCTTAATGTTACTTACAAATACGTTAAAAGAATGTGAACTTAGAACTTCTTATGCTTCTTTTACATTTACATTTCATTTCTATAATCTCAATTGTTTAAGAAAATTATTTCAAGAAAATTCTTTTTTTTTTTTGGAAAAATTTTCTTTTTCTAATGTTAAGGATTTTTATACAAGAATGCCAATATATGCCCTTTCTTTTACTGCTGGATATATTCAGGAAAAATAGCAACAAAACTTTACTACATAACAAAGAGCATTTGTAAATATTCTAAGCATCTGTAAACACTCTGATGTAGTCTGTATAGTGTGACTACCCCACAAAGTGGTTTACATTAATGTTTTTTAAAAATGAGGTGTCCTATGGAAAACTATTTCACCAGAATTTTAAAAATAAAAGAGTATTATTTTGTTTTCTGACAAAAATGATATGCAATTTTTGTTTGGTAATCTCTTTTTTGTCACCAAAACATCTAACAAGAACATCTTAGAGGAGGAAGGATATTTTCACAATTTCACAGGTTTTAGTCCGTGGTCAGTTGGCACCATTGTTCTGGGCCCATGCAGAGGCAGAATATCATGGTCAAAGCGCATGACAGGAAAGCTGCCCTGTCCCATATCACCAGGAAAGCAGAGAGACAGAGCAAGCTCCCAGCCACAAAATATAACCCTTAAAGTCATGCCCCCATTGACCTCCTTCCTGCAGACTCACATCACCTGTTGGCAGTCACCATCTAGTACTTCAGTCCTCTCAAATCACCCTCTCAAAGCCATCAGTATTAGTGCACTGTATGGTCACAGCACTCAAACTAATTTCTTCACCCTGAGCATTCCTGCATTGTCTCCCATGAGCTTTGGGGGACAACTCATACCCAAAGCATGACACATTTTGTTTGCCAAACACCAAGTAGGATTTGGTCAGTATCTAAGTTGGTTGATCATAACCAAATCAGAGAGGGTATAATTCTATCCATCCTGTGGCCTGGTGAAACTCCTTTCTAGTATTCCTATGGAAGCTCCATCCAACCCATCTAGCACACCAATGAATTTGATAATATATACAACCAATTAGGTCCCATTTCATGTTCCACTTCCTAGGCAGTAGCATCAAGCACCAAAGCTTATTGAATGCAGTAGTTGTTTCTGTGGCCACTGGAGTCTTTGAAGTGCAGCTGCATTTTCAGATGATGCTTCTCTAACTACAAGAGTTGCTTGCTGTTCAAAACTCCACAAGGCTTTTATCAACCAGCTCTGGAGCCCTCCCGAGACCCACAATGCAACAGACAGCAATGAAAAGCCAGGTGCTTCATGAAAGTTAATTTTTCAAAGACTTAACAAGTCAAAAATTATCTGGTTGGAGGGTGGTGCAACATCATTAAAAGGCCAATCAAACACATGGATGCTTTCTTTCTCCACAAGAAGAGTGTCTAGAGTGGCTCAACATACTCTTACTCTTGGGGAAACTCCGAAACTCTTAAATTCTTCTGCAAAAATTCACCTACATTTGCATTGACAGAATTGTGTATAGTAAGGAATCTTACTACTTACACATGACATTCTTTGGAGCAAAGGTAGTCTCTTCAACCAATGGTGCTGGGAAACCTGGAAATTCAGATGTAGAAAAATGAAGTTAAACCCCTATCTTTCACCCTGCTCAAAACTCAAATCAAAATGGATCAAAGATTTAGGCACTAGAAAAGAGACCCTGCGCCTAATAGAAGAAAACAGTCCTATGTGGGCCGATGAATTGACTTCCCTACCAAGACTCCTAATGTCCAAGATGTAAAATCAAGAATCAATAAATTTGATGGCTTCAAAATAAAACTTCTCCTCAGGAAAGGAAACAATCAATACATAAAGAGAGAGCCTACAAAATGGGAGAAAATCATTAGCACATGAACCTCAGATAGAGCATTAATATACAGAACACATAAAAAACTAAAAAACTCAACACCAAAAAAATAAAAACCCAACAAATAAGTGGTCTAAGGAACTGAACACACACTTGATGGAAAAAAATACAATCATTCAACAAATACATGGAAAAATGTTTAACATCTCTAGCAATTAAAGAAATACAAATCAAAACTAATCTAATATTTCATCTCACTCCAGTCAGAACGGCAATTATCAAGAGTATAAGCCACAGTTAAAGTTGGTGAGGATGTGGGGGAAAAGATACACTCA
>CM053403.1:112496664-112532346 GCA_028644305.1 Xerus rutilus
TCATTGTTCTCTTCATACTCATTCTCTGAGTTTTATTCAGTATAGTGTTATATGACCCCGTCCTCAGAGATAAGGAAACTATTCCACTTTTCTACTGTTCTGTATGAGACACAGTAGAGTCATGTAAAACATAGTGGACTTCTTTTCTCTGTGCCATAATCTCTGAATTCCTGCCATACTCTCTGGAGGACACAAGCAAAGCTATTAAAATACATCCTCTAAAGGTTACTCAATCAGGTCATTACAATATGAGATTCTATCTTTAAATGATATTAGTAGGCAAATTGAAAATAGATAATCACATACATTTTTGGGAAAGACATGAAAATGGAATTAGGCTTTTTCGGATAAGGTTTTGTGGTGGCTCTGCCATGTACTAGATGAATGATCTTAGATGAATTAATGAAATACATATATGCCTTGGTTCCCCTATTTGTAAAAGAATAATTTTAATAGTAGGCATACTTGGGTCTGGGCATAGTGGTGCATGACTCTAATCCTAGAGGCTCAGAAGACTGAGGCAAGAGGATTGCAAGTTTAAAGTCTGCCTCAGCAACTTAGCCAGGTCCTAAGCAATGTAGCGAGACCATGTCTGAAAATAAAAAAGGGCTGGGGATGTGGTTAGTGGTTAAGCAATCCAGGATTCAATCCCAGGTTACCCCCTCACAAAAACAATCATACTTAGGGCTCCGGTTATAGATCATGGTACAGCACTCACCTAGTATTCAGAAGACCCTGAGTTTAAAGACCCAGTACCACAAAAATTAATTAATTAATTAATTAATTAAAAAATAATTTAGCCAAGCCAGGCCCATTGGCACACACCTGTAATCCCAGTGGCTCTAAAGCCTCAGGCAGGAGGATTGCAAGTTGAAATCCAGCCTCAGCAATTTAGTAAAGTCCTAAAGCAAATTAGCAAGACCCCATCTCTAAATAAAATATTGGAAAATCTTGGGAATATGGCTCAGTGTTAAAATACCAGTACAAAAAAAAAGTAAATTACCCCGAACCATTTTTTTTTAAATTACCTATCTCATAGGGATATCACAAAGATTAGATATTTAAAAGGTAATTGGAATGGTACCTGGCTTTTATAAACAATATTTTTATTATAAATATTATTTTACATAACAGTTGCTCTCTCTTTAATTTTTTTAATTTTTTTTTTAGCTGTAGATGAACACAATACCTTTATGTATTTTGTGTGGTGCTGAGGATCGAACCCAGTGCCTCACACTTGCGAGTCAAGTGCTCAGTCACTGAGCCATAACCCCAGTCCCTGCTCTCTCTTTAGTATTCGCTCCTATAGACTTACTAAATGTATGCACCACAATTAGCAAAAGGATATTCTCTGCAACATGGTAAAGAAAAACTAAAACTATCTTAAATGTCAAACAGTAAGAGAATGGTAATTTAGTAAGTTAATACACTAATATATTATAGTTTTTTTTAAGTGAGGCAGAGAAACATACTAATATGAAATAGATCACAAAATATCCTAGTTAGGTAAAAAAAAAAAAAACAAGCAGTTTATAGGTATTATTCATTCTTATGTAAACACCAAGCAGTCTAAAGCTTACAGACCTGATACTAGTAGTTACATAAGTAGTTGAATGACTTTAACTATAGAAGGGAAGGAAAGATTGTAAATTCTGATCCTGACCTTTTCACAAAATTAACATCAAGTACTAAAGTAGGTTCTGTGCTCCTCAGCTATAGCAGAGGTAGTTGGAGTAGATTCATGCTAGTGAGTACCTTTGTTGAACCCACGACGCAAAGAAAGGACTACCACTCCAATTTTAAATCAAATTAAGCAAGCTTATATTGTGCACACAAATTAGCTGTACAGCAGCTATCCCCTTCAAACAGTGAGGGCAGCCACTTTGTCCAGAAGCAGGGAGGTTTTTATAACAGAGAATTATAAAGGCAGGTATCTTAGGAATTTACAACTGACAGGATTCTGGCAAGTGCAATACAGAAGCAGATAGCAAATCAATGATTTACATAGCTTAACCTCTTTACATAAGGGAGTAAACGCAGGTTCCAGCATGGGGGTGCCACTGAGATTTTCAGAAGGGTAGTTACCTAATCAAAGCCAAACATGGTCCAAGCAAGTAAAACAAAAAATAAACCTTTATGACCTCTTGTTGAAATGGCTTTCAATCTTAAGATAGAATTAGGCTGGGTTCATCACCTTGTCTGTGCAGTTGCACTCAAATGTGTTCTTTTTCCAAACTCTCTACTAAGTTGAATGCTTAGTAATCCTAGCTTCTCTTTATTTGATTCTAAAGTAGTCTCAGTGCCTTGACCTTTGCCTGATTCATTTCATTTAGGTTTGGTGACCATTTTTGGTGATTTTCTCCCCTTTTTGTACCTCTTTCAGTTTTACTAAAACTTTTAGGATAAAATGTATTATTCAGAATAAAAGCCCTCCTAATAATTTGCACTCTGTTGTAGGAAGAAGAAGCAAAAAGTGGCAGTACATAACACTATCAAAATATTCTAATCCCAGTCTGGATTAATTTATTATTAAGTTCTTTTTAAAAAAATAAATGGGCTTCAATAGTCCAAATTTAATTATGTCATCTGAAGTGAACACTTTTATAAAACCATCCCTGGAAGCAATTAACTCTGATGTTTTTGTTTCTTAGCTGACTTTAGTTTTTGTGCTCAGATCACTCCTGAGCAGACGAAATGCACCACCATGATTGGAACTCCTTACTGGATTGCACCAGAAATGGTCACACAAAAGGCTTATGGCCCTAAAGTTGATATATGGTCTCTGGACATTATGGCTATTGAGATGCTTGAAGGAGAATCTCCATACATCAAGGAAGATCCCTCAAGGGTAAGAGCAGTTTAATACCAGCTTCACTGTAAGAAAAATACATTTCCTTAAAGTGCAGTGAAAACTTCCTTGTGTTGTTCATTGGCCAAGAATTTAGAATCAACACTTAACAAAACCTAACCTCTGCTCTTACTTTGTACCTACAAATCACACTGCTTCTGACTGATAGAGCTGAAAATGTTAGCTAAAGGGTATAGATTTTTATTCGTATGCTGAATAGTTTCTTGTTTGGGGTATAAGTAAGAATATACACACCCTTTTACATCATTGAAGTACCCTAGTTAGATGCCTATTTCTACACAGTTAAGATACTTTTCTTACAGACTTAAGTACCCTGGATATAGAGATGAGGTTATTAACTTTGAACTTCAGCCTCCAAACCCCAAGGTCCAGAAAGGAAAGCAAGATTATTCCTCTGAGAAAGCTGTGTGACTGATAGTGTTCAAGCCCATTTTCAAACAGAGTAGGTTTTGAACCAGTAAATATTCTTTCATTTGAGGTGAAGAATTTCAAGCATCCTCCCATCTCCTTTTCAATTACCATATGTGGCCAAACATCATTAGTGATTAAGGAAATACAAATCAAAATCACAGGACACCACTTTACAACTAATGTCAGACAAATAATAAGTGCTGGTGAGAATGTGGAAAAATTGGAATTGCTGGTCAGGCACAGTGGTGCACACCTGTAATCACAGGGACTTGGAAGGCTGAGGTAGGAGGATTGCAAGTTAGAGGCCAGTCTTGGCAACTTTACAAAACTCTATCTCAAAATTAAAAAGGCTGTAGAGGTAGCTTAGAGGAAGAAAGAACACTCCTGAGTTCAATTCCTAGTACTACAACAACAAAAATGAAAAAAAGATTGGAAGCCTCATATATTGGTGGTAGGGATGTAAAATGTCACACTGTTTTAGAAATAATTCGACAGTTCCTCAGAAAGTTAATATTGACTTATCATATGACCTAGCAATTCCATTACTAGGTATATATACAAGAGAATTAAATGCATATGTCCATGGGGTGGGAGATGTAGCTCAATAGTAGAGTGCCTAGCATGTACAAGGCCCTGCATTCAGTCCACAACACTGCCAATAGAAAAAGGCAACAAAAGCACATGCCCACACAAAACTTGCACAACGTGTTCATAGCAGTATTATTTAGAATAGAAAAAAGTGGAAACAACCCAAGTGTCTGTCACCTGATGAACATTGGAATATTATTTGGCCACAAAGGGCAAGGAAGTAATGATACATGTACAACATTGACACTGTCATGCTTTGCGGGGATTCTGACCATTTATCTAAGATGAGGAATTCTGGTTTTTACTCTAAGATGGGGAAACCATTGGAAAGTTTTGAGGAGAGGTGTGAAATGACCTTATTTAAATTGTAAGATGCTCACTGTGGTCACTTTGTTAAGAAGAAATTCTCAAGAAGGCAAAGGCAGAAACAGGAAGACCCAAGCTGTTGCAATAATTCAGGCAAAAAATGTCTGTAATGTAAACAAGAATGATATCAGTGGGGTTGATTAAAAAATAGATTCTATTTTGAAAGGAGAGTCTATGTAAAAGAAGAGTTGAGGATACTTCCAAGAGTTTAGCCTAAGCAATAGGAATGATAAAATTTAAATTTACCTTAGTTGAGGTGGGAAGAACTGCAGGAACACTGCAGGGGTTGGGATGCTAACTGGGAGTTTAGTTGACATATGAAAATTAAACACTGCTTCAGTTCCACCTAACAAAACTTACAAATAAGACCCAAGTAGCTTAAAACTCCATCCAGAAAAAAAGCTTAAGAATATTTATAGGGCCACAACCATGGTTATGCTGATGCCTCAGAAGAGGCTTGTCTTCAGCATCCTCTGCTGTGAATCTGGTTGGACCCCAGTGAAACCAGCTAAATCCCATATGTCATCAACTAACAGTAGATCCAGAAGGTAAAGATGGGCTGGTCATCCACGAGCTTCTAACTGTCAATTCCCAGGCTAAATCTAGAAAAACACCTTGGCCTGCAGGAAGGGGAGTCCTATGGGAATAGGTTAGAAAAGGTAACCTGGATGAGAAGGTGACAATTGTGCACCAGCTGCTCACCAGATAACATGAATCTAAGGAGATTGCCACTTGTATCAGAGCCTGTACCTGAAGATAAAGGAACATGGCTAAAAACAAAGCAGGTTCTCATGGAACATGTCCACAAGCTGAAGGCAGACAAGACCTGTGAAAATCTTAACTGACCTGGTTGAGGCCCATGGGTCTAAAACCAGGAAGCCCACAAGCTT
Source organism: Xerus rutilus (assembly GCA_028644305.1). Classification (NCBI taxonomy): domain Eukaryota; kingdom Metazoa; phylum Chordata; class Mammalia; order Rodentia; family Sciuridae; genus Xerus; species Xerus rutilus. Next base: position 112,501,789 of record CM053403.1, read on the forward strand.
TGTGAAGAGCACCTCCAGGCCAAGAAAGGAGAAGGAGATCAAGACTGTCCAAAGGTGAAGAGACCCAAAACAAAACTCTAGTTCCTGTGTGGCCTCCATGGTTACATAGATTAGTCATTCAAATAAAAGAAGCCTTATCTGCCTGGAAAAAAGTAAGAGAATATTTATTTGAATCTAGAAGTGGCCAGAACCAAACAAACACCCAGGGATCCAGTCAACATTTTAACAGACAGGCAAAGGAGTAGGAAAATGGAGTCCATCATAAGGAGAAAATATTCAGCTGAAACCAACTCAGAACTGACAAAGATAAAAGAATTTACACACAAGGTCATTAAAATAATTTTTATAATTATGTTCCAGGTATTAAAAATCAGACATTTGGAAGGCATATTTTTAAAAGACCCAAATTAAACTTACTTATGTGTTGTGGTTTGGATATGAAGTGTCCCTGAAAAGCTCCTGTGTTAATACAGAAATATTTGTAAGTGAAATGATAGGATTTTGAGAGCCATAAGCTAATCAGTCTATCCTAGTTTGAATGGACTAGACGGTAGCAGTAGGAGTGTGGCTGGAGGAGATATGCCACTGGAGGCTGCCCTCGAAGGGCTTGATTTCCTTGTACCCCTTTTTCTCTTTCTTTCTCTCTGTGCTTTCTGGCCACCTTGAGAAGAACTGCACTCCTCTACCATGCCCCTCTGCCATGATGTTCTGCTTCACCCTGAGCCCAGAGCAATGGAATCAGTGCACCATGGAATAAACCTCTGCAACTGTGAGCCAAAATACCTGTTCCTCTAAGTTTTTCTTGTCTAGTATTTTGGTCACAGTGACACAAATCTGACTGACACATTATGGAAACTATAACATTTGAGATTAGATTAATGATAGATTATTGTAGCAGTAGAAACTACCACAGTGAAACATAAAAGTAGAAGGGAAAAATTTTTTAAGTGAAATAGAACCAGTGATCTGTGAGACAGATTCAAGTGTTTTAATAATGTGTAATGAAGTATGGGAAGAAAAAAATCAACCCAGAAATCCGTATTTTAAAAGCTAAGTAACAGCTTTCTCATACACATTAAAGTTGAAAGTATTTGCCTATCTGAATAAATACATAAGTTTTTGTTATATAAATACCTTTAAATATAAAAATGTTTAAATAAAAGTAATAACAGTGGAAGCAGGAGATATGCATATGTAAAATGACAATAAAAGTATCAAAGTCAAGAAGAAGAATCCTAAGATTCTTGTCCTGTGCAACGTGGTGTATCAAGACATGGTAGAGTGTGATCACTGAAAGATGCAAACACTAAGTAATAAAAGACAGACTTGTACCTAATACGTAAGGAATAATAATAAAAAAGTGAAAAATACTGGATGAGAGATGTAGCAACAAGAGTGCTCATTCATTGCTATTGGGATGCTCCTCTCCAGAAGATAACTTTTTCAGTTTCCCACAAAACTAAACATGACCTTATCACATAATCCAGCAATGTGTTCCTAGGTATTTATCCCAATGCATTGAAACATGTCCACACAAAATCCTATATGCAATTTTTATAGCATCTTGATTCATAATTGCCAAATCTGTAACCAAGATGTATTTCAAAAAGTGAATGTAAGGGTTGTGCATACCTCAGTGGTAGAGCACATGCCTAGCACGCTGATGCCCTGGGTTCATCCCCAGCACCACAAAATCAATGAAAGAAATCAAATGTATATATTACATCTATTCAACAAAATATTGTTAATTGATAAAAACTGAGATAGCAGAACACCAAGAGACATGAAAGAACTTTATCTTACCTACTTATTTATTAAAGGGAAGGAACATGGAAAGTTGACTACATGCCTATGACGTGGGCATATTAGACTGTGAAAGATCTTTAAATGCATATTGCTCAGTGAAGAACTTTGGCCTAACAAGGCAAGATGCTGTACAATTTCAAATATAGTGTGTGGGCTGGAAGTGTTTGCCTAGTGTGAATGAGACCATGAGTTCTATTTCACCACCACAAAAAATGCAAAATAGAAATAAGTTTAGGACATCTCAAGTAGGAAGAGTTTAAAAAAATATCAGTGATTGCAGGGATTCAGAGGCGTGGAGAGGATGAATAGTAGGTTTTTAGGGCAGTGCATTAATTCAGTATGATATTATAATGATAGATACATGAGAATATTCATTTTTCAAATCCCACAGAATTATATAATAAAATACAAAGAGTGAACTCTATTGTAAAGTGTATATTTTAGATTAATAGAAGTATATCTGTATTTGTTTATTTGTGGTAGAGTGTTTGCCTAGCACGCACGTGTCCCCAATATTTAAGCCCCAGCACCACAAAAAGTAACAAATGTATTTATATATAAATATATACACACATATATATCATTTATAATAAGTATACTGCACTGTAATGCAAGATATTAATAATAAAATATTAGAGCATAATATGAGAACATTTTAGGATCCACCTTTTAAGATCAAGTATGCATTTGGAAAATGCATTTGCAAGGCTATATAGTTGTCTTTTCAATTTTAAAGAAAGTCAGCAAGATCCATTAAAGTGTTCCTCCTGTCTGTCCTGTCTCACAAGACAACTCAGCAATGGTCTCTATTGTCTACTTAATTTTAAAACCTAAAACTTCTACTAAGACCCATTAATTAGAAATAATTTTATTTTTAGACATTTAAAGGTATTAATCAAAAATTAAAGAATACAAATATTTTCTAAATAGGATTGGTTAAATTATAAAAATACCCATATCAAGGCACTGTTCAATTTAGCCATTAAAATAATTTTATGATCATTTATTAGGAATGATGAAGCTGGCATATAGCTAGTTAAGGAAAAGAGTTTCAGTAAATTCAAATTGTTTTTAAATGTGACTTTTAAAAAGCTTGCAAATGTTTTCAAGAAGTACACATTGATAGTAGAATTGTCATTTTTCTTTATACATTTATGTATCACGGGTGGGTTTTTTGTTGTTGGTGCTGATTTTGTTTTCTTTAAGCAAATGTATTGCATTTATACTTCAACACAGAAAAGATGAAGCTGCCAGGCCTGGTGGCGCCCACCTATAATCTTAGCTTCTGGAGAGGCTGCGGCATAAAGATCCCAAGTTTGAGGACTGCCTGGGCAACTTAGAGATATTCTGTCTCAAAATAAAATTTAAAAAGGGGTGGACTGTAACTCAGCAGTGGAGCACTTGTTTGCCTAGAATATGCCTGGATTTAATTCCTATATCACCTCCAGAGAGAGAGAGAGAGAGAGAGAGAGAAAAGAAGTAGTAGTAGTAGTAGTAGTAGAAGTAGTGGGAAGAGGAGGAGGAGGAAGAGGAGGAGAAATAAAGAATGGGAAGGAGGGAGGATACAAAATCCAAACAGGTAGCAATAGGGATAACCTCATTTTACACATTTTTTATTTATATAGTGATTGTTTTTGAAGAATTAAGAGGGGCTGGAGGTATCATTCAGTGGTAGAGTGCTTTCCTAGCATGCACAAGGCCTTGGGTTTGATCCCAGCACCACCCACAAAAAAATAGTTTTATAAACATGATTAAGTACATTATAACTTTGTTGAGCTACCTTAAGAATGTCATGAATGCTGTACCCAATGCTTGCACACCTATAATCCCAGTGACTCTGGAGGCTAAAGAAGGAGGATCACAAGTTCAAGGTCAGCCTAAAGAATTTGGTGAGACCCTATCTCAACAATAAAAAGAAGAGTTAAAGATGTAGCTCACTGGTAAAGCAACCCTGGGTTCAACCCTCAATATGCTGCCCCCCTCAAAAAAAGAATGTCACAGATGTTTTATTTTTAGGGCTTATACCTGATTGCAACGAATGGAACTCCAGAAATTCCAAATTCAGAGAAACTTTCTCCAGTATTTCGAGATTTCCTAAATCAATGTTTGGAAATGGATGTTGAGAAAAGAGGTTTAACCAAAGAATTATTACAGGCAAACTTGGAAATGATGCCATTTTTGGAAAATAGTAATTCTTTCTGAATAACCAACAGAAAGTTTTCATTTCACTATTCATTGATCACTGCCACTAAGAGAGCTGCTACATTTTAGGCTTTCATCTGCCAGGAATAAACATTTAATCTTGCAATAGTAAGTTTTTGCATATTATCAAATATTATGTCCATTCAATGCTGGCGAGAGTGTATTTATGGGATATTTAACTGTAGACTTTGGGAAATTACAAAAATTAAAACAACTCTGTCTTCAACTATGAATGTTATATACTGATTATGAGGGGTTTGGCAGGTATTAACATATGTATTGTTTATGTAAATTGTGTTCATAAGGAATCTTCAGGACGTAGTTGAAAGAAAATGTTTTGCTTCTAAATTATGCACTTCTTTGTCCCCTCTTCTTGGCAACACCCATTCCTGAAACTGGCCAAACCATTATCCAGCTTGACACCACATATCCTGGCAGCCAAGGAAGTACTGAAGAGAAGCCGTTAACATCATTCTCGAGGCATGGATATTCTTCCATTTTCTAAAAAGAAAATTTTTTAAAAGTTTAATAAAGTGTTTATTGTTGCAAAAAACATGTAAAGTTTATCATTTTAGCCATGTTAAGTGGACAACTCAGTGGCATTAATTACACTCACAATATTGTACAACCTTCTGTTTCCAGAACAGTTTTGTCACTCCAAACAGAAGCTCTGCCACCATTAAGTGGCATTAATAATTAATTAATGACATAACTCTCATTTATCCTCCTCCACCCCCTGGCTGCCACCACTTATTTTTTTCTTTTTATTTGTTCTAATTAGTTATACATGACAGTAGAATGCACTTTGACACATCATATATAAATGAAGTATAACTTCTCATTTTTCTGGTTGTACATGATGTAGAACCGTATCAGGTCACATAGTCATACATGCACATAGAGTAATAAAGTCTGATTCATTCTACTATTCTTCTTGTCCCCATACCCCCTACCCTCCCTCCTTCATTCTTCTCTGACTAATCCAAAGTAACTTTATTCTTCCATAGCCATCCCCATTATTTTGAATTAGCATCAATAATTCAGAAAACATTCAGTCTTTGGTTTGGGGGATTTGCCTAGTTTGCTTAGCATGATATTCTCCACCTCCATCCATTTACTAGCAGATGCCATCATTTCATTCTTCTTTAAGGCTGAGTAATATTCCATGGTGCATATATTTCATATTTTCTTTATCCATTCATCTGTTGAAGGACATCTAGGTTGTTCCATAACTTGGCTATTGTGAATTGAGCTGCTATAAACACTGATGTGGCTGTATCACAGTAGTATGCCGATTTTAAGTCTTTTGGGGTATAAGCTGAGGAGTAGGATAACTGGGTCCTACACAATCTCCATACTGCTTTCCAGAGGGGTTGCACCAATCTCCATACTGCTTTCCAGAGGGGTTGCACCAATTTGCAGTCCCAACAAGAGGGCATCTTTTTTGATCGCGGCCCTCACCACTTTCTCAAAGCCATGTGTGAAGGGCTGGCTGCACTTTGGAGCTCTGGGAACGTTGTGGCTTACTGGCTTCCTGTAGATCTCTGCAGAATTTCAACCTAGCAGAAAGCCCTCACTCACCTCTCTCTCTCTTTCCTACTGAGGATTCAACCCAGAGGTGCTTAAATACTGGGCCACATTCCCTGTCCTTTCTAATATTTTATTTAAAGACAGGGTCTTGCTGAGTTGCTAAGTGCCTCACTAAGTTGCAGAGGCTTGCTTTGAATTCATGATCCTCCTACCTCAGACTCCTGAGCTGCTGGAATTACAGGTGTGCATCACCACCTCCAGCCTCCTTCATTCCTGTTATGAGACTGTCTATAGGTAATCCTCAACTCACCCAAGAGCACAAAGACATTCTGTGCGTGGATGTCACTCCACATATACCACACTTCAGAATCAGGAGGAGGTAAGACAAGACTATAATAGAGATGATCACAATATTGCATTATTTTTATTTTGCTTTTATTTTTACTATAGGAGGAAAATATGAGAGAGCCAGGTTTATGGAACTAAATTATATTAAATTGAACTGATGAAGACAGCAAGTGTTCTCTGGGGCCACTGCCCTGCCAGGAACATCAAGGGCACATAGGGACATGAGGTCCTCTGCTATGCCAGAACTTGGATTGTAGTGCATGTTGAAGGTGTAGTGCCAGAGGCAGTAGAGGCATCAGGGGAAATACAGTTGTTGTGGCAGCAAAAGGTGGCTGGGTGCTGGCATGGATAGAGTAGAAGGTATTAATAATCTCTGTGCAGTGAGTCACCAAGTTGAGTGTGACTTGCTGTGCATGTCTGGCTGGCCAGGCTGAGCAGAATTTTAGGTCAGGGCTAGAGGTGGATCTGCCAGGTCCCCAAACAGCAAAGAGTTGTAAAAGTTGGAAGCTTCCTGTTGCTACTTGCCAGAAGCATCAAAGAAGGGCTGAGAAGAGTTTTCAGGTTATATAGAAGTCACAAGCTGGTTGGAGATTTTATTGCTGACACTATGCCAACTCTAGCAGACATCTTCTGCCCTGGGCAGAGGTGGGGAAAACTTCCAGTAGAGCCAGGGGAAGACCAAAAAAGAGAGGCAGTGAAGGGGATGTGGTATCCATGAGGGTGACACTCAAAGTCAGATGCTGGCTAAGAAATGAATCCTGCAGATGTATTGGTTGAAGAGCTGGAATGGATGGCAGATTCAATGATGCATAGGCTGTGGAAAATCAGGGGATGCATAATCTTTGGTGGGAGGTGTCTCTGAGAGTAGAAGAAAGGAGGACCCTGGTATCACTCAATGTATGCTTGATGTGCTGGAGGGCTGCTTCCTTCTGCAGGTCTAAAGCTTGATCAATGATATAAAGTCTCAGCTTTGGATGTGTTAGCAGCATCATAAGATCCTGACCCCTATGTGACAGTAGAGGCATCTTTTGATATCAGAAACTAGAACTGTTGGATTTGGGTGCTCCATTATTAGATTCTGTCTGCCATTGGGGTGTGTCTGCCACTTTGTCATATGGGGTCCTCCAATGAGAAAGCTGTAAGCTGAAATGGAAGTTTGTGGTCTCTTCTTGCTCACTCATTATGGACTTGAGGATTATTCTGATGAGTCTGATCTCCTCTATAGCAGGAGAAAATCCCCATGTTAAGGGTATTTCTAGCAGCTTTTATCCCAATGTGCTGTGGTACTGAAAAGCATAAATCAGAAAGTAAACTTGCAATTTGGAAAGAAAAGTTGGAGTAAAACAATTTCAGGAAGTTGTGGTTGTTGTGTTATTAAGGTCAATAAAGTGATGGTAAACAACATACTCAGAGACAGTGAGATGATGCTTAAGGGCATTTCAAGAATTGGAAAATCCATACATATAGATATAAACATAACAATGTTTTGAGAAGAGACCATATGGTCACCTTCCTGGCACAGGTGTCCTACAAAGGGATGTCACCACACTCAGTCAATAAGGCATTCAAAGGCTGCAGCAACCCTGGTACTTAGAGTCTTAGAATCTGCTTGAGATGGTCACAGACCTAGGCTTCAACCACGTGGTGCTGGTTCTGCAGGAATGCAGGATTCTAGATTTAGGTGGAAATGGAGGCTTTCCACAAGATTTCCAAGGAAGGTCTGGTAGTACAAAGTAGAGCAAGGTCAGAATCCCTGTAGGTTGACCTAAAAAGGTCATACGTAAATATGTTAGAAGAAAGCTAAAGCTGCAGAAGAGACCCCTAGGCTTAAGAGAGCCAGTAATGTGGAATATATGTCAGGGAATGTTGCTGGCATAGGATAAATCTAGCCTATGGGAGAGGCCAAGGGACAAGGCTGTCCAAGTCCTTTGGAGCCCACTGTGTACAACCATGCGTCCCAGATGGTGGATACTGAGATACAGACCTGGTTGTCTCGGCCAGGATTTAGTCTTGATTTGGACCCATCTCTTCTTTCTATGTACCCATTTCTCCCCTTTGGAATGGAAATATCTACTCTATGCCACTGCATATTGGATATATATATGTAAGTGGATTTTAATTTTTACAAGGGCTCACAATAAAGAATTTGACTTGAGTCTCAGAGGAGACTTTGGACTTGGAGTTTTGGGCAATGCTGGAACTGTTAAGATGTGGGCATCTCCTGGAGATGCACTAAATGTATTTTGCATGGTGAGATGTACATAACCTTTTGGGGACAAGGGGTGGCAAGTGATGGTTTAGAAATTAGATGTACCTGAAAAGGTCATGAGAACTAACGCAGAAATGATCAGAGGGGAAATTACTAGATTATGAGAAAGGTGAGCTAATCAATAATTACTTTGGTTGGATTCAAATTTCAATTAACAAAGGTAACTGTGGGAAGGTGGGGCATGGCTGGAGGAAGCAGGTCACCAGAGCATGTGTGTGGATATTATATTTTGCTACCTGCTGCTTCTTTCTATTTCATAACTGCCATGAGGTGAGCAGCTTCCTCCAAAATACTCTTGTGCCATGGTGTCTGCCTCACCTCACACCCAGAGCAATGGAGCTGGCTTCCATGGACTGAAGTCTCTGAAACATGAGGTGTTCTGCATCACCTTAGGCCTAGAGCAAAGCACTCAATCAAAGATGGAATGTGACCTCTGATAAATGAGATCCTAGGCAACAGTGAGAATACTGGATCCCTTTGATATAGATCAGTAAGAAGAATATGTATATGTGTTGGCTAGAGTAAAAGGTACTTCATCTGAGTCAAAATGTACAAAGAGTCAGGCACCATTACTGGCTCTAGAATCCCACTGGAAATTTTCAGGAACTAAATCTGTAGCATTCTGGGAGATAATGGAGGAAAAACTGACTAGCATTATTATTGGGCAATTGATGGTGGTTTTGTATCTAGATGGCTACAGTCATGTCAAGCAGAATCCATAAACTTATTATTTAGAATCATACAATAGGACTGCCTAAATACTCCAAAGAAAAGCAGCCCCAGAATAGCACTATGAAGAGGTGAGAATTATTTTGTGGTACATGGGGGGAAAGAAGCAGTGCAGAGTGTGGAAGTCAGCTCTAAGTTCAGACAAGCACTGGACACTAGGGCTTGTTCCTTACCTTTGGGACCTTCCTTGGTCCAAACCCTTTCTCTGTCATGTATTCATTCAGCCATCACAAGGGCTGAACTCAACACAATGCCCTTGGGCTCCAGAGGAGCTGGTGTCTCAGCAAGCCTCCCTTGAGCTTTCCACTGGTGTCCAATAAGATCACCACCAGTGACTCTGAATGGGCAGTCTTCTCAGCAAGTGTAGTCATGAGCTGAGCTGCCTGGCCTTTGGGGGCTATCAGACATCTATCCTCCTAACACAGGAGCTCTGTATCTATAACTATATATCTGGGAAACCCCCAATCAATAAATGACAAGGCTGTTTTCAAAACCTACTGCAGTCATTTTTGAAACTCTGATCAAGATTTAATAGATGTAAAATGACAAGGAAAAAGAGAAGAAAATAACACCCATAGTCTTTAAAATATCATTGGATACACAGACAATTAAAGCTTAACCAGTGCTAACACAGGACTACTGATAAGAACAAAAACCAAAAAAATAAAAATCCAACAGCAACAAACATGACAAAACACTTTCACATTGAGACACGGACAACATTCACACTGAAATATTCACCCTTGATGACACATATCAGACATCCTTAGGAAACATTTTTGTAGACAGTAAAGCCAATATCAGTAGTTTTACCACAGAAAATGAAGGCAACCATGAATGTTCAATCCTAATCTATAAACCAAAAGAGAAAATATTTGAAGCACCTTTAAATAGTTTAAGAGAATATTTTATGTAGTATTTGTGATCAGATGCTGACTTGTTTCACGCAAGCTGAACAAAATAAAAGGCATCAGCTATCATCACTATCACAGCTTAGAGAAACCCAGAAGCTGTAACATGAAAAGAAAAAAGAACTTCAGAAAACATTCTGCTTTTGCATCAAAGTCAAAAACAGAACAAAAGAAAGTGTTTTCACAAGAGCTAAAGAAAATGTAGGTGTTTGGGTCAAACCAAAATATTTTTAAAGCATGTTAGAAAAACTTCCACTTAAGTGCTTGCTAGTCTGATCAGGGCATAAAATAAATAGTGACCCAAAGTCACCAACTTTTCTCTATAGCCACTATTATTTTATGTGCCAACAAATGTAATCTTTCTGTCCTTAGGCTTTTTATTCCAATCGCAGCAAACCCATTCATTCAAGCCAAGCTCAATTTATGCCAGGTGAAGGCTGATGACACAGGAGGAGCTCACACTGGGGAACATGTTGATGCTTTGTCACTACCTGGAGGGCCGCATAGAAACACTGATCAGAGAACCCAATCAGCTTTTAGTAACATCTTTACAGTAAAAGACCACTTTGTCTGACAAACCCTTTCTCATGAAACCCCAAATTTTAATTTTCCACCTTATGTTTTGCCCGACTGCTCATTTTCTCACCTATATTCCACATCTTCACAGAAGTCCATGATGGGAAATGTGGGTTCTGCACAACTAATTCTAACATGCAACCTTAGTTATCATAAATTGCTATTATGGAATTCTAAGAAAACAATCATGCCAACTAAACTAATTCATGAACAAATATTTCTACTTCAATACATAAACAGTATGTGTTGAATCTCTGATTTCTCTATGTGTTTGAGTTAAATCCATTTTTATATAGTCAAATTTTTCCAAGAAAATTGGTTAAAACTTTTTGCCCTATAAAAAGGTGCTTTATAATTTAAGGTTATAAAAATTATAATGAAATATGTATATATTCACACTTCAAAGATTCTCTAAAAACCACGGTCTGGGTTTACCCTCATTGTTTGTTCAGGCATCTCATCTGCAAAAAATTCTATCAACCTTGATTTCTATCCAGTAAACTTAATGCCAGTTACTAAACACTTGGGGACTACCCAGGATTTCAATAAAGTATAAAAGATACTTAAATAATTTCAAGGAAAAGAAAGCTTTTGATACACTGTATTCTGCAGGATAGATTCCCAGTGTAGGAAATTATATTCAACTTGTGCCAAATTTTTAGAAACAATAAAGACACATGCACACACACACTCTTTCCTCAGCTACACACATATGACCAGTTGTTACTCACACAATATTCTGAAAACAAGAAAATGTGGGGTGATAAATATATTGCCAACTCAGTGACATTGCAGTTCTAAAGGGCAAATTTACCTCCAGAGGGCTAGCTTCAGATTGTCTCTTCAGCATTTCTAACTCTGAAGTGAGGTGAAAACTCTTCTACACATGATTGTAAAAGTTCAGAATAGAATTTTCCTGTGCCATTGTTTATGTAAAGGATAAATGCTTTATGGCTATGAAAGCCAAAATCTCAGAGCTTGAGCACATTTTCAAAACAAAATATTCACACCAGCTTTATTTGTCACTTCAGTCATCAGGGCAAAATTATTATAAGAAAACTTTCACAGAACTCTTTGAATAAATTAAAGATAAAGGGCTTTTTGTCCATGACCTTTCACTCTATAATTTATTTTCTACTTAAGCCCAAATTATTTCATATGGTTGTTCAATATTTTCAATGCCTGCTATGAAGCAATGCTACAGCAAACAGGATTTCCAGAGCAGGTGAGCCAAGGTCACATCATAACCAGAGCTCTTAAAGGAAAGGAAGAACTGGCTGCTGTAAGGAACAGAAAAATGCCAGATATCTGTGCTCTCCGGTGTGGTTTTTATGGATGGGAACATGAGGATGCTCCATGGCTTCATTTTCCTCTCATGGTGGTGCTAGTCATTTACTAGAATGCTGTTAGTAAGGTTAGGCAATCTCTCCATTTCAGCTGCTTCCTTCTTGTTCAGTAAAGACCATCCTTGCTCAGGTAATGGAAGGTGGGTTTGGAGTTTCATTCTAATCCAACCCTTGTGACAGCCACCATCGCCACAGCCAAGGAGGTGACTGAACTTTCTAGAGCCAGACTGGATTTCCACACAACCTTGTTCTGACTTTTGCTCTAACAAGGATTGATGCATGAGTTAGTTCCATGTCACCAAGTAGAATAACATCTACCATTAAGCATTAATTTTGAAAAACAAAATGTGTCAGCTGAGCAAAGCCTTTCCTTCAATGCCATTAGCAGGCCAGATGTTCTTTTACTTATGGGATACATTGTCATGGCTAAATGGTCATAAGAATGGTTTTTTCTGGTTTCTCCCTCATAATTATTTTAAATTTATATGACAGATGCTTCTTTCATCTTAGTGACAATGCCATCATCGCTTTCAAATGAGATCTCCCCGTAGATGAATGGGCTATGCCTTTAAGTTGTACAGAGGAAACTGAGAACAATGATAAAAACTGCAGGTACTGAACTCAAGTGTACTCAGAGACAATCACTGCTCATTTGTGAATTAGAGCTGCAGTGCACTGCGGATTCATGCTATGCCTCTTGCCAGCTCTGCAATGGAGTGAACAAGGGTTTTATCACCTACGATGATGCAGGCAAATTCTGTCCAAGATAGTCAGAGTGGGATGGTATTTTATGTTACAGATAGAACAGCACATATCACCTTTGTCAGGCCAAGCAGCATAGCTTATGTGCCTCATGATTTCTGCAAAGAGTTCTCCACCATTGTTTTACTCTTCGCAGAAGTCTCCATAAAGGGCTCCATTCTTCCACAAGGGCTCTGTCTTCATTGGAGGACACTTATCTCTCAGTCTCCAGGTCCACTTTATTCCTAGCCAAGATGGCTGGCATTTTTTCACACCACTTCACTCAAATTGTCCTTTAGTAATTATGGGGAATTGAGTATTATTCACATTCATAATAAAGTTAGTAAAAAGGTAGAAACAATATGTAGTTTGGTTTTAAATATAAAGTAATATCAACTTTCACTTTAATAAGATCCCTTCATTCTTTCATTCAGCTTGGTAACAGTATTTAGTTGCTTTGAGTTTAGGCACAAAATTTTGAGGATCAGTCATTTTGTTTGGCAACACGAAGTTCTCACTGGATATTATAAACTGTTCTATTGGGTATGTATATTATTGATTGGCTTTTAAAACATATGTGTTGAAGGCCTGGTCCCTAGCTGATGTTGTCATTGGTAAGTGGAGAATTGTAGGAGCTGGGGCTTCCTAATTTGAGGATGTGAGGTCATTGGAGGTATGTCCTTGAAGAGTATCTTGGTACCCCAGCTTGATTTCGTCTTTCTGTTTATTTCCTTCCCAGCCACCACTCTGTGAGCCATTTTCCTCTTTCTTGTACTTCCTATTATATTTTGTCCAGCTACAAGCCATAAAAGATGGAGCTACGTACCATGAACTGATAGACAAGGCTTACTGTATTGATAAGGTTTGATTGTTTTCTATCTCTTCCGTGTATCAACTCTTGTATGGGATTTATGCTTTCACAGACTTTCATGATGATAGCTATTTCTCTCAGTTCTTTATGAAAGACTTCTGTAAGCATGTTTTGTAAGACAGGTCTGCTGGTCATCAATGTGGGACAGCTAAGCTTAAACATTTAGTTCCACTAGTAGCAAATGATATTCTGTACCTTGCTATGCAAAATAAGTGTCATCTATGATCAAATATAACTAAAATACCTTGCATTTCTAAGTAAATAGATATTATGTTTCAAATATACTACACTGTCTTCTGTATGTATCATTTTTTTATGATGTAGGACTCCTGAAACAGAAGTCCAAAAACTATTTATCACTGTCACTGTGAAATTTCTTTTTGCATGGCTTATCATTTCTTTCCTTCCCCACCATACCACCCTCAGTTTAAGGAGTCGACCAGCTGAGGCTTTATTTTGGAAAAGACATTTGTTTTAGACTGTGTATGGGCACGAGAGTGTACCCTGGGCATTTTACCCCAGACTTGGGCTGAGAGCTAGGCCTGGGCCTCAGGTGGGTCTCTTATTCCCTCTGCATCATTTTAGAACTGCCCCCACAGTTGACCAACCCTCCAGGAGAGTGCAAAGTCTACCCCCTTCCTTGGAAACCTGTAGGTCCTACCCTGCTGCAATGATGAGCTGAAATATCCTAACTGCTGTGGCCAACAGAATGTGGCCAATGGGCAAAGGATTTTTTCAGGGAAGGTCCCCATAGCTAACCAGGGACCTACCTAGAGAGTGGTTCTGTACCTGACTTAGAGCTGAGTGGAGGACTGTGTGTCTGGTTTCTTTCTATATCACCTTCCCAAAAAAGTGAGCCAGGCACTGGAGAATATGAGCACTTATCTGTCTTACTCTGCACTCACCCCTCTAAACTCACATTTCCCCTCTTCCTCTTAGTATCCTTTCATCTCCTTCTTCCCATAAGCTGGATTTGGATCCAAGAGGCTCTAATTCTCCCCTCATCTCGCTGCAATGGTGGGGCATGCACACTCATCCCAGAGAAAACAGTCCTGAACTCATCCAGTCCTTGCAGTGCCCTGTTATCCAGATGCTGATGTGAAGAAGAGAAGGTGATGCTACTGCCCATCCTGAACCTGCAGATAGTGGGTCTACTTCTCTCCCTCCACCTGGCAGATGACAGAAGAACTTTGTCTCCTGGCTAGAGGTTGGGCCTATAAGAGTTCCATCCCCCTGCCCCCCAGATAACCTGTCCTCCTGCCTTCAGCCATGTGCAAACACGGCAAGAATGCCCTCAGCAGTTCAATACTCAGCACCTTGATCTGGAACTCCATGGTCTCCAGGGCTCTGAGAAATGAATTTCTCTTCCTCTTAGATGACCATACCAGGTAACTGATTGGAGAGCAGAAAGAGTATAGACAGAAATAAACACTAATTTCAAATAAGACCAGAGAAATGAAATGTTATCCTCTAAAATAATAATAATAATAATAATAATGATAATAATAAAATTTTTTTAAAAAAAGATTTCCTGGGTTCGTTTCCCAAGAGGTCATCACCAATCAGAGCACAAGCCTAGATGTTCTTGATGATAAGGGGAGAATGACCTCATCTCCTGGCAAAGGGCAACTTTCCATGTATGGCAAAAAATGGTTACAAACACAGCACATTCAAAGGTCCTGGAATCGGATCTCTTGACACAGAGTCATTAAGACATGAAAAGTTTAAGGAGACTTCCATTCAGATATATTTTTAAATTTCAAAACTCCCTCCTAGATTCCAAATCAGCAGGTATCCTCCAAATGTTATAGAGACCTGCTACCATTGGTGTGTGACTGCTACCTTCAGTGTGTGATGGCCTAGTGGGTCACCCAATACACTGCTAAAGACAAAAATGCTCTCCAGGATCCAACTATTCAAAACAGAAACATAAGCTAGACAGTGGCTCTGCCACTGTTCCTACCTCTGAGTCCATGCTGGCCCACACAGCATCTTCTGGCTCTGACTTCCATGTTGTCAGACCCTCCCTGGGTTCTGTGCAATCAGAGGCCTTCAACAAGACAGTGCAAACAGAACAAAGCCTCTTCCACTTGTAGTTTCAGGAATCTATGCCTCTAATTTGGAAGCTCTTCAGCGACATCCCCAGGATGTTCTACAAGAAGGTAGAGTAAGTTTCAGTACATGGGTGTTGTTGAAGATTTCTCAGGCAGCAGTGTATGGACACAGGGCTGGAGTGGTTGGAGGTGGTTGGAAGTGGTTGGAAAGCAGGCAAGGATAGAGTTGCTTCTGGGACATGATCTATGGTGGAAAAGAAAGGTAAAGGCCTGGATCAGTAGGGCATGAGAAGCAGAGCTTTGGCTTCTCTGGTGAAAGCCAGGCTAATCAACATGGGATGGTGAACTTATAAATGGGTTAATTCATAATAAATGCACAGTACAATTCAACAACAGCATCTTACCATCCTCCTGTGATTTGTGGAGCCCTGACAACTTCCCACTGTTCTCTTTCAATATTTCATAATCAGTTGGCTTCCTTGTATCTCCAACTGCTTCTATTATATTCATCATTTCTTTGAGAGCTTTAAGATTCTTGACAAGGAGAGTGGCATCCTGCACTCTCCTTGGCAGGATGGCTGGTGCGTGGCTCTCTACCTCGCCAACTGACCCGGAGCCCTGGATGCTGGAGTAGACCCCCTATGGCACGTTGCATGCTAACCGCTGTGGTCCTCCGCTGTGGGTCCTCCGCTGTGATCCTCCCTAGCGCCGGCTCCAGGTGAGGTAAACTGGGCCGGCAGGACCCTGGCTTGAGGACAGAGCCGTTTGGTTCGCGGCTTAGTGGCCGTTTGGGCTACCAGTGACGCGGCGTCCACGGCCCTGGCTGCACGCTCCCCGCGTCGAAGGCAGTTGTGCAACGGCGGAAGCGCGTGGGCCGTCCTTTCCGCGGCTGGCTGTGGCGCTAAGTTAGTGGCCGCTTTCAGAATGTTGGGACCCTCCTGCCCGCTGGGGCGCCAGCTGCGTGGCAAGGGCTCGGCTCTCTCGAGGATGGTGGTCGTGTGGCCAGCAAGAGGCACCACTCTGACTCGTTGTGTGCAGGGAAGGCGCGCGGCGACCTGCGTCCTTCTGACCGTTGGTCCTTGTGGTGCCCGTTGTTGGGGACTGGGTGCCGCAGCCCATCCCCGCCGGCCTGGGTAGGAGCGGTGGTGGAGCACGTTAGGGGAGTGGTCGGTGTACGTGCGTGGGCTTCAGGTGGTGCAGATGATATACCGCGGCCTGTGACAGTTGTGCCATGAGGCAGGAGCACAGGAGGATGAATAACAACCCTTGGCTTGGCTACCTTCCATTTAAGTCACATGTCAGGTCCCTGCTTTCTGAAGCTTTCCCTAGCAATGCCAGCTCACACAGAAAACCACTTTTCCACCTCTTCATTTTATACTTTGGCTAAAATGTTATCATGTCCCCTGCTCAGTGTTTTATGTTTCTAAGGTGGATTATTCACTTTTTACAGTAGATTATGAATCTCTCAAATTAGGACAAATATTTATTTTTCTCAAAACTCAGTTTTTGTTTTTGACCTACAGCCAACCAAGAACTAAGCATTTAATGCATGCCTTTTCTTCATTAATTCAGCTAATGGAATGTAGAACTAGAGCCTGGACTGGGATAGCTGATTGGGCAGATCAGCATCCTCAGGTTGCTGTATGAATGTGAAACCCTTGAGATGCAGTCCCACATCTTGGACACATCCTTAGTACTCTCCCTAGGCAACAATGACTTCCTGGGTATGGAAAACTTCATTGCTGAAATATCTGCTCAGTAGGAAGCTACTGTCCAGAGCAGCCAGGCTAAGGCTGAGAGCATGTATCAGATCAAGAACTATAAGCTGCAGACACTGTTGGGAAGCAGGAGGATGATCTGCTGCATGGGATGATGCAGGTCTCCTACATGAATTATAACATCAGCTCCCTTAAGGCACAGATGGAGGCCTTCAAAGGTCAGAGGATGACTCGAGAGGCCACAGTTAATGATGCTGTGTAGGGTGAATTGCAGGCCATTGTCGGTGCTTACATACGCTGGCTAAGCAGAAATTCGCCTTTCAGAGGGCCAGATAGGACATGGTGCAACAGCAGCCTGAGTAGCAAGAGCTGTTGACCATCAAACAAGTCCCAGAGATGGAGATTCCACACCACTGCAAGCTGCTTGAAGGCAAGGACAGGCAGGTTGAGCCTGGCATGAAATGTCCACAGGAAGATCACCAGTGATACACAGAGGTCTGAGCATATCCTATGGGGCTTCTCAAGGCCTGGCCTCAGCTAGAGCCTGAACTCCTACCAGTCAAGCTTGAACTTTGCCCAGGACTCTTGCTCCTTTAGCTCTACCAAGTTTTCAGTTGAGAATAACTTGAGACCTATGTCAGGAAGCTGGCATTTGAGTCCTCTGAAGTCCTTGCCAAATGAATAGGCACTGTAATCCCTCCCAGCCTACCACACTCCTGCAGCTGCCTCAGAACCTGTAGAGGGACAGCCCTCCAGGAAAGCATAGGGAATAAGGGAAACCTGAGGCTCAGCCCTAATTCTTAGCTCACTGCTGGGGAAAATCTGCCTGGGTATCCACTCTTACCCATGCTCTCAACCTATAACAAATTCATATGTTTTTTCCAAAGTAAAACCTCAGCAGGTGGATCCTATAAAATGAGAGTGGTGTGGTGTGAGGGTGAAAAAAATGATAAGGCTTGCAAAAGGCAAGACACAAGACACTGGGGGAAAGAATGTATCAGAATTAGACTCCCACAGGACATTGATTTGGAAACATTCACAAAGCAATTTAAAAATAATGCTGATGGACACATTAATGGCTTTGATTACTGAGGAGACAGCAGGCTAGTTCAGATGGGAAATGTTAGCTTAGAGATGCAATCTCTAAGAGAGAAACCAGAGAAGATGCCAGAAATGAAAAAGACTGGAACATAAATGAAAAATGCCTTCAATGGAGTCATCAGTTAGCTGCCCATAGACATACAAAAAGAGAATAAATGAACTTGATAATGTCAATAGAAAATAGTTAAATTGAAATTTAAAAGAAAATAAGAACAGTAAAGTATACAGCATATTCAAGTGCTTCAGACAATTACACAAAATAAATTTTTGCAATGGGAAACTTAGAGTAAAAGAGAGAAAAGTCTAAAAATATTTCAAATAATAAACACCAATGATTGTATAACAACGATAGACAACAAACTACAGATCTTGAAATCTCAGAGAACATCAAGCAGGATAAAATATAAAAATTAAATGTACACCTAAGTATATCATAATCAAACTGATGCATACCAGTGAATGGAGAAAATTTTGAGGACAATAGAAAAACACAAGTTTATAGTGAACATATCATATCCAAACCACACAAATCATGAACATAAATACCATTGATGTACTTAGAATAATTACACTACTAGTATTAATGATTCTCCATTTGTTTTAGGTCTTACATTTATACATCTGTTGCCATAAATATCTTCTAAGCTTTCAGATCAAGTGTCAAGTGCTTTCCTTTTTGTTTTTTGTGAGATCACCTTACTGTGTTAATGATGTTATAAGGTGACCATTTGGATGTAATCCAATGGATTTTGTGAATTCCTAATTGATGTAGGTACAAGACCTAATATTAATCAGATGGCCCCTGACTTGCTGTGCTTTGACATAAAGATTATTCAAATTTACTGTAGTGCCAAAATGCGGTGGAAACCTCATCTTTTGAAATAGAATTTGTTCTTTTCTCATGTTAGCCCTATGTGGATCCTCACAGTCCTGCAACACTGCACAGTAGCACTGAGCAAAGCTCCCAGACAGCACCTGAATAACAAGGGCAAGAGCTGGTAAGCTTTGGTACAGTGACTACAGTTTTCCCTTAGGATTTTTTCAAATCTGATGGATTTAACAGGATATATCCCCTGCAGAGTTCTTGCAGAATGAGTGGTAAAAATATATGTGCTTTGGATCCGATTGAAAAGTGATTAATACTTGTATAATATGCACACAGAAGATGACTCTTCGCCTTCACAACCAAGTTTAACATTTCATTCATTCAGTGGTTTTCTGTGTCTATCAAAGTAAAATTTAGTCTACAGTTTAGGTTAGTCATGCTCCTGGTCACAGCTGATGTGCTCACCCCTTTGGCCTCCTTACTGCTGTGTGTACCTATTACATTTCCCATTCCATCAAAGATCAAAAAAATCAAGAAATCTCTAGCAAGATTTGCCAAAATAAATAGGGAAGACCCAAACAGCACTATCATACTCAAAAATATAAGCACTCTCCTTGGTTGTTTGGCACATGAACTTTCTAAATCTCTTATGTACAGATAAAACTTTGGCATGAAAATAGATTTAAAAACATAAGTAAATATTGTAGAATTCATGCAAAATCAATTTGCAGAAATGATAAGCCTTGTTTAGATGATTTGCATTCTCTCTCAGGTGCCCTGGGCACCTCTCAGAGTAGGAGCAACCCTCGCTGCTGTCCTTCTCTATGTGCAATACATGCCCAGGAAGCTTGAAATTATCCTGGAACAGCTCCAAAGCATAGATGGCCATGACTTATGGTGGCTGCTGTTTGAGGAATCACCTTTGAGTCAAGGCTGCAGACACAGGTGCCTTCAGGGCCTTTCCATGGTGGGATCTCTCCACGTTGTCTTCCCCCATCCCTTCCTTCTACTGTTCCTCCTGTATCCAGAGTGGCCAGGACACCACAGATCCTCACAAAAACATGGAAGGACCCCTGCCCTGCTCCTTGCTGCTCAGCCCCTAAGCCTTGCATTTCCTCTAGGGATCCCCATGGACCTTTGGCACTGGCATCATTTTCCATGGGAATGCCTTATCCAGTTGGAAAGACCCATGGCTCTTGATTGACCTTGACCATGCCACAAACACCAAGTTGTTATGGTCCAGTTGGGATGCCAAGCTGAGCCCCTTTGTACCCTAGCTGCCCAAGGGCATGTCCCTGGTCCTCATTGCCCTCATTTGCTAGTGACTGGCCACTTGCAATTGTGCACCTGGCCTCTTCATACGTTCTGTAGCCACAGTAGCTGCAGCTGCAGAGATGGCTAGTTCCTGGTCTGGGTATCTAGCACCTACATGTATTCCATGCAGCTTGTCCTGCCCTATCTTCGGTAGGCACCTTTGTTGGTCCCAAGCCTCAGCCCACAGTCCCCCATAAGGTAGAGGAGGCAGTGTGTCCTGTGGTTGGGCAAAAAAACCTGGCTTCCCTGGCTAGGCTGATGCACATAAATAGATGCTTTCCCTACTGGCCTAGCCCTCCCATGGTCTATGCACAGCATAGGAACCTGGAAGCTACACTGTGGCAATCAGAAGGGGTGCTTACAGCATGAGAGCAGTGACAGGTGCATCCTAGTGCCCATGAGCTGCCAGGAGCATTAGTACAGCTCAATGTCTGTGGCGTGGCTCATGAACTGGATGTACCACCATCATTACCACCAACGCTGAGACCTTACTCTCTATATATGGGTGTGCCAATGATACCTGCCTGGCCACTTGGACCCTTGGAGTTTCTGGTGCTGCATAGCTTACAGAGCCAGGCTGGAGCCCTGCTTCTGGTACCTGAGGAGCCCAGTGCAGACCTGCTGGAGGACCTGCCAGAGTCACTAGTGTGTGAATTATGGCTCTATCCAGATGCTGCTGTGGTGGCAGGAGGACACTGACCAGTACCTGTGCAAAGCCTGTGGCTTTACAGCAAGATGAATGTCCTCATCTGGCCCTTCATGAGCTAGAAGCATATGCCTGCTTCACAGAGGCTTAGACCATCCTGTGCCAACTGGTACACCATGACCAACTTATGGTGCAGAAACCCTGAGGGTGAAAGTGTGTGTGACGCTTTTGGACTCTACTTGTAACTCATGCAGTGCCTTGACAAATTCCTATGAAAAAAGATTTTTCAAACCATGAAATGAAAACCTGAAGACATAAATAAATCAAAGACTTGCTCTGGTAATACCAATAATGGCATTTGTATGACACCAACTTCTACCTCTTCTGACTTAGAGGATTGCATCAAAATACTTTCCCTCCAACATATCCAACAGCCTCAGGTGCAGGTGCCCCAGTGATGTCTGGTGCAGGAGGGGGCACTGATTCTGAGAACAGGGAGCTCAAGTACTCCAGTCAAGCTAGGTGGGCTTTACCTAGACATATGTCTGGCCTTGCCTGTCAAAGTCACATCCTCAGAGCAATAGGATTTTGGGTATGGTCTGGCCCAGGCCTGAGCCCCTGCTACCAGGAAGCAGGGAGAGCTCCACTGAAGAAGGCCTTGCGCTTTGTATGTATGATTTTGTCCAGTAGCCCTGATAGTGGTGAATGCCAACAGAACATTGCTCCAGTATGTAATTTCTGTGCCTTTGATTTGAAAGAGATTTATTTCCCTAGCTTGCTAAAGAGTAAAAAAATGTGAAGATCCACTGGAGAAGTGCCAGTGCAGTAGGAACGTGGCCTGCTCCATCTAGCCAGGAACACCTCCAGACAGCCTGCCTCTTGGTTGGCTCTGGGACCACTTGCAGAAACTGAGACTGGACTTGGGCCTTTCCTGCTAAAGAAGATGGAGAGTGATTCTTTAAAACAAGATGTATTTGCATTGCCTCAAATCATGTGTTTCTTCCGATTGATTCTGATTATCCAGAATTTCTGCATACCTCTTCCATATATAGGTTTCATGAGCATTCATGAAGAAGATCATTAGAGGCCACTTGGGACACATCTTGCAAACTAAGTGAGTTCCTGGATCTCTTGTCAAAATATTTCTCAGTTAGCAAGACTGCATAAATACTTTAACATACACTGTGATTGATATTTCTCAGTTTATTTTGCCTGACTAATCTGAGATCAGTTAGAATTTGAACTCACAGTAGCAAACAAGATATTTTTCTTTCATATATACAATATTTTTTTTAAAAAGTTTAATTTGTGTTGCAAAAATTAGTATAAATCATTTGCATAATATTTAAGAGCAATTTTATAATGAATATAAACCTTTTACCTTAATGGTTCTTAAAATAATTCAAAAAAACATGTTAAGTTAGACATTGTTATACTTCTTTTACATCTAAAGCCCATTTCTATATTCCCATTTGTTTAAGAAATCTATTTGAAGAACAGTCTTCTCCAGGAAAATTGCCTTTTTCTTTTGTTAGGAACTTTTATACAAGAACATCACTATATGTCCTTTCTTTTACTGTGGAATACATTCTGGAAAAATAGCAACAAAATTTACTATGTAATGAATAGCATTTGTACGTATTCTAGGCATCTGCAAACAAGCTGATCAAGTTCTGTATAGTGTGAGTAACCCACAGATTGGTTTAAATTAAATTTTTAAAATGGGATGGAATGTGGAAAACAATTTCACCAGAGTTTTAAAAATAAAATGAGCGTTGTTTTGTCTTCCAAAAAAAAATAAGCACTTTTCTTGGTAGTTACTTTTTGTCACTGTGACCAAAATACCTGACAAGAACAATTTAGAGGAGGAAAAGTCATTTTCATACTTGAAAAGTCATTTTCAATTGATGATCAGTTTCCATGCCATTGCTCTGGGCCTGAGCAGAGACAGAAGATCATGGTGGAAGGGCATATTAAGAGGAGACCTCTCCTGTCCACTGCAGCAGGAATGCAGAGACAGATAGCATGCACATAGGAGGAAAATATAACCCCTGTGGACATGCCTCCAATGACCTCCTTCCTCCTCCACATGCTGGTAGTTACCACCTAAAACCTTAGGCCTCTCAAATGATAAAGCCATCAGGATCAGTGCGCTGTTAGTACCCAGCTCTCATAATCTAATCACTTCACTGTGAGCATTCCTGCATTGTCTCCCTTGAGATTTAGGAGACAACTCATACCCAAAGCAGTAAAATTACACTTTAATTACACTTTAATTAAATTACACTTTAATTACTGAACAGCAAGAAGTTTTCCCCTGTATCTAAATAAGTTGTTCATAACCTAAATATAGAGGGTGAAATTCTATTCATCCTGTGGCCTGGTGAATCTGCTTTTCAATACTCCTATGGAAGCTCCATCAGCTACATTCGGGTCACCAACACGTTGGATAATATTTACAACCAATTAGGCCCCATCTCAATTTCCACTTCCAAATATGTAGCATCAGGCACCATGACTTGTTGAATGCAGCAGTTGCTTCAGAGCCCACTGAAGCTTTGAAGCACAGTTGCATTTTTGGTTGATGTTTCTCCAAATATGAGAGTTTGCTTGCTGTTCAAGGTCCCACACTGCCTTTGTCTTAGGGACTGTGCTGTATCTTCATACTTCACTCCACCATCAATTAATACTAGAGCAACCAGCATTGGAGTTCTCACAAACTCAAGTTCAACAGACAGTAATGAAACAGCCATGTGGTTCATGAAAGTTAATTTTTCAAACTGAATGGGTCAAAAATAATCTGGCTGGAGGGTGGTACAACATCCTCAAAAGTACAATCAAGCACAGGATGTCTTCTTTCTCCACAAGAGGTGTGTCCTCAGTGACTTCACATACTATTACACTTAGGGCAACACCATACTTCTTAACCTCCGCTGTAAATTGGTTCAAGCTCGCATTGACGGGATTGTGTGTAGTAAGGAAATGTCTTTCCTATGACCTTCACAGGGGCAAGGTAGTTTTTTGGATTCTTTGTTATTTAGTTAAAAAGCACTAAAAAAGGCTACAAGTGGAATTTCAGTAACTGGATAAAGAAATTATGGAGAAGAATGGCATTTATGTACTTCAGCACTGTCCATGTGATATACGCAGTGCTTTGTTGATGAAGGTGGGCATGATGGGACATGAAGTGAAGTTCCTCTCAAGATGCAGCAATTCTTCAGTCCAGTGACACTGAGGCAATAGTAAGGCAGTGCACTGAGGTTCACCCTGTCCAGGATAGAACTCTTGTGAAATGCTCTGTGGTTTTGACCCTTCTGGATCCAGGTGAAATAATTTTGTGGGAGCATCCTGTTAGAGTAGATATGAATTTCTACAGTTCTCTTATCTGCATTGATGTCATGATTTTCCCAGCAATAATATCCATTGCCTAATAGGTACTCATAAATGTGAGATAAAGAGCACCATGGAACTGAGTAATATGTTTTCCCATTGAAGATTGTGATGTCATCATGCAGTGGTTCCTCGAGCAGTACATAAAGGTGGCTTTGGTATTGGTGGCTGCAGGGCAGGGGTGGCTGTGCTGTTACTGAGGGGTGGCAGCAGTGATACAACCCACAGTGGAGTACCAGACTCCCATGCAGTGAACAGGTCCCAGGAAAGTGCATCCCAGAGAACTCCCTCAGTCAAAAGCCAATATTCTCTTATAGTTCTACTCTAAGGATCATTCTCATTGCTCTCAGACTGAGTTCCATGGAATCTTCTCATCACAAGGCAAATCATATTTGAATAAAGCCAAAATCAGATGTTTTAGTTTTAAAATGAGATGTCCCCCAGAAGCTCATGTGTGAGTAAATGTGATAAAGTTTTCATGTAAATGGATTGGGATATGAGGGCCTTAACCTAATCTGTTTCTTAATCCACTGATATGGATTATCTGGGAGATCACTGCAGGCAGGTAGGAGTTAGTTAAAAGAAGTTGGTAACTGGGGGCAGGGCTTTGGTGCTTATATTTTGTGATTGGTGAATTTGCTTTCTCTCTGCTTCCTGGTGGCCATGTTCTTAACTGGGTACTTCCTCCAGAAAATTCTGCTATGATATTATGCCTCATCGTGGGTCTGTAGTTATGGAGTTAGCTATATATGGACTGACTCTGAAACTGTGAGCCAAATTAACTTTTCCTTCTCTAATGGTTCTTGTCAGGTCTTTTGGTGATAATGAGAAGAAAAAAAAAAAGCTGAGTAGAACAGAAATTGCTACCAAGAGGTGAGTTCCTTGTTGTGACTAGTCTGACCATATTGTTCAGGAACTTCTGGTAATTTTTTGTATTTGAGCTAGGAATTTTAAAGTTTTAGAGATGCAAGGTAGAAAAGAATTAAACTACGTAAGTTGAAATTATTGTGTGACTCTTATGGAAGATCACAAGACCAGAATGGTGATAGTATTCTCTGTAGGAATTTCTGTACTCATGAGATTTTGCAGCAGAAAAATACAAATAGAGGCCATTCATGTTACATTCTGGCATATATATTATCTTTATTTTGCACATGTTCTTTCACTGTGTGTGTGGCTGAATTTAGAGGTGATTCACTCATTATTCTGCTGGAGAAAATTTCAAGGCAGCCCAGCATTAAGGTAGTTGTATGAATATGGCTAGCAGATTTTCTCCAGGTTTGCTGTAATCATGAGGAGTAGAAATGAGAGGGCAAATGGAGCTGGGAAAGAAAACCAAAGTAAAACTGAGTCTCAGGAAAATGTGGTTGTTAAAGCATTATAGTCACCGTAGAGATGCTAAACAATTTACTCTGAAATAATAGGAGATATGTGTTGAGAACATCTCAGAAATTTGCAAGACCACCCTGGGTGCAGCTCCACTGCTCAAGGAGAAGGCCTGAATTGAACTCAATGGCTTTGTCATATAGATTTTGGATTTCTTTGTCTGTCTTGTATTTTTGAGAGTTTGGAAATCATATACCATGGTGAATGTCTCTTCAGGAAATGCCTATTTGAGGTCTCATAAGCTTCCTGTACATGGATGTCCACATCTTTCCCTTGGTTAGGAGAGTTTTTTGCAATGACTTAAAGAATGGACTTTACATGTCTTCACCTCGACTCTCCTCACATTCAAGTGTTCTGAAAATGTGGACATCTGTGCATTTAATTGTATTCTAAGAGGTTCAAGTGATCCCTTCATGTTTTCTATCTTTTTTCTCTCTTTTTTTGTCTTAAGAGCACTGCCTTCAAGGTCTGATTTTGTTTGTTTGTTTTGCTTCGTGTACTGTGTTGTTTAGGATTTCTAATGCATTTGTATGTGTCAGTATTGATCAACACTGCATGTGTCCTCTATGCCAGAGAGGTTTTTTTTTTTGATACATTGATGTGAAATTTTTTGAGTTTATTAGGTTGTGTAATATGCAAGTTTTATATGTTAATATTTAAAATGTCTTTTGGAAGAAATCTCAGTTAGACCCATGCTGCTTGATTTTACAGAATGCCTTTCAGATATATCTAGTGATGTGTAGTAAAATTTTATGCCATAAAGCTGTAAGCCAATTTCCATAAGTAACTGAACTGCAGTCAGGGAGATAATTTATTATAATTAAGAATCATTGACAATAGATCAATGGAAGAGAATAGATACTTACAGAGTCAAACATAGAGGGACACTTGATTTTGAAGAATAGTATAAAGGAAGTTTTGTGGAGAAAGAGGAGACTTTTTGAGATATATTTCTATACACATGTAGTATATGGGTATCCTATGTAGAGAACCATATACAAAATATTAGAACTTTCTCTCCTACTTGATAGTATATAAAGATTAAGTGAAAGTAGGTCAAGAACCCAAATTAAAAACATAGATTTATGAAATTTCTATGGGACTAAACTTGGAGACAAAGATTTTTCACTCTTGGGTGAAATGAAGATTACCTATAGACAGTATCATCACAAGAACAAGAAAAGAGCAAAATGATAACTGAGATAAAGAAGAGATATTCGGAAGATATTTTTGTAAGAATGAAAGAGCAGGACAAAGAGTGATAAAAATGTTTGCAAATCGTGTAAAAACCTTTTTTCTATGCCATATGAAATGATCTAAGCCCAAATATCAGAAAATTAAAATAAAATTGAAAGCACTGGCAAAATCTTTGAAAAGAGATATCATTAAGAAAGTCATGCACACATCAAAAAATCACATTAAAATTTACTTATCGTAATCAAATCATTATCATAATAAAATTTGAGATCACAGGATGATGCAACTGCCCAGCAGTTGATGAGTTAACACTTAAAAGTCTCACTACATGAAATGTTGGTGAGAAAGTGTCGGGAGTAGAACACTCTGCACTGTTAGTGGCCTGGTACCTTCCTTTTCAAGAGCAGAAAGTCCAGCCACTTAAAATTAAAACCCACTTCTAGCATATGATATAGCCGTTTTATTCCTTTGTATATTCTGATAAGAACTTACATTCATAAGAAGATACATTCATACTACCTTTACCTTTAATAGCTAAAAACTACAATGTAGATATCCACCAATGGTTGGGTGATCAAGTTCCCATGGTACTTTCAATGGAATACTATCCGGTAAAACACAAAAATGGGTCACTGACAATAAACAAAAACATGTCTTCCTTTTAAA
Organism: Xerus rutilus; assembly: GCA_028644305.1. Lineage (NCBI taxonomy): Eukaryota > Metazoa > Chordata > Mammalia > Rodentia > Sciuridae > Xerus > Xerus rutilus. The sequence goes on from CM053403.1 coordinate 112,529,416, forward strand.
ATCATTATGCAGTCATGGGGTTATAGCTCAGTTGTAGAGTGCTTCACTAGCATGTGTGAAGCAATGGGTTCAATCCTCAGCACCACATAAAAATAAAGTAAATGTATTGAGTCGATGTACAACTAAAAAACAAAGATAAGAAGAAAAAAATCATGGTGGTTTGTGAATGAAGCCAAACAGGCCACTTTGTATATACTCATTTGCATACATTTATAAAAAGTATTGACACATCCCTTGTGATGGAGATCAGATCAGCAGCGGGTGTGTAGGTGTAGCATGGACAAAGTTGGAAGGCAAGCCACAGGAAGAAGCATCAGAAGTCTTATTCAGTGTCCACTTGATGTAACTATACAATCATGGAGTATAATTTGCTCGTATCCAGTTCACAGTATTTCTTCTTTTCCTATACTCTTCTCCCGTGATCCCTCGCCTGTACTCTACTGATGTTTCTTTTATTAGTCATTTTTAGTACCTTGTGGATATAAATGAAAGTGAAATTCACTGTGATGTCTTCATATATGTACATAGGAAGATCAGTCAGATTCACTCCACTGTTCTTCCCTTTTCTCATTCCTCTTCCCTCCCTCTCAATCCCCATCCTCTGCTCCCCTGGTGTCTCTTCTGTTTTCATGGAATTTCCCACCCTCATACACATACACTTTTCTTCCGTTTTTTTCTTACTTTGGTTTAGTTTATACATATCAGAGAAAACTTTTGACCTCTTTTTTAGTCATTTTTTTCACATACCAAAATGGTGTCCAGATCAAACATTTACTGCAAAATACCATAGTTTCATTCTTTTTTATGGAAGAATAATAATCCATGGTATGTATAATGTGTGTGTATTGTTTTTGCTTATCAGTTTATGTGTTTATGGGCACCCAGGTTGGTTCCATAGCTAAATAATGTGAGTTGTCCTCCTATTCATATTGTGGCTGCACCACTGTAGTATACTAATTTTGGCTCTTTGGTTATAGATCAAAGAGTGAAATAGCTGATTGCTATGGTGGTTTCCTTCCTAGATTTTTGAAGAACCTTTATGCTGCCTTTAAGAGCGAATGTGCTAATTAGCAATCCCACCAACAATTTATGTATTTGTTTTCCATATCTGGCACACAGAAAACAATGGAACAGTTAGGTGGATTTTCTTCAAATGAATCATAGTTGCCGGGCACAGTGGCACACGCCTGTAATCCTAGCACTTTGGGAGGCTGAAACAGGAGAATCACAAGTTCAAAGTCAGCCTCAGCAAAGGCAAGGTGCTAAGCAACTCAGTGAGACCTTGTCTCTACATAAAACACAAAATAGGGCTGAGGATGTGGCTCAGTGGTTGAGTGCCCCTGAGTTCAATCTCAGTGAGAAAAAAAAAAAAAAAAAAAAAAAAAGAATCATAGCTTTATGGAAATATGCTAGCCCCCAAATGTGGGAAATTGTATTTTTTAAGTATACAAACTCATGGTATTTCAATTTTATTCTAATATGTATATTTTTTAAAAGTCAGGAACAGTAGTGTGTTAGGATCAAAGTATATCACTTAAGTATAGAAGTGTGGTGTCTGTTAGTTGACATCCCTCCGACATCTTACCACAGACTGTCATAAAGGTGGCTGCTACACATAACTTTCCCTGGGACCAGTTTCTTATGCAATATTGGGCTTCACATTATCCCTACCCACACATGCCACTTTTTTCTCCACTGTGTAGTCAAAGAACTAGAAAGACACATGGACAGAGACAGATGGACTAGAAAAATAAAGGATTATATGTACATCACTGGGGAAAGAGGATAGCTATTGAGGCAAACAGGTGAGGGAAAGGGAGCCCCTGTAACTAGCATAGGACACCCTAAACAAGTCAAATTTTCCTCTGCACTTCACACTGGTTTACCTTTATCCAGCCTGGTTGAGAGTGAGTTATGGAATAGAACATGGAGCCTGGTGTGGGTATGCTAAACTCAAAGTTCCCTCCACCACTCAGCCCAGTTCCCATGAACACCAATGGGCCAGAAATTGTGATAACACATTGAAGTGCTGTCTCTTGAGTTTGTCATCCTGTTGGAAAGTCCCGAGTCAGACCTTGTGGCTCTGCCCATGTGCATAGCACCTGGGTTCTTGGGAAAGGCTATCAGGTGGTGAAGTGGTTTGCAAAATAAGGTATGTGGTGAGATGTATACCCACAGGTCCTTGTTTTGCTGCCACTCAGCTGTTGAGCTGTGAGAAAGCTTAAGCCCGTAGCTGGGGCAGGGCTTCCTGGGTTGCCCAAAGAGAAAGAGTTGTGCAGTCTGCCGTTGCCCACCAGCAGCCCTAGTTGTGGGATGATATGTAGTTTCAGCACTGCTAGGATGCTGGAGAGTAGAGCTTGGTCCCTGCACCAGCTGTACACACCAACCTCTGGATGAAGGGAGGGAGGCAATGATGCCACTGGGTGGGAAGTTTCCATAACCAGGGAGCAATCTGAAGTATGAGCTGAAGTTGTTCTGGGAGACAAGAGGAGACTGGAAGATGACAGCCTTGGATAGGGTGGTGGTATCAATACCATCATTGATGGCAGACTTGAAGGTTGATGGTAGGGAGTCTCTGTTATCTAGGAAGGAGGCCACCGCATGAACCATAACTTGGAATAAGATGAGCAGAGGGGTATTGTGGAGAGAGATTATCCTTACTTCTTCATGAAGGTTCTCAGATGTGGGCTGAGGAGTGGTGTGTAGAACAAAGAGATGGTTTCAAAGGAGCTGGGGCAGTAGATCCTAAAAGGTGGCCTGGTAGAGATTGGTCCCTATTCTACCTGCCTGTGATGCCTATAGTTATGGGCAGAAGGTACTATTTGAGCCTGAGACAATTATGATAATCACTGCCATAGAAGAGGGAGTAATGTTCATGGCAATGACCTCAGCTGGACAGTTGGCTGCTGTGTCAGGTGCACAGATGCATTG